>CM017326.1:24927334-24969765 GCA_006937295.1 Carpinus fangiana
TTTTTTTTTTGGGGTGGGGGGTGTTGTTGTGGGGTTTGGGGAGGGAACATCTCATCTGTTTTATGTGGTATAGGACATAAGTAGAGTATCCTTTGGAAGTTCATTCACACGTGAACTTAAATATATTTTTATTGTTAATTAGTGTATCCTTTGAAAGTTCATCTGTTATATGGGGATTACCATACATGTTCGGGGCTTTGTTGTTGTTAATTTTATGTGAATTTTTAATTTTTTACATCAATGGACGGGGATTTAGGTTATGTATGAAACTATGTTTCTTATGTTTTCAGGATCCACAAGTTGTTACTGGCTCCCATGACTCGACCATCAAGTTCTGGGACCTCAGATTTGGTAATTTGGGATTTTTTGATCTATTTAATTTCTTAATTTCCATGTTGATATTCATGTTTTTATTTATTTATTTTACTATGCATTTGTTTATGTATAAATTGTTGCTTTGCAGGAAAAACAATGTTAACTCTCACCCACCATAAAAAGTCAGTGCGAGCAATGGCAGTGCATCCCAAAGAGTAAGTGCCTATATATATTACTTGTTAAATAAAAAAGTAATGGCTTATAATTTCATGCTTTTATCAAAGCATATTTATTAACGATTCTTTTTTTCTCAGGCATTGTTTCGCATCTGCATCAGCTGACAACATTAAGAAATTTAACCTTCCAAAAGGGGAATTTTGCCACAACATGCTGTGAGTTCTCATACAACTTCTTCTTCTTCCTTTTTTTTTTTTTTTGCATGTGAATTTGTGGACAATTTGCTTTTCTTCTCTGCTAAGATGAATATCGTGTCCATTTCTTTAATACGAGAGAGATTGCGGTTATTTTTTTCTTTTTTATGAATGCGCCCGATAGATGGCCATTTGTTGATAGTCTGTAACAGCTAAGTGAAATCTGCAAATTATGAATCCCTAGAATTTGATGACTTTTTTGTTGTAAGGATGAAATTGGTCTGTAAAATGAATGATGCTCTCATTTGGTTTGTAAGCATATACGTTTCCGTTACTTTTTACCCCTTTTGAATTAACTTATGCTGCAATCTTTCAAAAATCAGTTGGTAAGATTCCCCACTCTAAGCATTCACTGAAATGGTTCAACCCTTGATTATTTTTTATTTATTTATTTTTTTTTCAAGTAGTAGTCATTTATTAAGTCTAATGATAAACTGATATTCTGAGGTTTTGGCCTTTTCTGAGCAGCTCTCAGCAAAAAACTATAATCAATGCAATGGCTGTCAATGAGGAGGGTGTGTTGGCAACAGGAGGTAGGATTTAATACACGTTGATTGTAATTAATAACTTCCATTGGGGGAATATGTTTCGGTGTCTGATGTCTAGGTGCAGGATCTGCATTTACTTTTTCATACCCTTTTTTTCCATCTTTTTTGGAAAGATCAGGTGCTTGCTTGTAATTTCACACTGAAGTTGACAAGGTTTCTAGAAATAAATTGCTAAATCTTTCTAATCTTCCCTTGTTTTGTTTATGTAAGGTGACAATGGGAGTTTGTGGTTCTGGGACTGGAAGAGTGGTCACAATTATCAGCAATCCCAAACAATTGTACAGCCTGGTATTGTATTTTTTGCTTCTTCTTTCTTTCTTTCTTTTTTCTTTTTTTTTTTTTGTTTTTGTTTTTGTTTTTTTTCCTTTCCCCTTTTTTTGGTTGTGGGGGTGTGGGGTGGCTTTAATAGGATTCAGAGGTTAATCACTGCTAAATACTTTCTTTCAGGCTCATTGGATAGTGAAGCTGGGATATATGCGATTTCCTACGACCTAACTGGTTCAAGGCTTATTACTTGTGAAGCTGACAAGACAATTAAAATGTGGAGAGAAGATGAGAATGCCACGCCAGAAACTCATCCCCTTAATTTTAGACCTCCCAAAGATATTCGGCGGTTCTAGTGGCTGTCCTACTTTTTGCTCTGGTCGGCCGTGTCATATCGTGCAGCTTGACATTGATTTGGCAAAATGTGAAGCAAAGTTTGGTCTTCTAATCTGGGTACTTGGTTTTAGCGAACAGGCTGCTATTAACCACAGAAGTATGCAAGGCTGTCTGGGAAAGAATATTTGCAAGCGTTAACGTAGCATCATGGCCTATAGGTGGAAACTTCCAAAGATCTGCATAAATTTGGTTTAGGAAGAAGTGTGCTAAAATACTGAAAGATTTGGCCGTTCTTGTAGTGTAATTGTGTTCCTAAGTTTCCTTTCTGGCTGATGTGGTTCAAAGTTCAGGTAAACATTTCAAACATTTGGAAGTTGGGTTAACGGAAATTTGGTGTGGCTTGAGAAAAGGATATTTCAGTTTCAGTTATCAGTAGAAAATGTGATTATAGATTTTTAAGTTAGGCACATTTGATAATAATAATAATAGGTTCATTGATGAAAGTAGTTTAATCGAACTTGGTCACTACAGTATGAAACAGTTGAAGAATTTGGTTGTTTTGACTTGAGTTGAGCTCATTGTGATATGATATGGTTATTTGAACCTAAACGAAGGGTTGTCAAACATACTCTTGCATGTGCACACGTGGGGCTTCCCCTTTTCTTCATAGACAAAATAGGAAGGTTGCGTAGTTAATCTTGCATCCATGCAAATGCAATTTGAGGTATGACATAATGACGAGGAATATAGCCAATTACTTGCTCCAATCCTCATTTCCTTAATTTGCTGCCAATAAACGCAACTTTCTTCACCGAAAAGAACAAAAGACGTGTGATTTAGATCTCGACAGAGTCAATGTTAAGGACATCATCAACGTAATTAAGTAACCAAAAGCTTAGAAAAAAAAGAAGTCACCAAATATTGTCGAAATCTGCTACAAGGAATTTTAGCCCGTTAGATGACTTGGCATGGTTTGGTTTATTAAAAAAAAAACACACTCGTCTCCGAGAGGTAGTCAATTGGTTTGGATTACATCTAATAAAACGGAGGTCATTAGTTTGAATCATCCATCATTTCTTATGCGGACATACAAAGGAAAAAAACAAAAAAAAACACTCGAAAAGGGCAGCTCTGAAATTTAAATCATTAGTAACATTAATTTAATAATTTGGCCCCGAAAGTAAATAAAATAGATTTACTGACCTTTGCGTCAGCGTAACTGTTAACAAAGATCCATCTTCAAAAAAAAAGAAAAAAACTGTTAACAAAGATCCAGTGGGATACATCCGGGTGTCCATACCTTAAAAAAGTTGCCAAACCCGAGCAAAGAAGCACGCCTCCAAAAGGCGCCCTTCCCTTGGAGCGATTATACGGCCAGATTTCCTGCATGGTGTATCTTCAACCTCTTCAACCATAACGCTCACTCTCTTTCTCCCCCATAGCCCTCTCTCTCTCTCTCTCTCTCTCTCTCTCTCTGAGAAAATGAACTCCGAACTGATCCATAGAAGCCACAGTGCCCAAAACCCACAGCCCGTTAACCTTCATCCACCGAAATCCTCAGACCCTCCCAAAAACTCGGCGAACCCATTGAAGTACATGCTCCGGGAGCAGCGGCTCCTGTTCGTGCTCGTCGGAATCGCCATAGCCACTCTCTTCTTCAGCTTTCTCCCACCGCATGATCACCACCCGGTCATCCAATCAGAGGCGCCGTCCAGTACTACTCGACGCGTGCTGTACGTCGAGCAGGGCAGCGGCCCTTACCATCCAGCGCTCGGGCTCGGGCTCGGGCTCGGGCTCGGGCTCGGCCACGTGAATGTGGGTGGGAGAGTGCCGCTGGGGCTGAAGAGGAAGACCCTGAGGGTTCTGGTGACTGGTGGGGCCGGCTTCGTGGGTAGCCACCTCGTGGACCGTCTGATCGAGCGAGGGGACAGCGTGATCGTGGTGGATAACCTCTTCACGGGGAGGAAGGAGAATCTGGTGCAACATTTCGGGAACCCCAGGTTTGAGCTCATCAGGCACGACGTCGTCGAGCCGATTCTCTTGGAAGTTGACCAGATCTACCACCTCGCTTGCCCTGCCTCGCCTGTGCATTACAAGTACAATCCGGTCAAGACCATCATATCCTTTCCTTTTCATCTCTTCATATTATTTTATATACATCATATTTCATACTCGATCAGTTGTCTGTCTGTTTGGTTCATGAGAAAATTTCGATACTATTCTATTTTACATGACATTTCATTTTGGGCATGTTAATTTTCATACGATTTTCATAAGTTTTGTTTTTTTTTTCTTTCATTGATAATGATGGGTTATTGAAAAGAAACGAAAATAATAATTTTTATGAAAATGATTGATATTTTGTAATTAATCAAAATGTGACGTTAATTACTTACTTACCAAAAAAAAAAAAAGAAAAGAAAACAAAAAAAGGAAATATGAGTGTATCACAAAGATATCCGTGTCACCCTTTCCTTANGGGAATTGAAAGAAATTAAGTTAAAATTAGATTCTTCTGTTCTGTTATAGAAAAAATATATTTTTATTTTTGTTTGGAATTGGAGTCCTTGATTTTGTTTCTTGTACAAGACCAATGTGGTGGGGACACTGAACATGCTAGGACTGGCAAAAAGGGTGGGTGCAAGGTTTTTGCTTACCAGCACCAGTGAGGTGTACGGTGATCCTCTGCAGCACCCCCAGGCTGAGACCTACTGGGGCAATGTCAATCCCATCGGTAAAACTCTCTCTCTTTCTCTCTCTCTCTCTCTCTCTCTCTCTCAGATACCCACTAATTTTGTAGACAATTTAATGTATGTAAGAGGTATTTTTACTATTTCTGGCATGCAGGGGTAAGGAGCTGTTATGACGAGGGGAAGCGGACGGCGGAGACGTTGACCATGGACTATCACCGAGGCCTTGGCATTGAGGTCAAATTAATTTCTTCTTTCTTAACTAAACTACATTACAATTTTCTTACGTAATTCCTTTTTCTTTTGAATTTTGGAAGCTTTAATTAATTGTTATGTTTTGCAGGTCAGAATTGCTCGAATTTTTAACACATATGGTCCACGTATGTGCATAGACGACGGTCGTGTTGTTAGCAATTTCGTAGCTCAGGTAAGCTTTTCTATATATATATTTCTTTATCTAATTACTTTTTTTTTAAAAAAAAAAAATTAAAAATTTCTAATTCTGTATTATTTTGTTAATTTCATCAATTACGAAGGCGCTAAGGAAGGAGCCATTAACTGTTTATGGTGATGGGAAACAAACAAGGAGTTTCCAATATGTTTCCGACCTGGTAATATATGATTTTTTTTTTTTTTTTAATTGCAGCATGCATATGGTTTCCACCTTCTTCAATACTTTATTAGAATACTTTATTAGAAGGCTTTAATATTCGTCATTGACTTCATTTATCATATTAAATTAAACTGTTCGAAGTGGCCCTTGCATGTGTATATTGGTGTTAAAGTACTGTCTCTTGATTATTTCTACTCTACTATATATATATATATATATATGAATCATGATATACCCAACATTTAACAGGTTGCAATTCAAAAATAAATCGTCTTAATTTGTTGTAAAACTTTTATATTTCTGACTCCCCAAAATTAATTTCCTATATATATATATGTGTTAGCAAACAATTGGTTAAGAATACTAAAAATGTCGGTGTTCCTGAGCACATGACAACAACTAGATAATTAATGCTCAATATAGAGCAAACTATTATTGTTATTCTTTTGTGATGTTAACAGATAATCTTTTCTATGCTTGTTGAAAAATGTCAATCATACCCATGCTAGTTTAACTAGTGAAGGTCGTTATGGGGTCTCAGTTATGGCCGCAACCAGATAGTGTTCAATATCATAAATTATGATTGCCAGTTTGTCATATCATTTGGGATGGCCAAAGATAATTCTTTTCTCTCTACTTGATGAAAATGGAAAATGTCTTTTTCTTCCTTTTTTTTTGTTTGTTTGTTANTGCATATGGTTTCCACCTTCTTCAATACTTTATTAGAAGGCTTTAATATTCGTCATTGACTTCATTTATCATATTAAATTAAACTGTTCGAAGTGGCCCTTGCATGTGTATATTGGTGTTAAAGTACTGTCTCTTGATTATTTCTACTCTACTATATATATATATATATATATATATGAATCATGATATACCCAATTACATTTAACAGGTTGCAATTCAAAAATAAATCGTCTTAATTTGTTGTAAAACTTTTATATTTCTGACTCCCCAAAATTAATTTCCTATATATATATATGTGTGTTAGCAAACAATTGGTTAAGAATACTAAAAATGTCGGTGTTCCTGAGCACATGACAACAACTAGATAATTAATGCTCAATATAGAGTAAACTATTATTGTTATTCTTTTGTGATGTTAACAGATAATCTTTTCTATGCTTGTTGAAAAATGTCAAGCATAACCATGCTAGTTTAACTAGTGAAGGTTGTTATGGGGTCTCAGTTATGGCCGCAACCAGATAGTGTTCAATATCATAAATTATGATTTCCAGTTTGTCCTATCATTTGGGATGGCCAAAGATAATTCTTTTCTCTCTACTTGATGAAAATGGAAAATGTCTTTTTCTTCCTTTTTTTTTTGTTTGTTAAAAGTTGAAAATATGAATCAGATCGAAGTTGTCATGTGGGGTCTTAATTATGGTTGTAGTACATTCTGGCTAAGGCTGTAGTCGTAGGGTTCCCCATCTTTCACTGTCATTCTTCAAGAACATGTTCACTGGTCTATGCGATTTCTTTTTTGGTAAAAGAAAAAAAAAAACGGTAACTTTTTCTTTCTCTCTTTCTTAAGATATTATTACGAGGTGGTCAGAAATGTCTTGTCTGTTGGGAGGTACGTAGGGCACCATTATTTTAATTTAGCTGTACTAGCAACTTTCCTTGGTTGGAATTCCACACCTCTATCCCCTTTTGTTAAGAGTGGTGGACCTGAAGAAGGAAAATGAGTTGTAACTTGAATTTCTTGTGTGTTCCTGTGGCTTTCCTCGTTGAAAACCTTAAGAGGTGTTTTGTTTCTAAAATGGTGAAAATCTTTCATGTACACAGATAGAAGTAGCAGCAGGCACATGCATTTGTTATTATGATAATTTTCTGGATTTAGATCCCATGTAATAAATTATCTTATTGCATTACAATCATGTGAGAGGTTGTCCGAATCCCATTTGTTCGGGCTGCCAAGCACTTATTGTTGGAGCAACCTCTCACACGAGGCTGTCTTATTGCAATGTAATAAAGCAACCTCATTGTACGGGATCCGGCTCCAGCTCCTTCTCTGTTTTCAGCTCTTAGACCTTTTTTTTTTCCCCTGAAAATAAAAACCACCATACCATCCTTATCCTAGACTCTCTAGATTCTACCGCACAAGATATTTGTGGACATAGATTCTTCTTTCAAACACCAACCCCCCCCTCCCCCAACCTGGTCCCCGTCAAACTAATTAGCAAACCTTCACTGCATGGGGGGTAATGTTCTTTTGTAGGAAAATCCCTTTAAAATGCTGTGATTACAGTTGATGGGGGATAGAAGAAAGAACAATTTGATTAATGAGCAATAGGAGATTAAAATCTTAGATATGAATCTTTGACATTTCCTTTTCATTATCCTATGTACTTTCTTCCTTTGTGGGATGTATATGGTGGAGAAAGCAGGTGGTTGGGTTGCGGGGTAGGCTTCTGACTGTACTGCTGTGATGTCCTCCAACTTTACATTCTCATTATTTATGGTGAATGTAAGGAACTGATGACAGATGTTGTGTTTGTATTTGCACAAACAATAGGTGGAAGGCCTAATGCGACTGATGGAAGGTGACCATGTGGGTCCTTTCAATCTTGGGAACCCTGGTGAATTCACCATGCTTGAACTTGCTCAGGTAAATATATTTTACGCACATTTCTCTCTCTCTCTCTCTCTCTATATATATATATATATAAATTGCACATGGGAATGTGGGATCTTCCTTATGTTAAAGTTGAAAAGAGGAGAAAGAAATGGTAATTAAGGAGATCGAGTGAGTTGGATCATGGTTTGTGCAGGTGGTACAAGAGACTATAGATCCGAATGCAAAGATAGAGTTCAGGCCCAACACAGAGGACGACCCACATAAGAGGAAGCCAGACATCACCAAGGCCGAAGAGCTTCTTGGGTGGCAGCCAACTATATCCCTTCGCAAGGGGCTTCCTCTCATGGTTGAAGATTTCCGACAACGTATATTCGGGGACCAGAAAGACACAACTGTTTACAAAGCCATAACGTCCGCAGCATAAATTTACGCATGTTGGGGGTCGACATTGATGAGAAAAGATTGATTATTGGTAATGAAATATAAAATAAATCAAAAGAGGAACCCTTTGAGCACCCTAAAACTTTCCTCACTACAGGAATAATAAATTAAATACTGGCAGCAGCTGTTCACAAATTTATTTATTTTATGAGAGTGGTAGAGCTAGCAATTGATCTTTTTGTATATGTAGAGTAATCTTCTTTGTCTATTTATAATTTTTTTTTTTTTTTTTGAATATTTTGAAGTTGTCAATATCATTGACATTGCATGTGTGACATTGTTAAATAAAATTTGGTTCTTGAATTTGTATGCATTGAGGTTGGTGTTGAAACTACATGTACAACATCATACATGTAAACAATTCCCTAGGAACAAGTGTTTTATTGTTGAAGTGCTAATTAAACATAATGTTAGATAATGCAGTAGATTATGCTCTTGATATGTGAAAAGCAAAAGTTGGGACATACTTTTCCAGTTTTAGCATCTCTGAGTCTGATGGTTCATTCTCTTCTAATGGGTATCTGATTCCTTGGCCCCCTATGTATATAATGGGTGGGGGAGTGGGTGATAATGTAGCTAGTAAAACTTGATAGGACTCCCCACGACAGTTGATACCAAATTGGGAATCCTTTACACTTTGCCATATTTGCTAGCTGCTCTTTAGTCTCGTGTATATACAAACAGTTAATCTGGTGATCAGTCACTGAGATTTTATTGACTAGCTAGTCAGTTAAATTTATCACCAATTTTTTCATTGGCTAAAATTTGTAGCCAAGAAAATCGATCAATTGGAGGAACAAGTGGATAACTTTATATGAATGATCACATATTACTATAATTTCTGATAATGAATAATAAACAAAGCCAGACTGACACTTGACATATAAAACTGTATGGCAAATTGAGTCTCTTTTTGTAGTTTCGCACCTTTGTTCTATTCATAGGAATATATATATGTATAGGGCTAAAAATAGCGGGTGGTTATTAATCGCCCGCTAACCGCCTAACCGTTTTTAAAGAAAGTTAGAAAAAACCATTAACTGTATAGGGCGGTGCGGTTAACAGATTAGAATTTGAAAAAAATCACTAACCACCTATATATATACACACACACACATGAAATGACGTTTGGTGTCTAAATATATAAAACTCTAGAAACGACATTGTATGTAATAGGGTGTTACCATAAAAACAATATAGTCTTAGTTTTTTCTAACTTTTTTTTTTTTTTTTTTTTAAATTTTTTTTTAAAGGTGGTTAGCGGTTAATAATATTTTTTATTTATTAAATAACCGCAAACCACCATGCGGTTATCCAATTCAACTAATTGCCATTAGTGGTTTTATCCAATAATCATTAACCATAACCGTCTTTTTCACTCCTATATGCATGCTCTTGTGCACATGAATACCTTTGATCTATTCATTGAGAATTTGAGATCATGATTTTAAAAAAAAGGTAAAGTCCGCTTAACCCCTACAAATTACAACCCTAATAACAATCTACCTTCAAACTATCAATTACGACAATTTACCCTCAAAACTACCAAAACAATGACAATGTACCCTCCCAATGCTAGTAAAATGACAAAATTACCCTTATAAAATTTTCAATAAGACAAAAATACCTTTAAAATTTTGATTTTTTTTTTAAAAAAATTTTAGTATTTTTGTTTTTATTTTAGTAAGGGTAATTTCATCATTTTATTAAAATTGGGGGTTCATTGTCATTGTTTTAATAGTTTGAGGGGTAAATTGTTGCAATTGATAGTTTGGGGGTAGATTGTCATTAGGGTAGTAGTTTGAGGGAGTTAAGTCAACTTTACCCTTTTAAAAATTAAGAAATATATATATATATAGATATATAGATAGATAGATAGATAGATAGAGAGAGAGAGAGAAAGTGAGAAATGTTAGAGGCCAATATTTTCTTTATATTTGGTCCATCTTATCTTACAAATCAACCATTAAATTGGTAGACTTATGTGGATCCTACATAAGTCAATGGTAGACCCCATAAATCTAATAGTTGACTGTAGATCTATTGAATTTGTAAAAAAATATATGCCAAATATGAAGAATTTATTAATCCCTAACATTTCTCATATTTTTATACATGCATACTCTCTTGCGCACTATATATATACACATTTGCTAATTTACTTAAAAGATTTTATTTTATTTTATTCTTTATTTGCTAATTTACTTAAAAAGATTTTATTTTATTTTATTCTAAAAAATATACCTGCAGAAGTAGGCCGTTAAAATATGGGCTTAGGCGTGGCGACCCAATAATGTGAGGACCCAACCAAACCCATCAGCTTCGTTCCGGGCAAGCTCCAATTTTCATTTAAATGACCAAACTACCCTCACGAGACTCTCCACTGGCGCAAAGTAGCAGCCTCTATCCCTAGCAGCAGAACTCCCTTAAATCTAAAATCTGTGCTTCTCTCAGCTCCCCCAACAGATTCTCTCGCACTCGCTCCTGTCGGCTCGCCCTCCGATTCAACCAATCAGGTCCGTCCGTTCTATCTCTCTGCGATTAATCTCTTGCGTGTGATCGACATTTGTGTGTACTTTGTGGCTGGTGTAGTTTTCCATTTTCAGTGTCTGATTTGGTGAGTTTTTTTTTTTTTTTTTGGTGCTGATTTTTGGGACTGGAATTGCTTGGTAATACAGTGTATAGAATTGAACTCGGGGGATTAGGGTTTTGGGATATCTTTTCCAGACTTTGTGGGTTTATCTAGGGTTTTGATACTCGGTTGTGGTTAAAGGAATCATTTTAGAACTGAAAAATGCTCGCCATCACGATGGTGATAAAAAAGGAGTCTTTTTGGGGGATTCGTAGGGTTTTTCGTTAGTCTTTGTGGGTTTAAGCTTAGGAATTGGCCATTTTTTTTTTCCTTTTATTTAGGGCCCTGTGTGGATTTTTCTTTCCTTATTGGAAGGATTTGGCTGGGAATTGGGGGATTAGAGAATCAGAGTTTTGTGGGTTTCTGTGTTTCATTAGGAATATTTAGTTATTATGGTTTTGCATGGTGAATTTGTTGTAGCAGTAACGTTTGGCGTCTCTTTAGGGTGCAAAAAAGAAGTATCTTTTTGACCAAATGTAAATTATTACGATATTCTAGGTGCATTATGTATTACTTATTTTCAGGGTCTGTTGGTGTTAATAAGATTTTATTTTTACGCTTTTTCGTGGTGTATTCATTCTGATTTTAATGTTGGTGTCTCTGTGGGGTGCATAAAAATGTTCCTTGTGATAAAATGTAAAATTATTACCCAAGTCTGGTTTTACTCTAGGAGCAGTGCATTAGTTATTTTGCATAGTGGCTGACATGCCTAGTGAAGAGATGTTCTCTTCTTACTAATGTCTGACATTTTATGGTGCAGTTTCTTGCATTTTGTAAGCAAAAATACATTCACCACTTGCTCGGTGAACTTTGCCAACGAATTGGAAAGTTCTTTCATCCAGGGAGCTTTTAGAAACAGCCAAAATGTCGCGAAAGGGTTTGATGGAGCAAGACCTGAGTAAACTGGATGTAACAAAGCTACATCCACTCTCACCTGAAGTTATATCTCGTCAGGCTACAATTAATATTGGTAATTTTTATTCACTATGGAATGCCTAAACCCCCGTCACATATTGGTTATCATAGCAGCTGAGATTGATTGAATTTTCATGCACCTAGTTAATGATTGATCATAGCTTCTAAAGTTATCTCTGAAGCTGACGACTTGCAACTAAACTTATTGTACCAGGCACTATAGGTCATGTGGCACATGGGAAGTCAACAGTTGTAAAAGCCATATCTGGTGTTCAGGTGATTTTTTATTTTACAATATTGCTACTGCTTGTAATTTGCAATGCATCCCTTCCTGGAAGAATTCACTGTAATTGATGTTATAAGTTATAATACTTCTGTTGTGTATGAATAGTGGAGCTCATTAATTTTACATGGCTGCAGAACCGTATGCTGTCCAGTAAAGGGAATGTCTACCATTTAGTTAGGTTTTGGACATAGAAACCTCTTCTGACTAATCTTAATTGAGCTTGTTCCAGATGGATATTGATTCTTAACTTTTCATCAGAATGGAAATTTTTTATGTTAGCTACCTAAATCTTTTAACAGTTTTGAGTCTCCTTTAACAGTCTTGCCAGAGATTTAGTTGCCTTCATCATACTGGGGTTAGTTAAATTTCATTGGTTAAGCAAATGTGTCTTGGCCTAGTGTTTAATTTGTAGCCACTATGAAGTGGAGACCACTGGTCAAATTTTATTTCATTTGACTGCGGTAAACCTTGGCTTGACTATTGTTTATCAAAGCTTGAGTTTGAATAGAAAAGAGACATTAACTTAGGTGATATTGGAGCTTAATATATTTACATTTTCCTTTGTACAAACATTGCATGAATAAATTTTTGAAAGTGTAACTCTGTCTTGTCATTCGTCTGCAGACTGTTCGTTTCAAAAATGAGTTGGAGCGCAACATTACTATCAAGCTTGGTTATGCCAATGCAAAGATCTACAAATGTGAAGATGAACGGTGCCCTCGACCTATGTGTTATAAGTGTGTAGCTATTGACAGATTCAATTATACTTTCATCTAGCTAGCAGCATTTCATTAATATGTTACACCGTTGTTATAGGGCTTATGGAAGCGGGAAGGAAGATAGTCCTATGTGTGATGTTCCAGGGTTTGAAAACTGCAGGATGAAATTGTTGAGGCATGTTTCTTTTGTAGATTGCCCGGTAAGATACTGAAGTGCTTGTTATTGGCAATTATAGTTTTATGTGCAATTTGTATGATTAGGTAACATATTTCTTTGAAGTCATTTAGGTTCCTGATGTATTGTATACATGGTATTGTAGACATTAGATGCCGACTCTAATTTGTCGTTCAAATTTATGGCTGCACTGGCTTGGGAAATGTTGTATGTGGATTTTTCTTTCCTTTTAGGTTCTTATTAGTAGTGTATTTATTAATTAAAAATTGTTTTTTCTTTATTGTTTTTAATTAGAGATATTCTGTTTTCTGAACATACTTTCCAGTTTTAGTCGCCCTAAATTTTGTGACTTGAAGGTCCTACTTTCAAATCTCTTGAATACACGGGGCTCATCTATTTGAGCTTCTTTGTTGGAAGGTTTGTCATGTATTGGATCTGACAGTGTGATTAAGAAAGAATTTGTGGGAGGTCCCAAGTTTCTTTCTGTTATGATTTGCCAAGTAAAATACTGTCCTTGCATATTATGTTATGCTGCTAAATCTTGATGTACCTGGTCTTGAACTTGTGTTCATATGATTGTTTCTTGACCTATTCTATAGGGTCATGATATTCTCATGGCTACAATGCTTAATGGAGCTGCAATTATGGATGGAGCTTTACTACTAATTGCTGCCAATGAAAGCTGCCCCCAACCACAAACATCCGAGCACTTGGCTGCTGTTGAAATTATGCGCCTTCAACATATAATAATCCTTCAAAATAAAGTAGATCTGATTCAGGAAAATGTGGCCATTAACCAGCATGAAGCAATCCAGAAGTTTATTCAGGTAAATTCTTTTGGACCATATTTTGTGCAAAAACAGCTCATTATTCAGTGTGCTGAATGTTGTTTCTTGACTTTTTGTTTATCAGGGAACTGTTGCTGATGGAGCACCAGTGGTACCAATTTCTGCGCAACTGAAGTATAATATTGATGTTGTGTGTGAGTATATTGTGAAAAAGATCCCCATTCCAGAGAGAAACTTCATTTCACCTCCTAATATGATTGTTATCCGATCTTTTGATGTTAATAAGCCTGGTTTTGAGGTCGATGATATAAGAGGTGGCGTGGCTGGTGGAAGTATTCTCAGGGTATGTTTCTTCTTTATGAATTTGTTCAAAATTGAGAACCATTTAAGTGCGTTCATGCCTGCTATTGGCATATGATGTTTGATTGTTTTTTACATGGGTTTTCTTAGGAATGTTGGTCTACTTATTCCTACATAATTAGTAGAATCATGGGTGCCAAAAAATTAATGTAACACCTCAATCCCACTTTGGAAATATGATTAGCCCGCATAGAGTGAATGAATTATAAAGGAGTTCATGAGTGTTAAGTCTCACATTGATTCCTTATTAGATGAGACTAAACTTTATAAGTGACTTTAAGGAGCTTCAACTGCAATTTGACTAGACATTTTAGAGTGATAGTGCAGATGTGGCTAAAGGTTTCTGTAAGTCATTAAAAATGGTATCAAAGCAGCCTAGTAACGTCATGCAATATTGGAGTACCACAGGGGGGGGGGGGGGGGATTGTGCTTATTCCTTTTAGGTTTCTACTGTCAATTCTTCCCACTTTTTGTTTGTGCAAACTATTAATCAATTTTGCATTAGTTTATGACTATTTGAAACTTGCTGGGAAATTTATTTGCTGACCCCCTTTCACAGTGTTGGCTTGGACCACCAAGTTTATGAAATCTATCGAATGTCAGTGCCTCATTTGAGAGTTTATTCTTTGGCAGGGGGTTTTGAAGGTAAATCAATTTATCGAGGTTCGTCCTGGGATTGTTGTTAAAGATGAGAGTGGGAACATCAGATGCACACCAATATACTCCAGAATAGTTTCATTATATGCTGAGCAAAATGAGCTGCAATTTGCTGTGCCTGGAGGTCTCATTGGGGTTGGCACAACCATGGACCCCACTTTAACGCGTGCTGACAGGTTGGTGGGTCAAGTTCTAGGGGAAGTTGGATCACTCCCAGAAGTTTTTGTTGAGCTTGAGGTAAGGGGATAATTTGAAAGCTTTTACTGGTCTCGACTTGATTAAACTTGGTAGCTTGGTAGCTGTATCAACGTGCCATTTGTTTTTTAAACTTTTCATGTAAGAATAATTAAGCAAGTCACATGCAACTGTCCCACTGTATAATGCACACATGCTTTCCTCCCTCCCGAGATGGATTTGTGTGGAGCAAGGCATAAAATATCAATGGAATTCCTATTTGTATGTGTCCTTTCAAAAAGAGAGAGAGAGAAAGGTCTATTGCTGTGAACTCTATTGTGCCTGTTTTTATTAAAACATTCAAAATGAGCTTCTTCAATGCTCGGAATCTTTTTCAGATTTTAAGAGGTGATACCGTTATATTCTTCTGGCATTTCTTTTTTGGTTTCTACCCCACGCCCTCCTCTTTTCTTCCCTTCCCTCCTCCCTTCTCTTGCACGTGTTGTTAGACATTCCTCTTATGCTGATCTTGTGTTACTGTGATTTTGCAGGTGAACTTTTTCTTGCTGCGGAGGCTTCTGGGTGTCAGGACTAAGGGCACAGAGAGGCAGGGAAAGGTCTCTAAGCTGACAAAGCAAGAGATATTAATGTTGAACATAGGATCTATGTCTACAGGGGCTCGAGTACTTGCTGTAAAGAATGATTTGGCAAAGTTGCAACTCACATCTCCAGTGTGCACCAGCAGAGGGGAGAAGATTGCACTTAGTCGAAGAGTTGAGAAGCACTGGCGTCTTATTGGTTGGGGTCAGATTCAAGCTGGAACTACCCTGGATGTCCCCCCCTGCCCCATTTGAGTTAAATCCTTAAACAGGCAGAAAGAAGAAAAACCAGTTAAATCCTTAAAAGAGAATTAAGGAAGATGTGGGAAGATAGACAATTGTTGGGAACCATTTTTGTCAGGTGGAGAAGAAAAACATTGTTTGCATTGTTATCATTTGTTCTGTCTACTTTTTCTTATGGGATCGTGTTACTTTGTGCTGATAATTTGTTTCAGTTTTGGATTAGAGTGTTCTCAATATATGAGGCTGCTTCCTATAGCTTTACCTTGTCTTATTCAATGTTTTGCTTCCCGCATAGCCCTTTTTGGATTTGAGCCTTAGTGGTTAGCAAATGGTTTGCCTCGATTATGCTCTTCGGTCTCCCCTTTTTTGGATGTTTAAATCGTCTTTGTTGCACGATTTTGTTTAAATTGTCAGAACTTGAGGCAGAAAGCCTTATGGGATTGGCTCCTTTATCGAATTTCTTGCTTCCTAGTCTTCTTGCTTTACCCTATAAATACGCGTTCATGTATCTGCAAAAAGATTTGCTGTTTGAACATATAGGGGCAGAATACTGGAAGAGAGAAGATCATTCACTTTCTTGTCTAACACTTGTGAATGGTTATAGTTCTAAAATAACTTATTATTACATTTTTTATAGCAAGGAACTCCTCCAAGGTCACTTTGTATATCTACTCCTGTCGGGTAAACATGGATTCAGAGGAATTCTGGTCTTCAATTGATTTTTACAACATTAGGTACTTCTACTGGATATCTGTAGATATCGTTCCATGCGTTGGCTATCTCAAACTCTGAATTGTGAATACATTTCCACACTGCACTATTACACTTGAATCCACTCCCAAGTGTGATTTGCCAGACCCTATCGCCCCTTTTCATTCTCCCTTTTGCTTCTATGTAGCAGAGCTCATACCAAACCGAAGAAGATGAAGTATTTCCAAATTTGTAAAGAGTCATCTTTGAAGGTTCAACATCCTGTTTCCTCAACCCTAGGTTTCTTTCAATTGCTTGAATAACAGCTCTACCCCCTGCATGGATGCAGAAATGATCGAAAGCTTTCTTGAAATCCGGCACGTAGATGCTACTTCTCCTTGTATTCCACATGATCTTCTGGCGAACTATGGACAATCCATACCTCAATTGCTCTGAAAATGGCAAAACCAGAGGTCCCAGTGCAGCAATATTCGCCTTTAGTGCATCTCCAGCGACATGTAGGATGTTCTTCGAAATGGACACCCCAACCATGTTCTCGGAGTCCACATCCTGAAAAACGCAAGCATGAGATCGATCATCTTGTGCTTTGTTTGTTCGAACGAGATGTTGCAGCTCATACTTTGCTCTGCTCTTGTCCTGTTCCTGGCTCGAGAGCAGTACAGCCGCACCGCCCATCCGAAAGAGACAATTAGTAATCAACATGGATGGATTCTTGCCAGTGTACCAGTTCAAGAGTAGAGTCTCCGTGCTGACAATTAGAGCCAAGGAATTCCGATGAACTCTCAGCAAGTCTTTAGCAAGGTCCACTGCTATAACTCCAGCGCTACATCCCATGCCAGAGAGGTGGAAACTCATGACATTGCTCTTCATTTTGAACTTATTGATCACAGCAGCACTTAGAGACGGAGTAGGGCAAAACATACTACTATTTGAGATCAAAATATCAATGGCTTTAGGATTAATGTTGGTTTTCTGAAACAAATCTGTAACCACTGAACACATTACTGTTACAGCCTCCTCCATGGCAAATGAGAGCGATTTTCTTGGTGATAGTCGAGTGAGGGAAGGAGGGACACATGTTTCTTCACTGAACCCAGATTTTTCTAGGATCTTGATCTGGAAAGCAATACTATCAGGATCCATATTATCAAGAAAGATATTTTCTACGAACACCGACATCGGTAGCCGATAAGAGTCGGGTGGTCGGTAGCAAGCAAAGTCTATTAAATAAATGGTGACTTTTCTTCTGTACATAAGATATAGGACAACTAGTCCTGCAACTACTACCATCATAAAATGGTGGGTGCTGGAGATGATGAGCTCCGGGAGGCAGGAAACGTGTTGTAGGGTCATTGCCATGGAGGAGGCCGGAGGTCTAGATTTCTTCCTTGTTTTTGGCTATGGAGCCTAGGGTTGGAAAGATAATGGTGATGGAGCATATATGCATGATATAAGAGGAGAAAGAAAAGGCTATGGGAAAAGTAAAAGGAGCGAGGAATATTATAGATAGGGCATAGGACATCCCTTTAGTGCTTGTTTCAGGAATCAAGTTACACACACGCAAGGGCTACTACATTTTCTTTTCTTTTTGTCTTCTCCTGCACGTTTGTTATATGATTGTAACCAAAATTTAGTATCTTAAACAAACTCTCATCCCAACCCTAATTTAAGGCAGTGTTTGATAGTGATTATAAGTCGATCACACACAATCCATGCGTGGAGTTATTTGTTTTGCAGATATAATAGGAGCACAATTTGTACATGAGTTGAATTTTGAATCATATTGAAACAGATTGTCTTTTAATTATTATTTTTTTGACACGTTCACTCAAGGAAAAGGGTAAGGGGATTCGAACTAATAACCTCCGCTTCATGAGGCGTGGTGTACAGCTGATTAAGCTATCTCTTAGAGACGTCTTTTAATTGTTAGTATATCAAAAGAGTGGTGCTAGGCACTACAATATTCACTACGAAGTTATTTACAAACTTAGGGGGCGGTCCATAAATATTGGTGAAATAATTAATTAACCAAAAAAGGACTTTAAATAGAGAACATTCTCGAGGACTTTACAAACAACATTCTGAAGGACTTTATTACCAAGACTTTAAATACAACATTCTAAAGGACTTTAGGTAAACGTTTTCAACATAAATAAACTTTATATACAACCACATGAAGAACTTAAATGTTTCCAACTTACAAGTGATGGAATTGCCGCCGATTCATTGAAGGATTTTACACACAAATATTTTACATAATTCCATCATTCAACAGCATATATAACAACACATTTTAGAATCTAAACTTTACATTTCGAAACAACAAAAATTAATGGACCAAATGGTAGCAAGCTCAGTAAGTCAAAGTCATAATCATGTGTTCAAGAAACAAATGGCTATGAACTTATTTGGGATTGCGTTAGAAGGCTTAAAAAGTATTTTTAGTACTTAAAAAGCCATGCCAAATAACAGTTTGCATGTTTGGTAAAAAAATTTAAAAGTTTTTTTTTTTACTCTAAAAATGGTAAAAACTAGGGGTGTCAAAAAATAACCGGAAAACCGAAACCAAAAAATCGAGGAGCTGGTTTTAGTTCTGATCGCAAAAAAAAATTAAAAACCGGGGACCCCGGTTCCAGTCCCGGTTTTTAGCACTTGGTTAAAACCGGAAAACCGGAACTGGGTGCATATATATAATAATTTTTTTAATATTATATATATATAAAATTATATATCATTACTTAGAGTAATATACGTAAGAGCCAATGCCTCTATAACAGTGATATGTATTTGGCTACTTACCTATTTGGTTTGTTTGTTAATAAAGTTGCTTAATGCTTATTCATAAAAATAAAATAAAATAATCAGAAAAAAACTTTCGTTGATTACGGGGTGATTATTAAACAATTAGGTAAATGATGGTAAAAATGGACAAAAAGGCAAATTTGAGAAAAATTAAAAAAACATATTGAGCAAAAAAGCTAATATTTTTTTTTTAAAAAATGGCCAATTGTGTGCAAAAAATGTGCTTATTTTAGGCCCAATACCTAAAATAAGCAAAAAAATAATAATTTTTTAAAAAAACCAGTTACAGGACCGGGTACAAACCGGAACTGGCCAATAACTAGTTCCTGGTTCTGATTTCCCAAAATCAAGAATCAGGGTACCCCGGTTCCGGTCCCGATTTTGGCTAAAAACCGGAAAACCGGACCGAGTTGACACCTCTAGTAAAAACACACTTTTGATAAAAGCTTAAAAATGAATTTTTTATCCAAAAAGCCTTTTTTTTTTTTTTTTTACTTAAAAACTTTATTTCTTAACTGCAATCTCAAACAAGCTCTATATCAATTATACAAATTTAAAATTTTATCACTACATACATTCTAACCTCCATCAAATAAATTTGGAAGACAACAAGCCTATCGCCCATCAAATAGCTCCTATAAATTGGTTTAATTATGGTGATACTTCAATAGCAGAATTTTCAGCCAAAAATCATGTCTCCTATGAACCAAAAAGTTCCACTTGAATCATATCTTGGCCCATCTTCCTTCACTCCTAAAACTCCTCTGCAGCCCCATTGCCGTTTGGCTCATGAGAGGAAAACGTTTCCAGGACTATTTCACAAGCCAATACTCTTAACTAGTCAAGATTAGATGGGTCTTATCTAACGTTTCCTTGTTAAATTGCTTGCACATTACATGAGGACCATTAACAATTCAAAAAATATCAAGCAATGAAACTCAGGATATATATGGTTCATTGTTCACGTTCGCTTAAAACTAGCCTTTCTTCATCAGTTCGTAGCCAATACTGCATATGATCTCCACGTGATATTCTAAAACTTATCACAAACTCTCACATCAAGTGACTGTCACTGTCTGCATATTCCACCCGGAAGAATAATTAGTTCCCGCAGCAGGAAGCAACTTTCTGTGGCTAGAGCATGAAATATCGTAGAAAAATTGACAAAAACCTAGTTGTGCTCTACAGCTGGAGCCTGCATCTCTCTACAAAGCTCTAGGGCTATGGACCTATCTACAACTTTTGCCTTTTGGAGTTAATATTGAATGATCAATGATTTTGGAGAGAAGACCAAAATTAAGGGAATGGATTGATGCTAACGAATCTAGGGCAGAGTTGGCTTTTGTATATTGTAGTAAGTCCACAAAGGTGGCGTGCATGGTGAAGCTGAGCTTCACGACAAACTATCTGATATTGAAAATCTCTCTTGACTACTCCATTACCGGATACTCCAACCTTCTTCTATACATGCATGCATAGAGATCTGGCACTTTGTGATTTTGTGTCAGAAAAGTCGGCTGCAACGTACTTGGCCATATGTGCAGCATTTCTGAATACTATAAAAATGCTTACATGCATGGCCACCATTTCTACAATTCAGTTGAGATAAACCAAGTGATTATTCTCTAGCAATATAGTAGCTAGCCATGGCCTTGAAATTAACTCTCTTTGTTTTCCTTGTCATTGCTGCGGTCGCTGCTGATGAGTGCCAAATATTGTATATTTAGGCCCCTTAGCTTGTATTTGTTAAGCCCTTAGTTTTGTTATTTTATGATGTTTTTGGTTAGTTTCGGTGTTTTAGTGTTTTGCAGGTTGCTAAGGTACATCTGGGGCTTATTACATTAATTTTGGGACTTAAGATAGTTCGGGGAGCATTGGAAGCAAATTTGAGTCGAGCGATGATTCGCACCCAACGAGTCCCAAAATGGCCATATCTAGAGTTGTAGAATTCCGATTGGAGTGATTTTAGTGTCATTGGAAAGCTAACTCGAAGATCTATAAATTCATATTTCACAAGATTTGGCCAATTCTGAAGTATCTGCGCTCGAGCGCACTTGCGCTCATCAAGACTAGAAATGCATGCTCGAGTGCGATTGATCGCACCTAGAGTGCGATTGAGCGCACTCGGTCGACCTGGTAACGCTAAAACCCTATAATTATCTTATAAATACTATATTTTTTATTGTAAACACATTGGGAGGCGCCGTAAAGAGCAGAAACACGACTTTTGTGGTGCCTAGGTCTTTGTGAACGTTTTTTGATTGTAAGTTTTACCTTTTTCATGAATTCAATTGATATGTTTATTTCTGTTGTCGTTATGAGAGGCTAAAACCTTCAACTAAGGTTGAAGATGAAGCCTCATCATTGATAAACTCATTATTTTTCATGTTTTTGTTCATACAATTCTGAATTTAATATGAAGTATTTTTGTTTCAATCTAGTTATGTGACAAAACTTGTATTGATTGTTGTTTATGGAATTGTTTAAACATTGGATATTCGTTGTGTTTCATCTAGCAGATACATCGAATCTTTTGATTGAAATTGAATATCCATTGTCTTTCGTTGTTCAAACAGATACATTGGATCTTTTGATCTCAATTGGATATTCGTTGTCTTTCGCAATAGAGTTGGATTCATCGAATCTTTTTATAGGATTTTATAAAAACAATAGAAAATACTTAGGGTTTAATTCTTGACGAATGTATGAACAAAACATGAGAGTGGGTTTTGATTTGATAAGGTGGATTCAGAAAACCTTAGTGCCTTTTTATTATTTAAGCATTTTTGTTTTTACTTAATTTATCTTTTTGCACGACCAACTTCAAACTTCGGAACTAGGTTAAGATAGAGCCAGTTTAAATAGAAAAATTGATTTTTACAAAAACACAATTCCCTGTGGATCGACCTCGCACTTGCACAAAACTGTATTGTACACGACTCGTGCTATTGCGAGTACTTTTATTTTTGGTACATCAAATTTTGGCGCCATTCCCGGGGAATTTGTTAGTTTTTGTTGAAATTGATTTTTTTTATTTGAATTGATTTTATTTTTCTACTAGTTAGTTAATTTGCATGTTTTATTGTTTGCAATTTTGTTTATTTATTATTTATTTTTTTATTTAATTCTCTGTTTTGATCTTACAAATATAAAAATAAGGGTGTTTTTTGGTGTTTTGGTGTTCGCTGCAGTAGTCCGGAATTCAACCTTTGCCGAGCATGATCGATCACAACCCAGTGAGATCAAACGCACTCTGGACCACCCTACGTGCTTGCGTTCGACAACTGCGAAACAAACACACGATCGCGCGGCCAACTGACGATTGAATGCAAGCGCTAGACGCTCGAACGCAATCACGATCGATCGCATCCATTGACGATCGAACGCAGTAACGATCGATCGCATACAACCAGCGATCGATCGCAAGGCCGCAGTCAGCAGCTAAGCACCACCTTTCTGTTTTTAGATTTTAGTTGAGTTATTTTTCTTTATTTATTATTATTATTTTTTTTTTGTGCATTTTTTTTCTTTCATAGTTCATTTGTTTTCTTTATTTTAGTGATTAATTTATTTTTGCTTAGTTAATTTATTTTGTTTATATTATTTTTATTTTTTATTTTATTTATTTTTATTTATTTATTATTTGGGAAAAATACTATTTAGCCCCCTCAACTACCAGCGATTTACTATTTAGCCCCCTCAAGTATCAAAAGTTATTAAATGGCCCCCCAACTACCAAACAGTTGTGTTTTAGCCCTCTCCGTTAGTTGTTGCCGTGAAAGTGGATGGAAAAATCAAAACTACGTCGTTTTGAGATTGCAAGTTACCAAAATACCCTCAACTAACGGAGGGGGCTAAAACACAACTGTTTGATAGTTGGGGGGGCCATTTAACAACTTTTGATACTTGAGGGGGCTAAATAGTATTTTTCACATATATATATATATATGAACTGGCAAACCCGCATTTCTTGCCGTTGCAGTAAGTCCTCTATTTCACCAAGAACTCTCTGCCCCCATCATCGCCAACTCTCTTCCCCACCACTCCTTCTGCCACAGCATATTCCAGCCCAGCCTCGTAGTCCCTCACCAAGTCCTCCCCTATCAAACCAGCCTTGACCCATTCATTATCTCCACCGTCCTTCCACTTGACCAAATACTCCAGGTGATCACCCTTCCCTCTCTTCTCCAATATCTCCTGCACCTCCGCGTACTCGAATATTGCCCCCTCCAACATCCTAATCACACTCTCAAGCCCCAATCTCCTTGCAAATTGAACGGGGTTTCCTTTAGGCGTAACCTTCAAGACCTCTTTCGCCAAATCCAACGGCGCGCGTCCCTTGTCATCTTGAATCTCCAGGTCCGCACCCAGCTCCAGCAACACCTTAACAACACCCAGCTTAACATACCCAGCCGCCATATGAAGAGCCACCAAGCCGCCAAGCCGTCTCGTCGGCTTTCTTGGCTGCGTTCCACCACGGACTCTCGTACTCCGCCACCACATCTTTAGCTATGTAATCCGACAGGAGCCAGGAAGGGGCATGCCCGTCTTTCCACTCGATCAAGTACTCCATGGCGGCCCCACCTCCCACTACTCTGCTACCGATGATCTTGTTGACTTCACCATACGACTCGTCGTCGGCGTTGTTTCTCGGAAGCGTTTCCTGAGTTTCTTGGAAGCCTTTTTCTTGGTTTTGGATGGCATAGACGGTGAAGATTGTGGTGCCACGGTTTGGTTTGAGTGCGAGTCGTTGTTGTTGGGCGGGAAAAGAAGAAGGGACGTAGCCGTGGGTGTAGCCGTAGGGACGTAGCTCAGAGCGGGTTAACAACGGGAAGATGAATTACTCGGCGGCTTCTTCATCGGATTTTCATGGGGATAAGGGGCCGGAGAATGTGGCTTCAAGAAGTGAAGGTATGGTGGAATCATGGATTTGTTCATCAGATTAGGCTTAAACAATGATGCATGGAACAAAATCTTGGTGTTCTCCATCTTAACACGGTTTTTTTTTTTCCTGTTAATTATATGTAAATAATAGCCTCTTCTTTTTCTCATTTTCATATATACCTTCATATACAAACGCCTTCTCTGCTCTCTCTTCTTTTTTTTTTTTTTTTTTTTTCAGACTTTATTGAAAATGATGCTTATATTTCCTTTATATACTGCCATGCAGTTGTACATATATCTGGGTTTCTGATGAAATTTGGAACAAACCAATCACACACTACAATGTGTGTCTTTCTCGTACCTTCTAGTTTGATATTTCCGTCTTAATGAATGGGTCAAGGCTGGTTTGATAAGGGAGGACTTGGTGAGGGACTACGAGGCTGGGCTGGAATATGCTGTGGCAGAAGTAGTGGTGGGGAAGAGAGTTGGCGATGATGGGGGCAGAGAGTTCTTGGTGAAATAGAGGACTTACTGCAACGGCAAGAAATGCGGGTTTGCCAGTTCATATATATATATGGGAAAAATACTATTTAGCCCCCTCAAGTATCAAAAGTTGTTAAATGACCCCTCCAACTACTAAACAGTTGTGTTTTAGCCCCCCTCCATTAGTTGAGGGTATTTTGGTAACTTGTAATCTCAAAACGACGTAGTTTTGATTTTTCCATCCACTTTCACGGCAACAACTAACGGAGGGGGGCTAAAACACAACTGTTTGATAGTTGGAGGGGCCATTTAACAACTTTTGATACTTGAGGGGGCTAAATAGTAAATCGCTGGTAGTTGAGGAGGCTAAATAATATTTTTCCCTTATTATTATTTTTTAAAAAAACTTGTGTTTGGTGTATGCATGGTTGTAGATCCCTGAATTTAGAATTGATACCCTTAGATCTCGACATTGATAGAACTCTTAGGAGGACTTGGAGAGCAATCGTTGTGAGTGAAAGTAGAGGTGAGATGGGAGACCGACATGAGAACATACCTAAGAATGCGGAATAGCCCATATTCGAGAATGAGAATGCAAGAGCGGAAGACGGAGAGCAAGCCAGAGCATGGCATGTGGACTTCACTACATCACTGCGGGAATTGTTCGCACTTGTTGCGACTAGTTCCCACTCATGTATACTGTTACCACCCATCAATGCCACCCATTTCGACTTAAAGCCACATGTCATTCAACTCTTACCTTCTTTCCATGGACTTGATAATGAGAACCCATATGGCCATGTTAAGAAATTTAAAGACATATGTGCCACACTCAAGTTTCAGAATTTTTCTGAAGAGTCGGTTCACCTTAGACTTTTTTCATTCTCCCTTCACGATAGAGCCAGGGCATGGTTGGATTCCAACGCCCAGGTCTATTACATCTTGGGAAAGTTTGTTGAGCAAGTTTTATAATAAGTTTTTCCCGATGTCAAAGGTCAATGAATACAGAAAAGAGATTAGCTCTTTCACGCAAGAAGAGGATGAGAAATTCTCGGAGAGTTGGGAAAGGTTTAAAGACTTGTTGATAAAGTGCCCTCCACATGGATATGAGAAGTGGAGACTAGTTCAGTTTTTCTACTAAGGGCTGTCTCAGCCCAACCGTAGCATGATCGAGTCAATGAACGGAGGGACATTGATGAGTGCCTAAAAGTGCTTATTTGAACCCCTTAATTTATATTCGTTAGGCTCTTAGTATTGTTATTTTCTAATTATTTTTGGTGTTTTTAGTGTTTTTGAGTTGTGCAGGTCTTTACAACAAAAGTTGGCCACAAGAGAGCAAAAATATACTAAGTGAAGAATTGGACCCCTGCCAAGTGCGTTCGACCGCACTTGGTGCGTTTGAACGCACTCACGGTCGAACGCAAGGACACGGTCGATCGCAGTCCCCGTCAACCCGCATCTCGCGCGGGTGCCCTAGGAGTCCATCGCTTCAGCATGCGCCATTACGGTTTTCTACGGTTGAACGCACATTGTGCGATCGAACGCACAACTCAGCAGTACGTTCGAACGCACATCATGCGTTCGAACGCACTCTTAGGTTTTTGTAGCCTATAAATAGGACCCAAGGCCATTTGGTCGAACACACATTTCTTTGGGACTAGGTTAAGATACGTTTAATTTGAGAGTTGTATTCGTTTTTAATTGCAAAACGCCGTTCTCTGTGGTTCGATCTCGGTACTTGCGCAACGCTATACGACCTAACGGTTCGTTCTCTTGCGAGTACCTAAATTTGGTACGATCAAATTTTGGTGCCGTTGCCGGGGAACGGTTGTTTTTGTTTAGAAATTAATATAATTTTTAGATTGATGTTATCTTTCTACTAGTTTTTATTTTCGGCATTGTAAATATTGTTCATAATTTATTTTGTGTTTTATTTCATTTTTTTTTTAATTTTTAGTTTAGTTTTTAGTCTTTTGTTTCGGGTCTGTTTGTGTTTCTAGAAAATGAGGCGTCGACAGTACGGTCGAACGCACTTCCTGCGGTCGAATGCACTGCCGCCTATTCCAGTACGTTCGCGCACCTGCGAACGCCCGTCGCGCGCCTGCGTGCGAGCTCAAAGCCCCTGACAAGAACGCAGTGCAGCCCTGCGTGCGAACATACCTGTGTTGCGGTCGAACGTAGGTGCAACAGCCTGCCACATTTCTGCATCTGTGCGAACGAACGTACTGACCTGCGTTCGAACGCACATCACCTGGCTGTACCAACAGACCCGAGGCAGGTAAGTCTTCTATTTTCCATTTTTATTTATTTATTTATTTTATTTTATTTAATTTATTAGTTGCTTGTTTAGTTTAATTTTTTGTTAGTTTTTGTTTATTTTATTTTATTTTGTTAACTGTTTCATGTGGGATATTTTGAACTGTTTGGGTGAAGCATGAGTCTTCCGTTTATTAATTTTGATGTTTCCCCTAGTAGTAGGACATCAAAGCCTACCAATTTGAACCCACATGAACTGTGTTTAGCCTGCTCTAGCCCGTACCATAATTCCGGTGATTGTCCACATTGGGGACAATTTACCAATTTCTCATATGGGCAGCTAAATACCAATTTTTCCGACCAGGGGTTTGAATCACATTCTAATTCTTACACCCCTAACCGGAATGACCATTCTGATGTCTCGTGGTTTGCTCTTGCCACGGGAAACTATGCTCTCCAATCTGATGAACTGCACCATCCTGAATATCCGCAGTTCAATACCCACTGTTCCATAACTTCATCGTATAATCCTCCTCCTCAAAAGTCATTAGTGCAACATTTTCCAACTGCTCATATTGATGACTTAGAGGAGAGAGCGAACCAACTCATGGCAGCTAGGCGTGCCCACGCCCAGTTTCCTCACACTCATGCACCTCATCAGTCATGTGAATATTGTTGTCATCCTTCTCACGGTTTTGACGATTGCCCATTTTATATTCATTACGTGAGTCAAATTAACATGTCTGCACATGAGGATGCACAAAACACCACCACACTTGTTAGTGAGGAAAAAGCTGTCAGCAAGGTGGAAGAGAAGGAGGAGCAAATTGAGCCCCCGCCAATTTCAAATTGGCCCAACAACAAGGAAGTGAGTACTGAAGCTCACTCCTTCATCACAATCCCTCTCGAGACACAACAAGTTCCATACTTCCTATGTCTCGAGGAACCATCTTATGTCGCAATCTTTAAGGACTCACGAACCAAAGATCACAAATCTAGAAATCGTGGTCCTAAGATAATTTTTCAAGACAAGTTTTTAGGCTACATAAGATGGCGGAACATCCTTCCAGAGGGATATCATATTCTAAAGAAGAAAGGATGGAAGGGATTGGTGGGATATCCATATGAGCGGGGAAGGTGCGGTATGTTTTCCTTTTTATTTTCCGCACTTTCATTTCTGTTATTTTCTTTGTGTTATTTTATTTTGTTTCTAACAGCATTTGACTTTTTATTGTTTTAGCTAAAAAAAAAAAAAAAAAAAAAAAAAAAATTTTGCTGTTAGTTTTTGACAGGTGTTTCGATGTTTAAGTTCGGGGGACGCCTTGGACTTTGCTCATCCCGGTTCCTCATCCCACTGTAATGTATCTCTTGTCACATTAGGGACAATGTGTCATTTAAGTTTGGGGGTGTAGACAAACACTTTGTCTTGTTTTGTTTTGTTTGTCTTGTTTTTGTTTTGATTTTGCATAAAATTTTTTCTTTTTGTTGCTATGTTGTTGATTGGGCACAATTTACATCGTAACTGTGGATTGCATGTCATTGGTGTGTTTAACTTGTTTGAACATGGCATATCATTAGGAATCCCAGTATTTGATTCATGTGTTGGATTAGAGAGATTTCACTTGCTTAATCGATATTTCACATGCACACTAGCATTAGGGTCTGTGGGGTATGAGATTTGACTTTGAAGTGTGTGTCTTAAGATTTCTAGGTTTGCGATGTGATGATGAAAACCTTGGCTAATAATAATAATAAAAAATAAAAAAATAATTTTAATAAGTCGAGTTTTTCATTGAGTAACCGGACCTCTTGCCTGGCCAAGCAATGAGTGTTCGCGTCAAAAGATGAGAAATTCCAAAAAAAATTGTATGGCTAGTTTAGGCTCCGTAGCTCTTTTGACTTGAGTAATTAAGCCCTAGGGATGTCTCTACATCTAGTGCCCTAAAGCCGCCTGGCTTGGGAGCCACTGGCCCAACACTCGTTACATAGGTCATTTAGAAGCTTAAGGGAGTCAAGCATTGCACAGCCTACACAAAAAAAATTGCATTTTTCAATTCAAGCCTTGGTTAATTTATCGCATTGTTTTTCCTTTGAATTTTGGATACACATCTTTAGAGAGTGATCGAAACCCCATGATCTTATTGTTAGTTCACTTTGCACATTATGAAGCATGTGTTTTCTCAATTTTCCAACCTTGAGTGAAATGATGTTTGGATGCCTGGATGATGTGGTTCGTATGTTTAACTTGTTAAATTTGCTAAATGATGTGTGAACCATGTGTTTGTGTGAAGGGCTTTGTCTGATTAATAACATAGTGCCAATAATTGTTTGTGGGTGTCATTCCTGAAAAACCCTCACGAGACTTCACTCGTCCACTAGGGATGCCTAGTGGTTTAAAAGGCTTGTTGCATACGCTAAATGCAATCGTTTCTCCCACGAAAGCGGATTTATGTTTCTTGTTTTTATTTGTGTTTTCATTTTTGTTTTGCTAAGGGACTAGCAAAATGTAAGTTTGGGGGTATTTGATGAGTGCCTAAAAGTGCTTATTTGAACCCCTTAATTTATATTCGTTAGGCTCTTAGTATTGTTATTTTCTAATTATTTTTGGTGTTTTTAGTGTTTTTGAGTTGTGCAGGTCTTTACAACAAAAGTTGGCCACAAGAGAGTAAAAATACACTAAGTGAAGAATTGGACCCCTGCCAAGTGCGTTCGACCGCACTTGGTGCGTTCGAACGCACTCACGGTCGAACGCAAGGACACGGTCGATCGCAGTCCCCGTCAGCCCGCATCTCGCGCGGGTGCCCTAGGAGTCCATCGCTTCAGCATGTGCCGTTACGGTTTTCTGCGGTCGAACGCACATTGTGCGATCGAACGCACAACTCAGCAATACGTTCGAACGCACATCATGCGTTCGAACGCACTCGTAGGTTTTTGTAGCCTATAAATAGGACCCAAGGCCATTTGGTCGAACACACATTTCTTTGGGACTAGGTTAAGATACGTTTAATTTGAGAGTTGTATTAGTTTTTAATTGCAAAACGCCGTTCTCTGTGGTTCGATCTCGGTACTTGCGCAACGCTATACGACCTAACGGTTCGTTCTCTTGCGAGTACCTAAATTTGGTACGATCAGACATTCTTAAGTTTGACGGGGGATTTGGCTTACAAGGCGTTGGACAAGCTGGCCGACAACTCACAAGTATGGGATTTCACGAGCTGTCGGGATAAATCTGCTCGTGCCCCTAAAGAAATGAGGCATCTATGAGTTGAAGGGAGAAGCTGAGATGAATATGAAGATAGATGCGCTCACCAAGAGGCTTGATGCTCTTAGCACAGGTCCATCCATCAATGCTGCCCATACTTACACTGTTGATAGTTGTTCCATCTGTGCGAGTCCTATGCACTCAGCACATAATTGTCCATCTGCACCAGTTTATTCTGAGTACCCAATGGAACAAGTGAACGCTTTCAATGATTACCAAAAGCAGTCTAATGGACTTTTTTCCAAGACTTACAACCCGGGATGGAGGAACCATCCAAATTTTTCTTGGAAGCAAAATCAGGGAGGAGCACATCAAAATGCTACAAATCAATATCCTCATGGATTTCATACACAGCAACAAAATCAGCCTATTTCTCAAGTGCCTGCATCTCCATCAGCTCTGGAAGAAACTATGAAGACATTCATTCAGTCGAATGGTTAGCTGATGCAAGAGCTTCAGAAGTCCACAATGATCAATAGTCAGGCTATATAGGAGGTAAAGAATGCAACTATGATCAACACCCAAGTTATCGCAAAGATAGAGAGCCAGATTGGACAAATAGCAAATCATTTGGGTGAGAGAGAAAATAGGACATTCCCAAGCCAGCCTGTGCCCAATCTTAAGGCACTCACAATCGAAAATTCTTCAAATTCTGCACACGGGCATGAACAAGTGCAATTCATTGTCACACTTAGGTCAGGGAGATAAGTGGATAATAAAATGGGTCAAGAAGAAGAAGACCGTGTTGAGCCACAAGGGAAAGAGAGTGGTGGAGATAAGGGGGAAAAAGTTGAGCATGCTAGAGCCATACCTAATATTGAGGATCCCTCGAGGGCATTTGTTCCGAAAGCCCCATACCCAGAGAGATTGAGAGCTTCGAAGAAAAATGCACAATTTGCTGAAATTTTGGAGGTGTTTAAGTAGGTTCAGATAAACATCCCGTTTGGATGCAATTCAGCAAGTGCCATCATGTGCAAAATTCTTAAAGGATTTGGTCACGGTCAAGAGGAAGAATAACGTCCCAAAGAAAGCATTCTTGACCGAGCAAGTGAGTTCCATTCTCCAGTGCAAGTTGCCTATTAAGTATAAGGACCCTGGGTGTCCAACCATTTCTTACAGGATAGGAACCAATCAGATAGAAAGGGCACTGTTGGATCTGGATGCAAGTGTGAATCTCCTCCCCTATTCAGTTTATCTATAGCTAGGGTTGGGAGAATTGAAGCCCACTTCTATGACACTCCAATTGGCCGACAGATCGGTGAATAGACCACGGGGAATAATTGAGGACGTATTGATCAAAGTTGACAAGTTTTATTTTCCTGTGGACTTCATAGTGATAGACACAGAACCGGTGCATAATGTTGGGAGCCAGATTCTAGTTATTTTAGGGTGACATTTCTTAGCTACGGCTAACGCCTTGATAAACTGTAGTACGGGGGTGATAAAAATCTCATTTGGAAATATGACAGTGGAGCTCAACATATTTGACATTAATAAGCAGCCACTTGATTATGATGAGGTTCGCCAGGTGTGTTTGATTGAAGAGATCACTAATGAGGCCGAAAATGAGTCTAGCTTGGAGGATCCTGAGGTAGAGTGTTTTACTCAAGATGAAAATGACCTTGACCTTGATAGGCTACTGGGGCATGATGGTGTTTCGTATGAGGCTAGCTTGGAGGACCCTGAGATAGAGTGTTTTGCACCATCTGGAGGTATTCTTGATATTAGTAAGCTACTTCAGCAGACTGGACTTATGCATGAGCATAGTATTGAGGATCCTGAGATGAAGTGTTTCGCTCAGCATGGAGAAGACATGAATTTCAAAGGGTTACTTGAGCCAAGTTTGGAGGACACTGTGCTGGAAAGTTTTGCTCAATTAGGATATGATGTGGATTTTGAGGAATTGGTTGAGCGAGCTGAGGCCATTTTGGATCCCGTTCCTGAGTTGCAGGCAGAATGTGGGGAAACCACTGAGTTATCATTCCCCACACCATATTCATCAGTAGTTGAGCTTCCTGAGTTGATTTCTGAGAGTAAATGGGTTGGACCCATTCATGTGTGGCCTAGGTGGCCAAGTGTGACCATGGGGAGGAAAAAGGATAACGAGTTGTTCCAAACTCGTGTTCAGAGAGGATGGCCAGGGTGCATTCATAACAGCAAGTCGAAGGCCATCACAAGGAAAGATCACTTCCCTCCCCCATTCATTGATCAATTGGTGGCACGGTCATCTGGATATTCTTACTACTGTGTGTTTGATGGTTACTCCAGCTACAACCATACTTTGGATCCCGACAAGCAAGAGAACACCACTCTCACATCTCCCTTTGGTGTGTTTGCCTATTGTCACATGCCGTCTGGATCATGCAACACACCTGTCATAGAAAGTCTGGCTGAAGACTGTAAATTTAGCGCTTATAGGAGGCAACCCATTGTTCCTTTTAGTTTTTGTTGTCATTTGATTTGGTGTTCCTATTTTGTTTTTGTTGTTATTGTGTTTTTCAGGAAATCTGTCTACTGTTCAAGTTTGGGGGAGCATTTTCCTACGTTACACCAGACTTACACAGCCCATCTAGTATTGTATCCAGACACATTGGGGACAATGTTTCATTTTAGTGTGGGGGTGGGGGTAGACATTGTTGTCTTTTGCTTTGCTTGTAAAAAAAAAAAAAAATTGTTATGTTGTTGATTGGGCATGACTGAACATCATAATTGTGGATTGCATGTCATTGGTGTGTTTAACATGTTTGAACACTACATATCATTAGAAATCCCCGTGTTTAACTCACATGTTGGTTTAGAAAGACTCTACGTGTTTAATTGATTCTTTACATGCACACTAGCATTAGGGTCTGTGGGGTATGAGATTTAACTTAAGGGGAGTGTGGCTCTGGAGATTTGTAGGTTGATGTGGTGAGGAAAACCTTGGCTTTGAATAAATTCAAAAAAAAAAAAAAAAAATCAAATCATAAGTTGAGCTTCTCGTCGAGTAACTGGACCTTTTGCCTCATCAAACAGTGAGTGTTCGCGTAAAAAGATAAGAAAGTCCAGCTGAGTGATTGTATGGCTAGTTAGGCTTCATAACTCTTTTTGACTTGAGTAATTAAGCCCTTAGTGATGTCTTTACATCTAGTGCCCTAAAACAACTACCTGGTTTGGGAGTCACTGGCCCAACACTCGTTACATAAGTCATTTAGAAGCTTAAGGGAGTCAAGCATTGCACAGCCTACATAATAATAAATAATAAAAAAAAAATTCAAGCCTTGGTTGTTTTCATCATAGTGCAGTCCTATGAATTTTTGGGTACACATTTTCTTTGAGAATGATTGAAACCCCATGACCTTGTGTTAGTTCACTTTTTACTTCTTTGAGCATGTGTTGTCTCAATTCTCCAGCTGTGAGTTGAATGGTGTTTGGATGCCTGGATGATGTGGTTTGTATGTTTGACTTGTTAAATTTGTTAATGATGTATGAACCATATGTTTTTGTGAAAGGCATTGTTTGTCAATAACGTAGCGCTAATAAAATGTTTGTGGGTGTCACCCTCATGAGACTTTACTCGTCCTCTAAGGAATTCCTAGGGTTTAAAAGGCTTGTTGCATATGCTAAATGCAACCGTTTCTCGCACGACAACAGACTTATGTTTCTTATTTTTGTTGTGTTTTGCTAAGGGACTAGCAAAATGTAAGTTTGGGGGTATTTGATGAGTGTCAAATATTGCATATTTGGGCCCCTTCGCTTGTATTTGTTAAGCCCTTAATTTTGTTATTTTCTGATGTTTTTGGTTAGTTTCGGTGTTTTAGTGTTTTGCAGGTTGCTAAGGTACATCTGGGGCTTATTACATTAATTCTGGGACTTAAGGTAGTTCGGGGAGCATTGGAAGCAAATTTGAGTCGAGCGATGATTCGCACCCGATGAGTCCCACCAAAATGGCTATATCTAGAGTTGTAGAACTCCGATTGGAGTGATCTTGGTGTCATTGGAAAGCTAACTCAAAGATCTAAAAATTAATATTTCACAAGATTTGGCCAATTCTAAAGAATCTGCACTTGAGCGCACATATAATGCGATCAAGCGCATTTGCACCCATCAAGACTAATGCTCGAGTACGATTGATCGCACCCAGAGTGCGATCGAGCGCACTCGGCCGACCTGGCAATGCTAAAACCCTAGAATTAGCTTATAAATACTATCTTTTTCATTATAAACACATTGGGAGGCGCCGTAGAGAGCAGAAACACGACTTTTGTCGTGCCTAGGTCTTTGTGAACGTTTTTTGATTGTAAGTTTTACCTTTTTCATGAATTCAATTGATATGTTTATGTCTGTTGTCGTCACGAGAGGCTAAAACCTTCAACTAAGGTTGAAGATGAAGCCTCATCATTGATAAACTCATTATTTCTCATGTTTTTGTTCGTACAATTTGGAATTTAATATAAAGTATTTTCGTTTCAATCTAGTTATGTGACAAAACTTGTATTGATTGTTGTTTATGGAATTGTTTAAACGTTGGATATTCGTTGTGTTTCATCCGGCAGATACATCGAATCTTTTGATTGAAATTGGATATCCATTGCCTTTCGTTGTTCAAACGGATACATTGGATCTTTTGATCTCAATTAGATATTCGTTGTCTTTCGCAATAGAGTTGGATTCATCGAATCTTTCAATAGGATTTTATAAAAACAATAGAAAATACTTAGGGTTTAATTCTTGACAAATGTATGAACGAAACATGAGAGTGAGTTTTGATTTGATAAGGTGGATTCAGAAAACCTTAGTGCCTTTTTATTATTTAAGCAATTTCGTTTTTACTTAATTTATCTTTTTGCACGACCAACTTCGAACTTCAAAACTAGGTTAAGATAGAGCTAGTTTAAATAGAAAAATTGATTTTTACAAAGACACAATTTCCTGTGGATCGACCTCGTACTTGCACAAAACTGTACTGCACCCGACTCGTGCTATTGCGAGTACTTTTATTTTTGGTACATCAGCTGCTCCGCTTCCTAGAGCCCAATCCCAGCTCCTTGGTTTGATTCACACCAACGAGACTGTGTTTTGCTCTATTAATGGCAATATAGGCGCCAATGGTGCCGTTTTCCCGAGTAAGTTTCCCGTCTCCATATAAATTTCTTACAAACTGAGTTATAAGATTCATATAATCTAGTAATTTTTAAAAGAAAACATGTGAAAATCATGTGTTATAAAATTCCTTAGAACTCTTTTAATGCTACTTTTCACCAAGGTTTTGTAATGTTTATTTTTGTTCAGATGCTCAAGTACAACTGCGATGTGGAACTAGAAATGTTGTTTCTACTGCAACAACCCATTCTCTTGGATCCTTTACAATTTCTTCTCTCCTCCCTAGTGACCGACTGCAATCTAGTGGTTGCCACACCTAAGGGTGAAATAGCAATTGTAGTTAGCGGTTAGTAGGTAAAACTGCTAACCGCAACCGCCTAAGCAGTTAGTAGAAATCTACTAACCGCTTCCGCTAACTGGGTAGCGGTTAACTTTAACTGCTTTTCTACTAATCGTTTTTTACTGTTCTTTTTATTGGGTTTTTTTTTTTTTGGCTGGTTTTGGGCTAACTTTAAACCAGTTTTTTGCTCATTTTAAACATTTTTTCCCTCTTTCATGCCCATTTTAGCATTAAAAATTGTTGATTTAAAGTGAGCATTATATGTTAGACCATTATACCAAAATCTTGTTAGTCACCTTCCACAACATATAACATATGAATAAAATTACAACAAAATTATCACTTCACTTATAGTCTTGTATACAACATAGAAATAAAATACAAAATAGTTCATAAACTCACATGGATAAACACAAAATAACCACTAGGCTACAATAACTCATTGTTACTTATTATATAAAATATATATAATATAAATATATATTATATTTTTAAAAAAGCGATTAGCGGTTAGGCGGTTTTTTAAAACTCACTAATCGCTAACCGCCTAGGCGGTTAGTCGTTTTTACTAATCGCTTTCAAAGCGGTTAGTGCGGTTAGTGGATGCGGTTAGACGGTTTTAAATTTCACTCCTAGCCACATCCCTCTCCACCTGCAACGCCAACCTTCCCAATCTTGGGGGAGCCTTGTAGTCACCATTGCAGCTCGTAGGGACTATCGTTAGCAGCGGCCTTCTTCGTGTCACCACCCTTAATCCAACTGGGTTCCTATTCACTCCCGCAACTTGAACAATACTATAAAAGTAATGTTAGAAATCATATTTTCAATTGATCATTTCATAACTATTCTACAATGCTGACGCAATAATTCTAACCAATTATAATTAAAATGAAAAAAAAAAAAAATTGGTTAACTTAAACTACTATGTTAGCATTGTGGAATAATTGTAAAATAAAAATACGATATATATATATATAGCATTACTCTTACTACAAAGATAAGTTACAAGAGCTAAGATTACACATGAATAAGGCTCATTGTACCAATGATTATGACATGTAGTATTTTACTTACCAACTAGTCCCTAAGAATTCTCTCTTTTATGATTATGAAGGTAATTGGCATCCAAATTGTAAGTCCTTCCCCGAAGCATTTTTGCTGCCTATAATGAATAAAAGCCTTTTTCTACGAATGTGTATGAAAAATTAATGTCGATCCCCTACAAAATGGGATTTTATACTCTTCTATCCATTGTAAATTTTGAATCATGCACGATAATTGACGTTAGGAAAATTCACATTATTATGATGAAAAATCTTGAAGTAATTGCTAATTGCAGATGTGGCATAGAGCCACATCACCTAATTGGTGACTTGTTACATAGCAAGTCACCAATAAGGTGACATTTCACTATGACACGTCATCCACTGGTGATGTGGCATAAACCCTATTATCCACTGGTGATGTGCTATAATGACATGTCACCTTATTTGGTGACCTGCCACTATGATACGTCACCTTATTTGGTGACTTGCCACTATGACATGTGGTCACCAATTTGTGACATGTCATCACTACAAAAATAACCCATTTTCTGACGTGGCAAAAAAGCCATGTCAGAAATTTTCTGACATGTCAATTTGGCGCATAAGAAAAATAGATTTTAATTTTTTTAAAAAAAATACAAAATTTGTGGAGTTTAGCACGTCAAAAAATTTCTGAACTGCTAAACTCCACGCGTCAAAAAATTCAAATTTTCCTCCACTCTTTGGGCATATATTTTTTTATAATTTCTTTTAAAAAATACAGTAAAACTTTTCTAACCTGCTAAACTTCACACAACAGAAAATTTCTGACATGCCGAACATTACACAACAGAAAATTCAATTTTCCCCCATGCACTCCTGCGCATTCGCCCCTTCTTTAGTTTCTTCTTTCTCTTTATATTTTCTTTCAATTCTGTCATATATATGACAGCCCCTTGAGCCGCGCGCCCCTCTGCTTTCAATTCTTTCACACGCCAGCTCCCTCCTCTTCTTTTATTTATTTATTTTTTTCTTCTCTCTCCCTCTCCTATATATATTTTCTTTTGAAAAATATTATTGGTTTTCCTTTTTAAAAAAACTTTTCTGACACATCAAGTTTGACGGGTCAAAAATTTTTAACATGTCAAACTTAACGAGTTAAAAAATTTAATTTTAAATTTTTATAAATTTATTTAAAAAATACTTTTTTAACGTGTTAAGTGTGACTCATCAAAAATTTTTTTGACGTGTTAAATTTGATGTGTCAGAAAATTAAATTTTAAAATTTTCGCGTCACACGCTGTATGCGTTAAAAAAGTATACAGCGCTGTATACGTTTAAATGGCCATCAATCTCCTATATATCTGTACGCCCATTACTGGGAGATGCTACAATGCATTCTCCAAACCATCTCCTCCCCATCTTCTCTCTTACATTTTTTCTTCCATCATGGGACCCACGTGGGACCCATCTCCTCACAAGAGAGAGGAGATGGTGGGGAGATGGTTTGGAGAATGCAAAAGAGCATTTCCCTTATGCCGCCAGCTCTATCCTTTTTTTCTTTTTTTTTGCCCTTTTGACTTCTTCATTTATCTTCACCTTCTCTTCTTCTCTCTAGCTCTCCCTCTCCTATCTGCACTACCGCCCAGCTTTCTTCTTCTTCTTCTTTCTTTTCTTTTCTTTTCTTTTTTTTCCTTCTTCTTCTCTTCTTCTCTCCCTCCCCTTTCCCCTCTCCTCTCTCAGATCTGCACGCCCAGCTCCCTCTTCTTTTATTTTCTTTTTTCTTCCTTTTTCTTCTCCTTCTCTTCTTCTTTCTCTCCCTCTCCTATCTGCACGCCCAGCTAGCTCCCTCTTCTTTTATTTATTATTTATTTTTTCTTCTTCTTCTTCTCTTCTCTCTCTCCCTCTCCTATCTGCACGCCCAGCTCCCTCTTCTTTTTTTTTTCTTCTTCCTTTTTCTTCTTCTCTTCTTCTCTCCCTCCCCTCTCCTCTCTCAGACCTGCACGCCCAGCTCCCTCTTTTTTTGTTTTTTTTTTTTCTTCCTTTTTTTGGTTGGTTTGGTTTGATTTGGTCAGGTTGATTTTTCTGCTGGTTGGTTTGGTTTGTTGGGGAATTTTTCTGGGCAGTGTTAGGTGTGCTGCAGTAGATCGAAGAGGAGAAAATGTGAAGAAGAAAGAGAAATGATAATTAAAAAAAATAAAAAATAATAATTTAATTGAAAATAATTAAAAATAATAAATTTTTTAATTAAAAAAAATCCAGAAAAAATTAAAAAAATAATTGTTTTTAATAATTTTTTAAAATTTTTTGGCGTTTTAAAATTGGAACGCCAGAATTTTTTTTTGACGTGTTAGTTTTGGCATGCCAGAAGAAAATTCTGACGTGTCAGTGTTGACACGTCAGAAAAAAATTTCCTGTCGACTATATTCCTAACATGGTACATACAACAAAAATGACATGTCAGAAAATTTTTCTAACGTGTCAGATATGGTGAAACATCAGAAAATGCCCGTAAAAAAAAATTTGATTTTTTGTAGTGCGTTATGCCACGTCACCAATTTGTAACTTGTCATTATGCCAAGTCACCCACTGGTGACATGTTATAATGACACATCACCCATTGGTGATGTGCATGTGTATCACGTCACCAATTGGTGACATACCACAAATTACACGTCACAAATAATTGTAATTTCAAATTTTTGTTTTATTTTTTTATTTTTATTTTTTAATATTTTTAGTGTCATGAAAAAATTGACACATCACTAATTAGTGACATGTCAAATTTGATAGGTCACTAAAAAAATTTTTTTGACGGGTAAAAAAACCTAGTACTATAGACAAGTCACTAAATCTCGTTTTTTTTTTTTTGGTAACGTTTGCAGGCCTACTCATAATTGGGGCCAGATAATAGTGTTATTTACCCATCAAATAATAGTACTGTACGTTATAGTTTTGAATCTATTGTAATTGGGGGTATTAAAAAATCACAATGTAATTGGTGTAACAAGCTATTTTTTGTTTCGAAATCAAGTTCCACATTAACTATTGGTAGACATTTGAGTAAATGTGTAAAATATATGGAGTTCACCAATATCAAGAAACATAAGAATTTGACATTAGAACCTAGTGAGACCTATAGAGTAGGAAATCTGTTCAATTTTTCTTTTTGTGAAAAGAAGGTCAGAGAACTTGCTTCTCATATGGTTCTCTTCCATGAGTACCATTTTTAATTTTATGGAGCATGAAGTTTTTAACAAGTTCATGAGGGTATGCATCCATTTTTAGAAAAAAGATTAGTCGTAGTACTACTGTTAAGAATGATTGCATCAACACATATAATATTGAAAAGATGAAATTGAAAACATTGCTACGTGGGGTTGAGAGGATGAACATAACAACTGATATGTGGACTTCTTTGCAGAGAGTCTCATATATAGTGGTCACTTGCCACTTTATAGACTTTGATTGGGTCCTTCAAAAGAGAATTATGAATTTATGTAATGTTCCTCCTCCACATAGTGGTGTAGTTATTGCTGATGCTACCATGAGTTGTTTTCAAGAGTGGGGAATTGTGAATAAGGTATTTACAATCACAGTTGATAATGCTAAATCAAATGATGTTGCCATTAGGATTCTTAGAGATGATTTTGAGCTGAGTGGTGCCTTGCCTATTGGTGTTGGGGGAGGTTTATTTCATATGAGGTGTTGTGCACATGTTACCAACCTGTTGGTGCAAGGAGGACTTGCTGAAATTGTGGATATAATTGATTTTGTGTACCAAGACATAAAGTATATAGTTGCTTAGGAGAGCCAACTGAAAAAATTTAGTGATATAGCTAGACGGTTGCAATTACCTTCTAAGAAACTGATTTTAGATGTCCCCATTAGATAGAACAACATATACATGATGTTGACGATTGCCATTGAGTTCAAAGAAGTGTTCCCTAGGTTCTCTAGTGTTGACACCAGTTTTGAGTGGGTTGTAAGTCTAGAAGAGTGGGACATGGTTGATAATGTGAATCAAATTTTGACAATCTTCAATGAAGTCACCAACATTGTATCTGGAAGTGATTATCCCACTTCAAATATGTTTTTACCCGAGATATGGAGAGTGAAAGAAATCCTAACCATAAAGTCTATGGATAGGAATGGATACATTAAGTCAATGGCAGCTAGAATGAATGAAAAATTTGATAAATATTGGAGTGAATGCAACCTTTCGATGTCTTTAGCTGCTATTTTGGATCCAAGGTACAAAATGAAGTTGATTAATTTTGTCTTTCCTCTAATTTATCAAGAGAATGAAGCTAAGAGCACATTCGAACTGTGTTGGATGCCTAGCGTGATTTGTATGAAGAATATTTGTTGGCTCATAGAGCTCTATCTAGACCATTCTGTAACAAACTACTGGAAGTTAAGATGGTGCTAGTTTTTCAAGTATTTCTAGTAAAGATGTTCCCAAATCTAGAGGTGTCAAAAAATACTAGGAAATTGGTTTCGGTTCCAGTTCCGATTGGAAAAAATTGATAACCGAGTACCCCTGTTCCGATTCTGGTTTTTGTCACTCGGTTATAACTGGGTAACGGGTAACCAGGTACCAATATATATAACAATATATTTTAATATTATATATATTAAAATATTTTTGTGGCTTTTGTTTTTAGCCATTTAAGATTCACGCCTCAAAGTCGCTCTTCACTCTTCAAAGTCACCGCTCTCTAATTCTCCCTTTCCCTCGCTCGTTGCTCATCTTCTTCACTCCACCGGCAACCGCTCAGCCTCTCTCTCCGTCTTAGGTATGCTTTTTCGACGACTGAACTCCTAGATTTATTTAGATTTTATATACTTAGGATTTTCTTGTTCTTCGAGAATTCTTTTTGCGAAGTGTAGGAAATTTGATGGAATGTGGAATGTGATAGTCATATAGTGGGATTTAATCTGTGTAGGTAAGCTTTTTCTATTTTTTTCTTTTCTCATGCCTTTCTGCTTCTATTTTTGAAAACTACACAACAGATTTTTCTATGTTTTTTATTTTTTTTGTTCTTTGAATAATTTATGACCAGTTGTTGTTTGCGCGTAAATTAATGTGCACATATATAAGCTCATGATGTGTTTCTTTATGATCCTGCAAGATTCATTTTGATAATCACAATTCTGGATTCACTAGTTTTAATTGCATGGCACTTATCTGTATGACTGTATGCCCATTAACTGTTTGTTGAAATGCCTTACTGCCCATTTTTGGGTTTTTGCAGATGTGGCCTAATCTTATTCAAAAGGCCAAGGAAGGAGGTTTGGATGTGATTCAGACTTACGAAGGCCAGATCTTATTTTGTAGGTTTGATTATTAATTTTCTATTAAGAANTGGCCTCACCATCCGCCGCAATTTTCAGTTCCCCCACCTCAGGTAGCTGCTTTATTTCCTTCGTCGTACCCTCCGGCCCAACCACCACCGTCGCCGGAGCAATCAGAGCGCCAACTACAGAATCCGACGACTCTGGGCAAGGATGGCAGTCGACCTCTTGATTCCTATTCTTCCCCGTCGCCTCCGCGTAACTCTTCTCCTCAGTAACCTTCCTAAACACGCGTGACCCTCGATCGCCATTAAGGGAGGAGTTGGCCCTTTTCACTTCCATCTTCAAGCAGTCCCAACCCTGCCCGAAACGACCCTCCGGGATCATGACCGAGCCGCATCTCCTTCTAACGTTAGAAACTTTCCATGCCGGTTCGAGCATTTCTGTGCCATAACCCTGGGATAACCTGCTCTAGATTGATCCCAGAACACTTCTGAAGTCCTCACCACTATCAGTTT
>CM017326.1:24969865-25008211 GCA_006937295.1 Carpinus fangiana
TTCAAGCTCAAGCTCGAAAAAAAGTGCCAAAAAATTATCTCCAATAGTCAAGATCAAGCAAGAGTACCAGGATCGACTCATTCCTGGGTTCCTATCAAGCCCGAGCTCGATCCCGAGTCATATATTAACCCAACGAGCCAAGTTTAGGTAAGAGCTTGTCAGACCCATCAAATATCAGTAGTGTTGTAGTTTTGATTTGTTGTAAGGGTTTCTCAAATTAAAATGGTTTAACTAAGGCCATACTTAAATAGCAGAATTATTTTGTACCAAAAAATCATGTCTCCTATGAACCAAAAAGTCCCATTGAATCATATCTTAGCTCATCTTCCTTCAATTCACTCCTAAAACTCCCCTTTAGCCCCAATACTGCCATTTGGTTCATATATATATATATATGCTTGAGAGGAAAACGTTTCCTAGACTATTTCTTGGGGTGCCAAAATAGGTCTGCCATGGCCCGTGGTGACCTGCGACCTGTATAAGTTAGACCTAAAGACAACCAGTTTAATTAATGGGTCAGAGCTCCAAACACAACATGAACCATTAATTTTCACGGGACACCAAACACTACCGTGAAAAAACTTCACGGACCTCACTCCATTTGAGTCACAGCTCACTCCTCACTCCTTAGTGACTTAGTCTTCAGCTTGAGACAAAATGAAACCAAGAAAGAAAGAGAGATAACAGAGACGGAGTGACTTAGAGAGCGGGAGAAAGGGAGGCGATTTGGGAGTGAAAGGGATGCGGCGGCGGCAAGAGAGAGGCCAGGCAAGCGAGGGACAGCGGCGCGCAAGAGAGAGATGGAGACGGAGCGATGGGTACAGATCCGTGGGAGGGAGGAGACGAGAGAAATGGAGACGCCATGACCGTATAGATCCATGAATGGTGATGATGGGTATGGATCCGTGGGAGGGAGGCGCTGCTGAGCAAGAAGAAGAACATGAGAAAAAAAAAAAAAAAAAATGAAGGAACAAAAAAAAGTGAAGGAGATGGTGATGACGTTGTCGGTAAAGTAAAGCAAGAAAAAGACAAGAAAAAAATAAGAACAAGAAAGGGGAAAGTGGTGGAAAGTACTAAAGACAAGAAAGATGATAATTAATTATTATTATTATTAATTTTTTAATATTATAAACGGGTTTGACCTCGTGACACGACTTGTTTAATGAAGATAAATAGTTCGATCCGTTTATGATACAAATACGTTTACAATAAACTTTAATTCACTAATTTTATATTATATTCGTGTCAAGTTGTCAAGTAGTATCAAAATTGTCAACTCTTTATTCTATTTCCCAAGTCAATACTATAACTAGTCAATATTAGACGTGTTTCCTTGGGTTTTATCTATATTGTTTGCACATTCTACGAGACCATTAACAATTTAAAAAATATCAAGGAATGAAACTCAAGATATATATATGGTTCATTGTTCACCACCCCTTACAACTAACCTTTCTGCATTAGTTCGTAGCCAATGTGCTGCATATCTGCACTTGATATGCTTAAAGTTATCAAAACTCTTCACATCAATCAAGTGACTGTCACTGTCTGCAAATTCCACCCGGAAGTAAATAATGCCCGCAGCGGGAAGCAACTTTCTGGGGCTAGAGCATGAAACAGCAGTAAAATTGACAAAAGTTGTGCTCTACAAAGCTCTAGGGCGATGGACCTATCTACAACTTTTGCCTTTAGGAGTTAATATTGAATGATGAAACCAAAATCAAGGGAATGGATCGATGGTACTTAACGCATCTAGGGAAAAGTTGAGAGTTGGCTTTGTGTATAGGAGTAAGTCCACAGAGGTGGCGTGCATGGTGAAGCTGAGCTTCATGACAATCATTATTAAAACGAAAAAAAAAATTAAAAATTTAAAAATGTAAGAATGATTGGTATAAAAGAATTAAATATTTAAAAAAAATTGAAAACGTAAAAAATTTGAGAGGAAAAAATGAAACAAAAAATTATTTAATAGTAATTTATTTATTTAAATAATAATAAAAGAATAATAAACGTAATATTAAAAATAAGAGGACGTTAGAAAAATAAAAGAAATAAGATGTATACCATTAAAAGAAGATCTAACACTTTGTGGTTTTATGTCAGAAAAGTCGGCTGCAACTTGGCCATATGTGCGTCATTTCTGAACACTATAAAAATGGTTACATGCATGGCCACCATTTCTACAAGTCAGTTGAGATAAAGCAAGTGATTCTTCTCTAGCAATATGGTAGCTAGCCATGGCCTTGAAATTAGCTCTCTTTGTTTTCCTTGTCATCGCTGTGGTGGCAGCTCCGCTTCCTAGAGCCCAATCCCAGCCTGCTAGTGGCCTCCTTAATTTGTCTCTCATCAACGGGACTGTGCTTTGCTTTGTTAATGGCAATATAGGTGTCAATGATACCGTTTTCTCAAGTAAGTTCTATCTTCATATAAATTTTTTACAAACTGAATTATAAGATTCAAATAATCTAATTTTTGAAAGTGTCATGTTTTTTTTTAACATGAAAAGTACATTTTTTAAAAAATTGTTATTGCTATTAAAAAACATGTGAAAATCACGTGTTATAAAATTTTCTTAGTACTCTTTTAATGCTATTTTTCACAATGGTTTTGTAATGTTTACTTTTATTCAGATGCTGTAGTACGACTGCAATGTGGAGCTGGAAATATTGTTTCTACTACAATAACCAATGGCTCCGGAGTGTTTGTCATCACGTTGGATCCTCAACAACTTCTACAATTTCTTGTCTCCTCCCTGGTGGCCGATTGCAATCTAGTGGTTGCCACACCCCTCGTCACCTGCAATGCCAACCTTCCTATTGGGGGAGTCTTGCAGTCGCCCTTGCAGCTGGTAGGGACTATCATTAGAGACCTGCTCCGTATCACCATCTTTACTCCGACTGGGTTTACGTTAACTGGCGCAACTTGAACAATACGATAAGAGTAATGCTAGAAATCGTATTTTTGTCTTATAACTATTCTATAATGCTGATGTAATAGTTCTAACCAATTATTATTGAAAGGAAAAAAAAGAATTGGTTAACTTAGACTATTGTGTTAATATTGTGGGATAATTATAAAATAAAAATATGGTATATATATAGCATTACGTACTCTTACTACAAAGATAATTAGTTACAAGTGCTAAGATTACACATGAATAAGGTTCACTGTACCAATGACTATGATATGTACTATTTTACTTTCCAACTTGGCATCCAAATTGTAAGTCCTTCCCCGACCCACTTTTGCTGCCTATAATGAATACAAGTCTTTTTATACTATCCACCACAAATTTCGAATCATTAACGGTAATTTACGTTAGGAAAATTCACAATATTATGATGCAAATATGTTATCACAAACCTCATCATTTAATTTGTGGATTTGCTTGGACTTTCGGGGTCAAAAGGGGTACTAATTAATTCGTTGCCAAAAGGTTAACTAATTAAGTAAAGAAGGAATTTGACTCCATCCACTGTAAAAATTTCTATTCCATTTCAAGTATTCCATGGATTATTATACTTACGTTGAAAGATGATGAAGCTCTGATAACAATTATGCTCATTAACTTGGTATATTTGCAATATATACATAAGTCGATTTATATAATTAAGTAAACTTAAATGGACTTGTACTAGAAAATATAAATTAATAGTATAAATATCAAATATATTCTAAGACTAACAAATTAAAGGCCAATACGGAACAAAATGAGTGTGATAATTAATATGATGAAATTCACTGCCATACAACTATAATCCTGTAGCTGTGAATATCTACCTTTGTATCAACAAAGGCTTGTAAAAATAAAAATTAATGGCTAATATTTACTATCACATTATTATAATATTTGTACGGTGATAATATGATAGTCTACTATATATATATATTTATTTATTTTAGTACATAAAAAATCTTGCCAAGCAATAATTGTTTCTTTTGGTAAGAAAAGAAATTCTAAAAGTCAACCACATTTCAAAAAATCACGTAAGTTGTTTATTGTTTAATCAAAAAGATAAAGTTGAATCAAGAAATCTGCTCATCGAAACTAGAGATCCAAAAACCACGTGTCGAGCCGATAGACAACCATTTAAAGACCGGTGTGGTCTTGTTTAAAAAGTCACCGAAAATAAAGCACTATTTTCTTTCTAGAAAACCCTTTTTTCCATCTATACAAAGCAAGGTGGTGTTTGTTAAGTACCACCAAACACCACAATTCCACTAAACACTATTTATCTCATTTTTAAAAAAAAAGAAAAAAAATTCATTATCATAATATTCTCACTTTTCATAGTACATTATTTACTTTTTATATCACATTATTTACTTTTTACTACTATTCAAAAAAAAAAAAAAATTACTACAATATATATATTTTCATTTTTCAATACTAGTTTTTTACTTTTGTATATCAATCATTATTATTATTTTTTAATTTAAAATAAATGAACAGTACTGTATTGCCATGCTGAAACCATGTTATTTAACAAACAAGGCCAAAGCAACACAAACCTATAAACCCTAGTTTTCTCGCGCCACTAGTAACTAGCTAGCTGTTGTGAGTGGTATTTTATTTATTTTTTCAGTCTTCCTCTTGTGAAGTCATTTGAAGAAGACAACTTCTGCAGCAGTGAGATCAGAGATGGCTCGCTCTCCGTCACTCTCTCTTCTAGGCTCCCAACATATGCTTCTGTAGGCTGCTTCCATTGTAGATGGTCTATGCTTGTCTATCAACTGTTAACAGGTGATCCAGTTGCACAAAACACTTCTTTTTGTTTCTTCCGTTGTCTTTTCCTTTGTTTGCATTAAAATGGAATGTTTGTGTTTGGTCATGTCAGGTTATATTAACCGTTGATTGACCTGAAAAATCAATGGTGATCCTTATATCATGTGACTCGTGTACACGAGTTACACGTTTCAACCTACGATATGAACGTTTTCACTTTTCCCCATCAAATAGGTCCAATGTTAACTATATATATATATATATTAACTTTAAATCATGATTATGTAATAATTTTTTTTCTTGAAAGGAACAAAGCGGGGTAAAAAATACAAATTTTGTTTCGTCATCTTGAGGGACTTAAACATCTGCCTTAATTTTTATTTTTTTTTTTGATATGTCCACACAGAAGGGGGGAGGGGGATTCGAACTATTGACATCCGTTTTATTAGGGGTGATCCCAGCCGATTGAATTACCTCTTAAGGACAACATTTGCCTTAATTAGTTGCCTTCACTTGAACCATTTTTTTTTTTTTTTACTAAATCTTTCAAATTTTATTTGTAGAAAATTTACAGCATAACAGCTCTAGTATCACTAAGCATAAAACTCTAACATAACATAGCTATTGTTTATGTTATTACAGAGTCATAGATACAATCAAAACAGTCGTACAATCAAAATCTATCTATAACATTACCTTTCGCTAATTTATGCACAACTTCAGTTATAAAATTGATTTGTTCCAGCCTCCAAAATGAGACTAGATATAAGATAAAGGTAGCCCATATTTTTCCTAATCTCATTTTTTGATTGTAAGAGATAATCTCTTACACTGATCTAATCATCCTCAGCCTAAACATCAGGAGAAAAACAGCCATCCTCGACCCAAAGGCCAGGACAAAACAAAATACAAGAATCAAAACAAAACACAGTAGATGTAGCAGCGGAGGAGCACGATATCATATACATCTCCTAGAAGACACGCATTGAATCGTGGATCTCATGCACTTGCACTCGGGGACTCCGTTAGTTGATTGGAGCAGCTCGGTAGAAAGCGAAGAAGCCGGCTGAGACGGTATTAGCGTAACGCCCCAAGTTCTAGTGGTAGAGATTGGGAGAAATTGTAACTTATTTTTAATAAAATAAAAATTTTCATAAGATCACCATAGAAACATAATATTACTAGAGTACTTATATCTTAAATACATAATGTGTTAGTATTCAATAATCTCAAAATCAATACAGTTATATAGTCTATGCTTGTGCCAAGCGGTCTAATACATAAAATGGAGTCCCAAATACTTCTACTGCTACTACTTATGCTAGTCTTCAAAGTAATGTGTCCAAGTATCCCACCGGTACCCTTGTCCGCATTACTACAATTTATAGGGTACTCTGAAAAAAATGTATAGGGAGAAGGGGTGAGTTCGACAATTCAGTAAGTAGCCATAACATCAAATGCTATAAAACATGCTATGTAGATTTTTATATCATAATCTTTATCATGTACAACAATAATTTTTGCAGAATAAAGCATGATAGTTGCAAAATGAGTAAGCAGCACTTTCTTTTTACATTTCTGTCAAAATAATGGCCATTTTACCCTTTTGATCTGACATTGATGTTTACCGTGAACGGCGCACGTTGGCTTGTCTCAAGGGACCTATATGTTGATCCTGTCGTCACAGGGGAGAGCTATCGGGTTAGAAACTTTCCCCTAGGTGAAGGTCACCTAGCCGGTAGCACACACCTTCTTGTAACCGTCCTTCGATGTGCTTGCCCTGCTACTTTATGCGGTATCGAACTATAATCGTGCATCAAGGTTAAACATTTATGAACATGAATGCACATGTAACAATTCTATAAACTTATCTGTAACTGTATATTTTGCCATAAACTTTTGAGAGCTATTTCCATTCATAATCGCATCCATGCATAATTCATTGTAATATGTAACATTCGTAAATCATGCCATATGATTAAATAAAACTGTGCATTAAAAACATGAAGTGCAATTGAAAATCATGTAAGTAGATTCCTTATAAAATCCCTAACATTGTCGTTTTCTAAAGATTTATAATCAAATCTGTTGGGATTTTTGGTGTTGTGTCCCCTTACCTGGCATTGCATGCCCTTATTTTGATTCTGCATCCAACTCACAATTCCTAAAACAGAGTAAAAAGTACCTTAATCAACAATTTATTTATCTTTAACATCAAGCCCCACCATGCTTGATTTATAGTCTCTCATAAAATTCTAATAATCAACTCAACTACGTCCTCAAAAATATCTAAAATCATTCAACTATAATTAATAACTTAAGGAGTCTACCAAGCCATAATATCGCTCTCATCCTAAGCCTTTAAATTTAGCAACTTACTCACAATATCAAAAGCTTAAAAACATTTACAACAATTATAACTAATCCCTCCAAATAGCAATTCAAATATTCATACCCCAGAAGCCCCTTATTTATTAATTTTATAAATTTAACTTCATACTAAAAATACCATAAGGATATGAAAATATTACCTTGGAGTTCTCCTATTTTTCTTTTCTCTTTCTCTTTTTTCTATTTTTTTTTCTCTTCTCTCTTTCCTTTCTTTCCTTCTCTTTTCTCTTTTCTCTTCTTTTCTCCTCTCTTCCTTTCTTTTCTTCCTCTCTCTCTCTCTCTCTCTCTCTCTTTTCTTCTCTCTTTCTCATGCTCACTTGAGCTCTGTTACGTGAATTGATATTGCACCTATGAGTGTGAGAACAGCTAAAAGCTTGAGGGTTTATAAAGGTATTGAGAGTGAAGGAGAGAGAGACACGTGGATACCATGTGTAAAAAGATTTTTTTTCATTGAACATATGTACTAGTAGGTGTCAAGCATCCTGATTTCACTTGAACAGGTGATCTACAGTACAAAAAAAATGCATTGGTTTTATGGCACATATGTCCCTGCATATACTAATTAAGAGACACCTTAAAAGCAAGATATCCCTTTGCTGGCCACATTGACAGGTCTCATGCATATATATATTTGTCTATCAAGCTTGGAAGATAAAATGCACTTATCTACAGGTGCCCATAAATTTCACAATTAATCTCCAATGAAGCTAAGCATGTCTACTATAATATATCTAAAATTCGTGGCCTAAGAAAATTATTAACCCATCTAATTAATTTCCCAAATTTCAAATGCTTTAACTGTTAAGGAAATATCTTCCATATATGGTAATGACAATAAACCACAATCACAGCACCCATATGAAAGGCAAGATGGCAAGAATCATGGAGAAAATATGCTCCTGCCTATTGAGAAGATTTTGCAGAGTAGCTCACAATAGCAATTTATCTTATTTCTAGAATATTGTAATCTTTGTCTTTATTTTTGATTGATTGTATTTTATACCTGAGTTCTATATATAGAGAGCAATACCTCAAGCTACAATTGAGCTGAGGAAAGCTTTTTCTCTCCCTCTCCAAGGTTTCTCAAACCTTTTCATGGTATCAGAGCAAGCAAAATGACCAACGTCGTACCTTTCTTTCTTTTTCAACCCAACAACTTCTTTGAAACTTTTTGTCAAATACCTTAACAGCAGCCCACATCCTTTATTATTATTTTATTATCTATTTTTTCTCATACATATACAGCAGCCCACATCACCTACATCACTTCAATACAACCAGACTCTGTTCCACCGACACACCATAGTGTCCACAATATGGCCACTGGCACACCATCTAGCACCACTTCAATCACCTTCAACACTCTGTTCCACAGAATTTTCTTCAAATTGACATCCACCAATTATCTTCCTTGGTGAAATCAATTTGATCCCATCCCCATCAGTGAAGATTTGCTTGGCTATGTTGATGGTTCTCTCCCTGAACCACCTTCCACAATTCTGGACAAAGACGACAAGTCTGTGCCAAATCCAAAATATACCTCTTGGAAACAAATGGATCAACTTGTTCTCAGTCTCATCTATTTCTCTCTCACCGAATAAGCTATGTGCGAGGTACTGGGATCAACCTCATCTCGTGATGCCTGGCTTGCCCTTGAAGAATCCTTCTTTGACAAATCCATGACTCGTGAACTTCAGCTCAAAGATGATCTTTAGATGATTAGAAAAGGATCTTGGACTGTTGGTGAATATGCCCGAGAGTTTAAAAATTTATGTGACCAGCTTAATGCTATGGGTCGTCTTGTTGAGGATACCGACAAGGTTCTTTGGTTTCTTCGTGGCCTTGGTGCTTCATTTTCTTCATTATCCACGACCATGTTATCTTAGACTCCTATACCCACTTTCAGGGATTTTGTTCATAAGGCACAGAGCCATGCATTATTTGTGAAATCCCTTGATGACCAATTTGGATCTGTTGCAGCTTTCATAGCTTAACGTGGTGGTCGCTCATTTGGCCGTGGTGGCCACTTCAGTAGTGGCAGTCGGCAAAATCGCAGTGGTGGCCGCTTCGGCAGAGGAGGACATGGTGGTCGCATTTTGTTCACTGATCAATGTGGTTCTTCTTCTGCTTCTCAGTCTTCTGACCCACATCCCCAACAGTCTTCTTCACAGCATTCATGCCAGATATGTGGTAAAACTAGTCATCTAGCTATTGTTTGTTGGGAACGCTTCAATCCATCTTTCCACACGTCCAACATTGTAGAAGCCTTCTCATCTTGTACAATTCAAGATTCACAGGATTCAGATTGGTACACTGATAGTGGTGCATCCTCCCATATGACTAATGATGTAGGCAATCTTGATGCTACCACTCCCTATAATGGATCTGACAAAGTGGTGGTCGGCAATGGGGCCTCTCTTCCTATTACACATACTGGTTCTCTCTCTCACTCCACTTCTCTTGGCTCTATTTCCTTGTTGGATGTCCTTGTTGTTCCATCACTTACAAAAAATCTCATCTCTATCAGTAAACTCACTGCTAACAATAATTGTTCCATTACTTTTATTGGTTCTGGTTTTACTATACAAGATTTGCTCACAGGAGTGGTGTTGGGAACCGGTTGATGTAAGGATGGTCTCTATGTCCTGGATCGTGGTCAAAAGGCTTTTCTTGCCTCTCTTCAAGACAAAAATTTGCGGGCTTCTCTTAATGTTTGGCATGCTCGCTTAGGACATTCTTTATTTCGCATTGTTGAAATCTTAAATAAAACAGGGGGCATCTCTATTAATTCCCCTGTCTCTTCCTCACCTTCTCGCATTTGTAATAGTTGTCAACTTGGTAAAAGCCATCGGCTCCCTTTTGCTCCTAATGAAAAACGTAGCTCCTTTCCCCTTCAATTAATTCATTGTGACTTATGGGGTCCTTCCCCAATTTTGTCTACATCTGGGTTCCGGTATTATGTTATTTTTGTGGACGATCATTCACGCTTTACATGGTTTTATCCTCTCAAGCACAAATCTGATTTCTATGATACTTTTCTTCGTTTGTAAAAATTTTTTGAAAATCAATTTTCTTATAATATTAAGGCTTCTCAATGCGATGGTGGCTCAGAATTTACTAGCTTACGCTTTAAACATCACTTATCAACTTGTGGTATTGAACAGCGTTTTTCTTGTCCTTATACACTTGCACAAAATGGCAAAGCTGAGCGGAAGCATCGCCACATCACCGAGACTGGTCTCACCCTCCTTTTCCATGCTCACACTCCATTAACCTTGTGGGTTGAAGCCTTCTCTACAGCCACGTACATTATCAACCGCCTCCCAACACCGGTGCTTTAAAATGCTTCTCCTTATGAGGTCTTGTGTGGTAACTCTCCCTCATATTCTCTATTTCGCACCTTCGGTTGTTTGTGTTATCCTTACCTTCAGGATTATGTCTCTCATAAACTGGCCCCAAAAACTACTCCGTGTGTTTTTATTGAGTTTAGCTCAACTTATAAAGGTTTTCGTTGTGTTGACCGCACTACTCAACGTGTTTTTATTTCTCGACATGTTATTTTTTATGAAACTAACTTTCCCTTTTCAGGAAACCCCCCAGCCACTCCTGCTTCTTTATCTAATCTTGTGTCTTTTTTTGAACCTGGTACTTCTCACTTGGACTTGTCTCGTTTCAGGTCATCTTCTTCTTCTGCAGGTTTTGACCCTTGACATCTTCCACATTCTGATTCGCAACCTTTTGCATGCATTCCTTGTGCGGTTGATTAAGTCCTCGTTGAAACCTCTCAAGCTCCAGCGGTTGTGTCCACCTCTTCTCCTGCCGAACTAGTCCAACCAAGTGTTTCTTCTTCTGCTGCTCCAAATGTCACTCCACCAAGTACATCATCTACACCAACCTCTTTACCGACAAATTCTCATTTGATGAAGAATCATGCTAAGACTGGTATTTTCAAGCCCAAGGCTTATCATGCTACGGCTGGCTTCACTTCTTCCCCTTTTTTTAGTCTCTTATGGCATTGAAGGAACCACGTGGTTTCAAGTCTGCTACCAAGCATCCTGAGTAGGTCTCAGCCATGGATGATGAAATATGCGCTCTCCATCAAAATCACATTTGGTCCTTGGTTCCACGTCCCTCAAACAAGAACGTTGTGGGTTGTCGTTGGGTTTTTAAAACCAAACTTCTACCTGATGGTTCCGTTGAGCGCTACAAGGCACGTCTTGTTGTCAAAGGTTATACTCAACTTCCGGGTTTAGATTTTGATGAAACCTTTAGTCTAGTTGTGAAACCAGCCACTGTTCGCCTCATTCTCTCCTTAGCTACAGTTGCGCATTGGTCCATTCGTCAATTGGACGTCAAAAACGCTTTGCATGGCTCTCTTAACGAAGAGGTTTATATGGATCAACCTTCAAGTTACACTGATCCTCGCTTTCCTAATCATGTTTGTCGCCTTCATAAGGCGATTTACGGGCTTAAGCAAGCCCCTCGAGCTTGGTTCCATCGCTTTAGCAGTTTTTTACTTCAATATGGATTTACTTGTAGTCGTGCTGACTCTTCACTTTTTGTCTTCCATAAGCCTGTTGGTATCATCTATTTGCTGCTATATGTGGACGACATTGTTCTTACAGGTAACAACCCTTCTTTGCTCCAGAAATTTACTGCTCATCTTAGTCATGAATTTTCCATGAAGGACCTCGGCCCATTGCATTACTTCTTAGGCATTGAAATTCAACACACCCCCACTGGTTTATTCCTCAGTCACACAAAATATGCATTGGACTTGCTTAAGCCTGCAGAGATGGCTGATTGCAAGCCTATAATGGTGGTTGGTCAATGCCTATCTGCTGTTGGTGCTTCATTTTTAGATCCAACACTCTATCGTTCCATCGTTGGTGCTCTCCAATACTTGGTCATCACTCGCCCCAACTTGGCTCATAGTGTTAACACTATCTGTCAGTTCATGCACGCTCCCACTGAAGATCATTTTCGCACTGTTAAACGCATCTTGCGGTATGTCAAAGGTACTCTCTCATTCGGTCTCACCATCTCCTCTTATAGCTCCTCCAACATTTTGGCTTATTCGGATGCCGATTGGGTTGGTTGCCCAGACACTCAGCGCTCTACCTCTGGCTATGTAGTTTTTCTTGGTAATAATCTCATCTCTTGGAGTGCCAAAAAGCAATCCACTGTTTCCCGCTCTAGTGCCGAATTCAAATATCGTTCTCTTGCTCTCACCGCTGCTGAGGTCACTTGGCTTACTCACCTACCCAAAGACCTTTGCATTTCATCCTCTACCCCAGCTACTATTCTTTGTGACAATCGCAATGCTATTTTCATGTCTGCTAACCCAGTGTCTCATGCTCGTTCTAAACACATTGCCCTCGATTATCACTTTGTTTGGGAACAGGTTGCTGCGGGTGCTCTACTCATTCAGTTTGTTCCTTCACAATTCCAAATTGCTGATCTCTTCACAAAGAGTCTACCTTGCTCTCAGTTTTCCTTCTTCCGGGCCAAGCTCACCGTGACACCGTCACCCATGATAAGCTTGCGGGGGATGTTAAGGAAATATCTTCCAGCTATGGTAATGACAATAAACCACAATCATAGCACCCGTATGAAAGGCAAGATGGCAAGAATCATGGAGAAAATATGCTTCTGCCTATTGAGAAGATTTTGCAAAGTAGCTCACAATAGCAATTTATCTTATTTCTGGAATATTGTAATCTTTGTCTTTATTTTTGATTGATTGTATTTTATACCCAAGTTCTATATATAGAGAGCAATACCTCAAGCTACGATTGAGCTGAGGAAAGCTTTTTCTCTCCCTCTCCAAGGTTTCTCAAACCTTTTCAATAACTACTAGACAAATTAACCTATTAAACTTAAAAAATTCATAACTCTTTCAATTTAACTCCAAATGACCCGAAATTTGGCTTGAAATTTTTCTCATTCAAAGACTCACAACATATCCAAAAATCATAGCAATCCATAACTTTTTGATACCTCAAAAATCCCTCTCAATTTAGTGCCTCTGCTTGACCAAAATTCCTATTTTGACACTTGCAACTTTTAAAAATTGTAACTGTTTCTATAAGTGTCCAAAAATCATGAAACCACTTTTAAAATATTCATTTCTCATCATTATACAAGTTCTTAAAACAGTTTTATTTAAAGCCTCTCATTGAATTTTGGGCGTCCAAAACAATGTGACTTTTCTTCTTTTTTTTTTTCCAATAATCCACTAAAATTCAATTTCCACCATCTTTCACATTAAATCTATATTTACCTATAAAATTGTAAATCCTCTTTATCCTTGATATTTGGATCACATTTATTCTAAGGTATAAATTTCGGGGTATTGCAATAGGGCATGTGTGATAGTATGACTAACAAAAATAAATTGATTTGAGTTTGAAAAACTAGATCTGAAACAAAACCTTCATAAAATGAAGACCAGAAGATACTATAGAAAAAAACATAGGGCATTGCTACCAGGAGAAGGAAATGGAAGAGGGGCATCGAAGGGGGGGTGGGGGAGAGGGAAGATCGGCATTACTTCCTCTCTATTTTCTTCTCCCCTTGAACCACTTTTGTTTGATGTATCAATTCAAAAAATGAAAATAAAAAATCTCTAAAAAGCATTAGCATAGGAGGCCTTCTATGATTTCTCAAATATGGTGTATTATCTCTCTCTCTCTCTCTCCCTTTTTTTTTCTTTTTTTTTTTTTAACGTGGGTTAATTTTGTTGTGTTACAAATGAGAGTTTCTTTTGTCAAGGTGTGGTGTGAAATTTTCTTTTACAGCAAATTTCTTCTCTCTAGGGTTCTTTCTGAAACCTTGAGGTGAAGTGGCAAACCTCTATCCTTTGAAAAGGGTGAGAGGCGGCGAGGGTGTGGTACTGTGCGAGAGTGGTGAGGATTTTGAGTGGAAGGTGAATATGGAGGAAGACCTATCGAACCAGTGGGAGAGACTCAACTTGCTAGACGTAGAAATAGAGGAGGTGGAGGCACCAGATGAAGCGCTAGAGCCATTGGTAGACAGAGGTACGGCTTGTGCCGTGGGAAAGTTGCTGGCTGAGAGGACTGTGGGGAAGGAGATTTTGAAGACTCCTATGATCAGAGCCTGGCAACCAACAAGATGGGTTTCATTCAAAACTTTGGGACCTAATCTGTTCCTTATTGAATTTCAACATGAATGGGACAAAGTGAGAATTATGGATGGGCGCTTATGGAAGTTTGATAGAGACCTGCTCTCTATGGCTGATTTTGACGGAAGAACTCCACCATCAGAATTGGAGTTTGACAAGGTGCCTTTTTGGGTTAGGATGTATGATATGCCGTTAGCGTGCATGAGTAAAGAGATGGGCCATCGCATTGGAGCCTTGATGGGGGTTGTTGAGGAGGTGGATGTTGATGAGGCCGGAGTGGGTTGGGGGGAGTTCTTGCATGTTCGAATCGTTCTGGACGTGACTAAACCACTTTCAAGGGCCGTTTCCTTAAACTTAGAGATAGGACCATCTAGATCACCTTCCGTTACGAAAGGATTCCTAGGTTCTGTTTTAAGTGTGGAGTTATCAAACATGGTGTCCGAGGGTGCGTGAAACCTAGGGGGATAAATCTGTCGGAGAACGAAAATCTAAAGCAGTTTGGTCCCTGGCTGAGAGTATCTCCACCGAACAGATTTGGGGGAGGTGGAGGGGGTCGAGAGAAATACAAAGAGGCAAAGGAGGGGTACGCCCAGCCATCAAACTCTGTTGTATCAGAGTATCGAGCCAAAGGGAATTTGAAACATGGGGAGTCGGGAGGTGCATGTAGTGCCGAAATTGATGAGGGTTCGTTAGAGACCTCGTCGGGGACACTAAAGGATGGGAATGGTAAGATGCTGCACATTAATGAGGGGGAACAAACTGGTGGGATCGCAGGAAAACAAATAAGGGATGAAGACAGGGAGTTCAGTGGAAGGAAAAGAAATTACTTACAAGGTGACGAGATCTCTGGGGGGTTTATAAGGAAGGAAGGAGAGGAACTTAATTGGAAGATACGGAGTACACAAGGTAATTGTTGTTACAAATACTACCTAAATTAATAGATAGTATTTGCTACGTTTTACTCGCAAGTGCACAAGATCAAAACGATAGTATAGCAGGTAAATACGAGATCATTCCCACGAGGATTGTTAATTTTGCTTAGAATTAATTAAAATATCAAACTGTCACAATATTGATATTAAGAAAAGAAATAAAAATAAAGATAAATAAAAGTGTAGGGCTTTGATATCCACCACTAATCATATTCAAATAATATAACAATATGCCAATGATCCAATCATATTATGAATACCTAATGGTTGCCAACCTAAGGGCATGGTGTATACTCTTTAAGCTATTGGTTTTCCTAAGCAACGAATTAGGTATGGTGTATACTCTAACTCTTTTCTTTCCTAAAGGATTTAGTATGATTTATACTAAGTTGTTCTCTTAGAAAGCATATGAACTGTGAAAACCGACAACCACATGAGACCTAGGGCATGGTGTATACTCCCGGTTTCCCATGTTAATTAACCCAAGAACCCGACGTGGATTACTTTTGTCACTTATGTTAAACCCAGGACTCGGTCATCCAAATTGATCTAACAAACAAGTCCATACCACATGCATATAATGGTCAATCACATACATATGAGGAATTCAATAAAACATGCATTAATCAAGTTAAGCAACACAATATGATTATCACAAAGGCGCCAATATTGAAATATTAAATAAACATAATTAGGGTTTCAATCTAGCACTACTAAAATAATTAGTTACACATAATTAAAATAAAAACTAAAAAGAAAAGGAAAAGAAAGAACCGAAAACCGCTCCTAGAAGTAGCCTCCAAATTCTCCTCTCTGAAATTGTGTTTTTAGTTGTGAGGCTTAGAGGTCTATTTATAGGCTTTAGGAGAGTCCTAGAAACCCTAGTAAACCTAGGAAATTCGGAATTCTATCTCCTAGTCAATTTAGGAGACAATCTTATTACAAATCGGAATAGGATTCGTCCAGAATTTGGCTCCTATCTTTCAGGGTGATTTTAGCATTGCGACGGTCTAAATTAGGAAAATACTATTTCACAATTATTTGTAGCCTGTTGAGTCAGCTTTCCAATGCCGTTGGAATTACCTCAATCAGATATTTGAGCTAAAAGTTATGGACAAAATACCGAGACCTATTCAGAATCCAAATTTGAATCCAATCCGATTTTAGCTCCAATTTGATAAATTCCGATTTAATCATTTCGACATCTTCTAGGTCTTCCCAATTTGCCCTTTAAGCTTGGAACATTTCCAGAAACGCTTCATTTTCTTCCATGACCTACAAAAACACAGAAAACACAAAAAAGAAATAAAATAGAACAAAATAACAAAAACTAAGAAGTTAACAAATGTAAATTAAAGGCTAAAATATGAATATTTTGGCACTTATCACACCCCAAAACTTACATATTGCTAGTCCCTTAGCAATATGAACTAAAAAAAAAAATGAAAAACAAAAAACAAACAGATAAGTCAAGCTTTCGTGGTATGAACGGTTGCATTTAGCGTATGCAACAAGCCTTTTAAACCCCTAGGCATTTCCTAGAGGACAAGTTAAGTCTCGTGAGGGTTTTCCAGGAATATTACCCATAAACATTATGCACAGTTCGTATTATCCAAAAATTAAAGCATCACTCAAAACCATGATTTTCATTCATTAGAAAACTTAAAAAGTTAAACTCCATCTTCACAATGAATTGGAATTTAAAGTCTAATCACTTACAGCAGGCAAGTTAAGGCATCACAAGTTCGACACAGTGTAAAGTGAACTAGCACAAGACTATGAAGCTTCCAAATAATTTCAATATGTAATATCTCAACATCTCAAGCTTCACTGAATTTCCCATCAAAATGAACAACAATGGCATAATTTTATTATATATATTTTTTCTTTCTTTCTTTTATTTTTGACTCTGCAATGTTTAGTTCCCTTAAGCTTTTTAATTGACCCATGTAGCGAGTGTTAAGCCAATGACTCTCAAACCAAATGATTTTAGGGCATTAGGTGTAAAGACACCCCTAAGGACTTACTAACTCAAGTCAAAAAGGCTATGAAACTAAACTAGTTATAATTTTAACCAAATCAAATTTCTTCACCTTTTGACGTAAACACTCAATGCTTAATGAGGCAAGAGGTCCAGTTACTCAGTGAAAATCTTATCAATGATCATTTTTTTTTTTTTTTGAATTATGCCAATGTATCCAACCAACAAGTCATCCAGTTTCACCCAAAACATAGAAACATACACATCAAAACCACATGCCATACCCCACAAATCATATGCTAATGTGCTTGTGTTAGAGCAGATCAAACATGTGAATTCTCAAATGCCTAAAGTAAGTAACAAACTTAAAAATCCAACATCAGATCATGTGTTCAAAATTTTAAGCTAACCAATGAATATCAAATCACAATTCTTAGATCAACCAAAATTTTAAGACAACATAAACATGTATTTTATTTATTTATTTATTTTTTTCAAAAACAAAAAGTGGGACCAAGTGTGTGTAAATGTGTCCCCCATACCCCCAAACTTAAATTACACATTGTCCCTAATGTGCATATAACATGGAAAGATCTTACCTAGGAGATGGATGAAACTGTCTGGAGTAGGTTTGACTTAAAGCATTCCCCCCAAACTTGAACTCAAGCACACTTGTCCCTGAAAAACAAAACGCTAAAGTAATAGTGGAAAACAAAATAAAAATAAAAATAAAATAAACAAACAAAGAAATAAAAATGATATTCTATGGGGTGCCTCCCATAAGCGCTAAGTTTAACGTCTTCAGCCAGACTGTGTGGCTGCTCACTATTGTCCCCCATATGGTGTTAGTCAGGACTTTTGTCAAATAGCTGGTGTGCAGCTCTGAAATTAAGTGGTGCAAATCCATTCCAAAATTTTTCCAACCCCTTGCAAAATACAAGAAAACCAACACAAAGGACAGCTACAATCTGTATAAACAGATTGCAGCTGTCAAAACAAAAGAATTGAAAAATTGTGAAGGTTTGAGAGTGTGAGGGCATCAGGTGAGATTCAGTAAAGTGTGGAGCATGCAGATGTGTTCATGGTGCAAAGGGAAAAAGTGATAGGGAGAGTGGGAGAAATGACCTATAACTAGGTCACGTGACCCTCTTTCCCGAGTGCGTTCGATCGCACATAAGGTGCGATCGATCGTAATTATGCATGAGTGCATGTGTGTGCTGATGCATTTACGCGCCTAAGGTCACACAGCGAGATAGCAATCGATCGCTATATTCATAGCGATCGTTCGCTTCCTCTGAATGTTTAGCACTATTGAGGAGGTTTCGACGATCGTTCGCTGTTTTCACTGCGCTCGATCGCTTCCACAGAATGCACATCAGAATCTAAAAGGTTTCGGCGATCGTTCGCAATTCACATTGCGATCGATCGCCTACACCGAGTGCCCCTTCCCTTTGACCAAACCATGAAATTAACTAAGGAAAAATTAAAACAAAAATTGAAAAACAAAAGTAAAGGAAATACAGAAAAGTAAGAAAGGTTTACTGCAGTAAGTGGCCTCAGTACCACTAACCTCACAGAGGCGCTTGAGATCCAAGACTGCTCAACTGCCTCCACAGTAGCTTTAGTTGGCACTTTAAACTTGAAGCACCAATCTTTTCTTCTCTTGCATTAAAGTGAATGATGTCTTCCCATTGTAGAGGGATTCCAATTGTCTGTATATAGGGGTGGACCAATCTGAGTTTTCTCCAACAATTTCTCATCATGGACTGGAATAAAATAAGAAGAAGACTCAGGGAACTTTTCTATCTTGATGTCCTCAATTTGCTCATTTGGTAGCTTTAACAGACTTCTCTCTTGGCATCTTGGTGTTTCAGGGATAAGAGCTAATGTTGAAAAAGTCTTTGTGCTCTCTTCTAGTTTTTCCTGATGTGGCTCCTCTAGATCCTCAGTTTGCTCCTCCTTCCTCTCATCCACTTGATTTTCAACCACAGCTTGCTCTCCCAAAGGATCTTCAAGACTTGGCTCACAAAAATTCTCCTCAACAGTTTCTCCATTCCTAGGTGTGGTGGTTGTTTGCTCATGATAGTAAGTGTACTCATCCTCCATGTAGTACTCACTAGGATTGGCCACCAACTGATCTTGACACTTTTCTTCTTTGAGGATATCCATCATTTGCTTAAAGTGAGCATCCATCTTCTCGTATGATTGCGTGATAAAGTTATTCATCCTTTTAAATTCTTGCCTATCTTCCTCTGCTTGGCTAAGAAAAGCTGGCATTGTTCTTTCTAATCTAGCACTTGCTTCTTGTAAGGCAACCATTGTTGGAGAAGGTGGTTCTTCTTGGTATTGTTGATGGGAATATGAATGATCATATATGGGAGGTGGCTCCTCTTCTTGGCATTGTGGAGGCCAATAGGTGGAAGATGGCTCCTCTTGGTATGCTTCTTCTTCTTCTTCTTCTCTGAGAATGTCGGCTTGTTGGTTGTGGTGGGACCTCATCTCCTCAATTGCTTGCCTTGTATTCTGAGTCTTTTGTTCTGTATTCTTGATCAATACTCTGATAGTCTCTAGCAACTCTTTAGAGACCTCATGAGGAGGTGGTTCAGCCTGATTTGTTTGGCATTTATCGGTAACGAGTTCACAGGGAAGGAAAGAAGGAATGATGAAGAGGAGGTTAATGTAAACAATAAAGATAGTAACTTCAATATGAACGTGACAGTGAATAAGAACGCAAGTGGAGGAGATGACAGTAATATGGTCTTTAATGAGAAGATCTTGACCCCCAAAGGAAATAACATTTATGTGGGTCAATGGGACAGCATTAAAGAAGAAATGACATGGCAGGCGGTGGAGAAGGGAGCTGAGGTGGTGGGCAAGTTTAATCTGGAAAGTTCTATTGACCACGTGGAAGTCAGGTCCCCAAAAATAAGGACAGACAAGAAAATTGAAGTATAAAGGGGCCCATTCATGTCTAGTAGTTTGAAGACGGAGATAGTCGCAGGGAATCATGCTGGGAAAAAAATCAAGAAGCATGGGGACACTAAAGGAGATAATAAAGGGGCGAAGAGTCAGGCGGGGAAGAGGAAAATGCAGGGGGAAAATTATGAAACTGACAGAGAGGGCGGGAAACGAAACAAGGCCAATATGGAGGGATAGGGAGTTTGTAGCAATGCATCGGCGGGAGCTGTTAAACAGACCCGCCAGTTGAAATGAGTTTTTTAAGTTGGAATTGCAGAGGGCTTGGGAACCCTCGGGCAATTCGAGACCGCCACTCTATGGTGAAGGAAGAAGGACCCGTTTTGGTTTTTCTTATGGAAACCAAAATTTGTAATAAAAATATGGATTTCTTGCGAATAAAATTGAAGTTCGATTATATTTTTGTTGTTGATAGTGTGGGGCGCAGCGGAGGGCTTATATTATTGTGGAAGAATGATATTAATGTTGAAATTCAAAATTATAGTCGCAGGCACATGAACGCAATTGTTTCCTTAGGAAGGGATGGGGCAAAATGGAAATTTTTTGGAATATATGGAAACCTGAAAACTGCAAAGAGAAAAGAAACTTGGGCTCTTATGCGTTATTTATCCAATGTACAGCCTATTCCGTGGCTTTGCATGGGAGACTTTAATGAAATCCTTAATCAATCAGAGAAGTGGGGAGCTATTACTCGTGCCAATGGACAGATGGAAGCCTTTAGGCGAACCCTTGAGGACTGTAGCTTATGTGATTTGGGCTTTAAAGGGGTCAAATACACATGGAGCAATGGAAGGTACGGAGGTGAATTTACCAAGGAGAGGTTGGATAGAGTGGTAGCAAATTCAGATTGGAGGAATTTATGGAGTGATGTGGAGGTTTTAGTGCTTGATAACAGAAGTTCCGATCACCACCCAATATTAATGCAAGTAAACAAAAATGAGGAGAACGCCAAGAGGAGGGGGAAGCCATTTCGGGTTGAAGCATCATGGATAATCAGACCAGATTTCAAAGAGGTGATCCACACCGGCTGGAATTCAGGAACATACAGCAGGAATAAGTGGGAAAATGTGAAAGTGAAATTGGCGCAATGCCAAAAAACCATTCAAATATGGGTTAAAAAAAGTTCCCAAGCAGTTGAGGGGATTATAAAAACAAAAACAAGAGAGTTGGAGAAAATCCAAGAAGGGGCAGAGGGTTTTAACAGGGAAGAAGAAAAAGTCTTAAGAGGGGAAATAGACGAGCTCCTGGTGCAAGAAGAATTGAAATGGAAACAGCGTGCAAAGGAGGAGTGGCTCAAGAGTGGAGATAGAAACACCAAGTATTTTCATGCTTGTGCCACACAAAGAAGAAGACGGAATACGATTGACCAAATCCATGATGGAGGTGGAAGATTGTGCAGAACGGTTGAATCCATTAAGGAGGCGTTTGTGAATTTTTATGGGGAACTTTTCACCTCGGCAAGCCCAACAAATATGGAGGATTGCACGGCCTCAATCACTTCTAAGGTATCCACTTCTATGAACAATAATCTGGTAGCAGAATTCACAATTGAAGAATTCAAGAAGGCGTTGGATCAAATGGCTCCCAATAAAGCTCTTGGCCCAAACGGATTTACAACGGGCTTTTACCAACAACATTGGGACATAGTGGGGTCTGAGGTATGTGAAGTTGCTCTATATTTTTTTAAAAATGCTAGTATGGATGGAGTTATAAATTCCACTAATATTGTATTGATCCCCAAGAAAAAGACTCATGTTAGTGTGACAGAGTTCAGACCCATCAGTCTGTGTAATGTGGTGTATAAGATTATTGCAAAAGTACTGGCCAACAGACTCAAGGTGGTACTCCCCTCTATCATATCCCCAAACCAGAGTGCATTTCTGTCAAGCAGACTTATCACTAATAACATTTTAGCAGCATATGAGACTATGCACTCAATGCATACTAAAATGTGGAGCAAGGTGGGATTTATGGGTATTAAACTTGATATGAGTAAAGCATACGATCGGGTGGAGTGGGGTTTTTTGGAAGCGGTAATGACTAAACTGGGCTTTGCAACTGGGTGGATAAAATTGGTTATGGAATGCATTACTACAATGCGGTACTCAATTGTTGTAAATGGTCGTCCGGTAGGCAACATTATTCCAACCAGAGGTCTCAGACAGGGGGATCCTCTTTCCCCGTATTTATTTATTTTATGTGCAGAAGCTTTGAGCAGTATGATCACACAAGCAGAAGCCAAAGGAGTGATTACAGGGGTGCCAACCTCACCTAAGGGACCAAGGTTGAGTCACCTATTTTTTGCAGACGATAGTCTTCTGTTCTGTAAGGCGAACTCCTTGGAATGGAGACGACTTACTACAATTTTAGAGAAGTATGAAATAGCTTATGGACAGAAATTAAATAAGGAAAAGACCTCTCTATTTTTTTCTCGCAATACTAGTGAGGCTAAGAGGGAGGAGATTACTCAATGTTCAGGTTTGAAACCTACGGAGAAGTATGAAAAATATTTGGGGCTACCTATCTTGGTAGGGAGGTCGAGAATGAAAGCTTTCAAGGGAATTAAGGATAAAGTGTGGGTGCGACTAAATGATTGGAAGGTTCATTTTCTCTCGCAGGCAGGAAAAGAGATATTAATCAAGGCAGTGATCCAAGCCATACCCACGTACTGTATGAGTGTTTTCCAACTACCTGTGTCTTTATGTAAGGACCTCAACAACCCTATGCAAAGATTTTGGTGTTGTCACAAAGAAAACACGTCGAAGATTCATTGGATGAAATGGGAAAAAATGGGTATGTCAAAATCGAAGGGTGGCATGGGGTTCAGAGATTTGGTCATGTTTAACAAAGCTCTCTTAGCCAAACAGGTATGGAGAATACTGCAAAATCCTAATTCATTGGTGGCAAGAATAATGAAATGTAAGTATTTCCCACGATCAGATTTATTTGAGGCCAAGATAGGGTCCAGGCCCTCACTAGCGTGGAGGAGTATGCTATCAGCTAGAGACTTAGTGCATCAAGGGGCTATATGGAGAATAGGGAATGGGGAAAGCGCACGGATATGGGGTGACAGGTGGCTACCCAAACCCTCCTCTTTCTCGGTTCATTCACCAAGGTTGTATCTGCCAGAAAATTCCTTAGTGCACTGATTGATCGGGATACCAAAAAATGGAATAGAAGCCTTATTGAGCAACACTTTTTGGAAGAATAAAGGGAAATCATTCTAAATATTCCCCTCAGCCCACTCTTGTCGAGAGATAGGCTTATATGGAGGTGCACCAAGAAGGGCGAATTTTCTGTGAGAAGCGCCTACCACCTGGGACTGGATACTTAAACGACATTGAGTCCTAATAGCTCCATGAAGTCTGACGATAATGAAGTGTGGAAGGTGTGCTGGAATTCAAACGTCCCTCTTGTGGTTAAAACATTTATATGGAGTGCATGCCACAACCTGCTGCTGATAAGAGTGAATTTACGCCGAAGAGGGGTTTGTGAGGAAGCTTCATGCCCAATTTGTCTACATGAGGAGGAAACTATTGAGCACGTAATATAGGAATGTGCTTCTGCCAGTGATGTATGGAGCGGGATCAGTATTAAAATGCAAAAGTGCAGAAAGAGCGAGGGCGGCTTCCAACAAATCCTCTCGGAGGTAGTCAAAAGGTGCGACCACGAAGGAGTGGAATTGTTCATGGTTACTGCACGGAAAATCTGGATGAGACGCAACCAGGTGGTATTTAATGGAGAGTTTAACCCCCCTAACACACTGCTTCTAGAAGCAGAGATGGCACAAAAGGAGTTCAGAAAAGCAACCTCCCTGACCAACCAATTACGAACTGGTAGCTCTGCCACGAAAAAGGAGAAATGGGTGCCTCCCCCCAGGAACACTGTCAAGATCAATTGGGGTGCATCGGTGGACACAGTTAAAAAGGTAATTGGAATGGGATATATTGCACGGGACGATAAAGGAATTTTTTTAGCTGCTGTCAGTAAACAAGAACAAATGGTAGTGGAGCCGGCAGTAGCTGAAACATTAGAAGCTTTGAATGCTATACTTTGGTGTCAGGAGCAGAATTTTAAAGAAGTTATCTTTGAAGGGGATGCTCTGCAAGTGGTGAAGGATGTCAATACGGACGAGCAATGCAACAATTACTACGGCCACCTAGCGGAGGATGTGAAGCATGGACTGAGGAGTTTGACTTGTGCTAGATTCTGCCATGTACGTCACTCAGCCAATGCAGCTGCACACGAATTAGCTTCTTTAGCTAGGACCCATGTCACTGACATTTTTAGGTGGAACTTTATTCCACCAAGCATCAGTGGTATTGTACAGAGGGAAGGTCTATACACCACCTCTTGATTTTTAGCTCTTTTGAGCAGGAATAAGATTACACGACAACAGTTTTCTTCAAAAAAAATTTTCTTTTACAGCTTTTAATAGAAATATAATACATCATCAAGTAATTAAAAACACCAAATAGAAAATATTATAGAGATAAAAAAAGTATATTTAATTCAAATAAATTTATAAACTTTTCTATTCGTTCTAAAACAACACCCACCGCCCACCATTGAATCATTCACTCACTTTCGAACTCAATCTCAACATCGGAGTTTGTAAAACCAACCAAGAAGGTGACTATAGTGGTTTTATCAATGAATATTTTGTCTATGAGGTATTTTGTCAAGAGAATAAAAATTAGGGGTAATTACTTTTTCCTCCATCAACTACAATGCATTGTCAATTTCTCCCTATAAACTGCCAACCTTACTACCCAAGCCTATCATACTTCCATTTTCTTCCCAAAACCCCCTTTCGTCAATGAAACTTGTTAAAATTTTTGAAATGACCTAAATACCCTAACTTTATAAACAAAAATTACATATAATACATGTTGTAACCGTGCACAATAATGATGAACAATATATAGAATTGAAAAGAGAGAGATCAAGAGAGAGAGACACAGATTTAATGTGGTTAGGCAATTTGCCTACGTCCACAGAGAGGCGGCTATTATTATGATAATAATCTAGGTTTACATCAATAAGATATATATATAGGAAAACATCCTAAACCCTACGCGTACGGATTCCGTACGGAACTATACGGACTTGTACGGATTCCGTACAGACTCCTGCTTCGTGAACATCGTTATCGCGATGTTCACTACGCTCCCATCTACTTGGCCTTTCACTAGTGTTAATATAAGCCACTGACTCCAACAATCTCCACCTTGGCGAGTATTCACCTTTTCAAAGATAATCATTTGGATTCACCTGAGATTGATAGGTTTGGGGATGCCGCCTTTCTCTTCTCCTTTTTAGCACCTGGAGACATTTATCAAGTTCAAGCAATGCTTGAACTTATCTACAGTAACAGGCTTCGTCAACATGTCTATTGCATTCTCATAATTATGAATCTTCTCAAGTAACAATTCAGCTATAGCAACCAATTCCCTGATCTTGTGAAATTTCACATCAATGTGCTTGGTTCTCGCATGATACACCTGGTTCTTTGCCAAATAAATGGCACTCTGGCTATCACAATGTAGTGAAACTCCACCTTGCTGAATACCCAGCTCCTTGACTAGCCTTGTAAGCCACAAAGCTTCCTTTACAGCTTCAGCCGCTGCCATATACTCTGCTTCAGTCGTGGACATTGCAACTGTGGACTGGATCATAGACTTCCAACATATGGGTCCTCTTGCAAGAGTGAACACATAACCCTTGGTCGATCTCCTGTCATCCAAGACCTCTGCATAATCTGCATCCACATATCCCACAAATGACAAATTACTCTTTTGTCTGACAAAAGTAATGCCGTAGTCTATAGTACCTTTCAAGTATCTGAAAATCTACTTAACTGCATTCCAATGCCGTTTCCCTGGATTTGCCATGTACTTGCTCACCACGCTCACTGCATGAGCCAAATCTAGCCTGGTACATACCATAGCATACATCAGACACCCCACTGCATTGGCATATGGGACCTTTGACATGTCTTCAGTTTCTTCAACTATCTTTGGACACTGTGAGGTAGACAAGCGAAAGTGATTCACCAAAGGTGTACTTATCGGTTTTGCATTCTCCATGTTAAACCTCTCTAACACCTTCTTCACCTGACCGGCTTGAGATAGCCACAATTTCTTGGCATCTCTGTCCCTGCGAATCTCCATCCCAAGAATCTTCTTGGTTGCGCCCAAATCCTTCATGTCAAATTCTTTACTCAACAAAACCTTCAGTTTGTTGACCTCAACTATACTCTTTGCTGCAATAAGCATATCATTCACATACAGTAACAGAAAAATAAATGAGCCATCATCAAGGCTCTTCACATACACATAACAGTCATACTCACATCTCCTGTAGCCAATTTTGATCATGTAGGAGTCAAATTGCTTATACCACTGCTTTGGAGACTACTTCAGCCCATAAAGTGATTTCTTCAATTTAAAGACCAAGTGCTTTTGTCCAGGTTGACTGAACCCTTTTGGCTGCTCCATGTAAATCTGCTCCTCTAAATCACCATGAAGAAAAGCTGTCTTCACATCCATTTGCTCCAAAGCCATGTCATAATGGGCTACCAACGCCAATATTGCTTTGATAGAAGTATGTCTGATCACTGGGAAAAATATTTCTTCATAATCAACCCCTTTCTGCTATAAATAAACTTTTGCTACTAGGTGATCTTTGAACTTTTCTCTCCATTTTTTCTGATACTGCTTCCTTTTTCTTGAACACCCATTTGCACCCTATCGTCATTTTCCTCTATGGGAGCTCCACCAAATCCCACGTCTGGTTTTTATGTAAAGACTCCATTTCTTCTGTCATAGCGCCCATCCATTTGCTCTTCTCTTGGCTATTGACAACCTCTTGAAAAGTAGTAGGATCTGTGCTGCTAATAACAAGAGCATAAGAAACCATATGGTTTCAGCCTATAAAGTGACTTCTTCAATTTATAGACAAAGTGCTGCTGTCCAGGTTGACTAAACCCTTCTGGCTGCTCCATGTAAATCTACTCCTCCAAATCACCATGAAGAAAAGCTGTCTTCACATCGCGACGTTCACTATGCTCCCGTCTACTTGGCCTTCCACTGGTGTTAATATAAGCCACTAACTCCAACAATACCCTTAAAGTTAAACAAAATAAAAAATATATATTATTAATTTATATAAATTATTTTTAAAATAAAATAAAATATATATAAAAAATTGAGTGGTCCTATTTTTTTAAAAAAATTAATTTATAAATTTAATATATTTATATTTTTTGTTTGAATTTTTTATTTGGGGTATTTCTGTCTTTTAATGAGATTTATCATCTAAAAAATAATATTTCATCTATTTAACGAGTTTGAATGACTGAATGGGGTTTTGGGAAGAAAATAATAGTTTGATATGGTCTAGCAGTAAGGCTGATAGTTCATGGGAAAAATTGGCAATGCGTTGTAGTTAATTGAGGAAAATATAATTACCCCAAAAAATTATTTAGTGTAGATAATTATATTATTTTTTGTGTTTCAAATAAAGATATCTACTTTCTATTTAATGGTGTAAAACATCTATGATGCAAATTTCGAATCATTCACGGTAATTTACGTTAGGAAAATTCACAATATAATGATGCAAATATCTTATCTCAAAATTTGGCCTCATCATTTAATTTGTGGATTTGCTTGGACTTTCGGGGTCAAAAGGGGTACTAATTAATTCGTTGCCAAAAGGTTAACTAATTAAGTAAAGAAGGAATTTGATTCCATCCATTGTAAAAATTTCTATTCCATTTCAAGTATTCTATGGATTATTATACTAACGTTGAAAGATGATGAAGCTCTTATTACAATTATGCTCATTAACTTGGAATTTTTGCAATATATACATAAGTCGATTTATATAATTAAGTAAACTTAAATCGACTTATACTAGAAAATATAAATTAATAATATAAATATCAAAATATATTCTAAGACTAACAAATTAAAGGCCAATATGAAACAAAATGAGAGTGATAATTAATATGATGATATTCACTGCCATACAACTATAATAATGTAGCAGTGAATATCTACATTTGGATCAACAAAGGCTAATAAAAATAAAATTAATGGTTAATATTTACTGTCACATTATTATAGTACTTGTATGGTGATAATATGATAGTCTACTATATATATATATTTTTATTTTAGTACATAAAAAATTATGCCAGACAATAATTGTTTCATTTGGTAAGAAAAAAAATTCTAAAAGGCAACTGCATTTCAAAAAATCACCTAACGTTATTTATTGTTTAATTAAAAAGATAAAGCTAAATCAAGAAATCAGGTCATTGAAACTAGAGACCCGAAAACCACGTGTTGGGCCGATAGACGACCATTTAAAGACCGGTGCGGTCTTGTTTAAAAAGTCACTAAAAATAAAGCACTATCTTCTTTCTAGAAACGCCTTTTTTCCATCTATACAAAGCAAGGTGGTGTTCGTTAAATACCACTAAACACCACAATTCCACTAAACACTATTCATCTCATTTTTTCAAAAAAAGAAAAATTCAATATCATAATATTCTCACTTTTCATATTACATAATTCACTTTTTATATCATATCATTTACTTTTTACTACTATTCAAATAAAAAAATTACTACAAAATGTTTTTTTTTTTTTTTGTTGTCATTTTTCAATACTAGTTTTTTACTTTTGTATACCAATCATTATTATTAATTAATTTAAAATAAATGAATAGTATTGTATTGCCATGTTAAAACCATGTTGTTTAACAAACAAGGCCAAAGCAACACAAACCTATAAACCCTAGTTTTCTCTGCATCATTAGTAACTAGCTAGCTGTTGTGTGTGGAATTTTATTTATTTTTTCAGTCTTCTTCTTGTGAAGTCATTTGAAGAAGACAGCTTCTACAGCAGTGAGATCAGAGATGGCTCGCTCTCTGTCACTCTCTCTCCTAAGCTCCCAGCATAAGCTTTTGCAGGCTGCTTCCATTGTAGATGGTCTATCCCTGTCTGTCAACTGTTAATAAGTGATCCAGTTGCACAAAACACTTCTTTTTGTTTCTTTCATTGTCTTTTCCTTCGTTTGCATTAAAATGGGATGTTTGTGTTTGGTCATGTCAGGTTATATTAACCGTTGATTGACTTGAAAAGTCAATGGTGATCCTTTTGTTATGTGACTCGTGTACACGAGTTACACTTTTCAACCTACGATTTTAACGTTTTCACTTTTCACCATCAAATAGGTCCAATATTAACTATATATATTAACTTTAAATCATGATTATGAAATAATTATTATTATTTTTTTTTAAAGGAACAAAGCGGGGTAAAAAATACAAAATTTTGTTTCGGTTCATCTTGAGGGCCTTAAACATCTGCCTTAATTAGTTGCCTTCACTTGAACCATTTTTTTTTTTTAATTTATTGAATCTTTCAAATTTTATTTGTAGAAGATTTATAGCATAAGCTCTAACATCACAGAGCATGAAACTCTAACATAACATAGCAATTGTTTATGTTATTACAAAGTTATAGATACAATCAAAATAGTCGTACAATCAAAAATTTATCTATAACATCAACTTTTGCTAATTTATGTACAACTTCAGTTATAAAATTGATTTGTTCCAGCCTCCGAAATGAGACTAGATATAATTAAGATATAGGTAGCCCGTATTTTTCCTAATCTCATGTTTTGATTGTAAGAGATAATCTCACACACCGATCTAATCATCTTCAACCCAAACATCAAGAGAAAAACAACCATCCTCGACTCAAAGGGCAGGACAAAACAAAATACAAGAATAAAAAAGTCACTGAAAATAAAGCACTATCTTCTTTCTAGAAAAACCTTTTTTTTCCATCTATACAAAGCAAGGAGGTGTTTGTTAAATACCACCAAACATCACAATTCCACTAAACACTATTCATCTCATTTTTTTTTTATAAAAAAAAAAATCAATATCATAATATTCTCACTTTTCATATTACATCATTCATTTTTTATATTACATCATTTACTTTTTACTACTATTCAAATAAAAAAATTACTACAAAATAAATAAATATATATATTTTCATTTTTCAATACTAGTTTTTTACTTTTGTATACCAATCATCATTATTATTTTTTAATTTAAAATTGTTAGTGTATATGTGTGACTCTTATCCCAAATTAGTAAGATTGGGAGCCAAGGCTTCTCTCTCCTTCCTATATAAGGAGGTTCTTGTATCCATTCCAAGATATCTCAACACAATACAATGTAGTCTATTGACTCTTATTGTGCTTCCACTCTTCTCTTCTCCCCACCATCTTAACATGGTATCAGAGCCATTTCCATATGGCCACTAATAAACGTCAAAGACATTTTCCGGTGCTCATTTCGGCGACTTTCTAGACATTGGCGCACATAGAGGTTTTTTGCAAAATTTTCAGGCACTCCTTCCGACGGCCGCCCACCTTCGGCCAACCACGCTGCCAAGTGGTGTTCCTGCTCTTCCTCCGACGCTCCTTCCGGCGGCCGCCTAGCTCCGGCTGACCATGCCGCCGAGCAGTGTTCTCGCTCCTCCTTCGGCACTCCTTCTTGTAGCTGCCCACCTACGGCCGATCGTGCTGCCAAGTGGTATTCCCGCTTCTCTTCCGATGCTCCTTTCGGCTAAGGGTGTCAATGCGGGCGGTTAACCGCTAATCGTTATAACCGCTAGCCGCCTAACCGCCTAACGGCTATAATCGTCTAACCGCCTAACCGCTAACCGCTTTTTATATATTATATTTTTATAATTATAATTAAAATAATATTTATACATATAACATAATCAATTGATCATTAATTATTAAATCACATTTTTATTTTAGATAATTAAATCATAATTTGAGTATTAATATATTATCACTATAATTTATATGATTATATTACATGATCAATTAATCATAAAATCATTTGATTATATAATAACAAATTATACATACATATTCATAAGTCATAAGTTATAAGTATGGAAGTTCATATTAATACAACAATGAACAATTAAGTATCTATAGACTTAGTTCCAATGTATGTTATCAACTTATAAGTCTATATATGTTATAAATTATAATTATACATTATACATATATGCAATTATGTATATTGAATAATATAAATGTAAAAGATCAATACTTAATCATATGATTCAATAATAATTCAAATACTTATTAAAGTTTATAATATTATTAATTTACAATGATAATGTGATTCGTATAATATTAAATTAATTAATTGACATTGGATTAAACAATGTGTTACTTATAACCATAATTGAAGTATTAATGTATTATCATTATAATTTATATAATTATATAATAACAAATTATTCATATATAATATTTATATATATTTTATGTTTGTAACTTTGTAATAATATATGATATATTATGTAATAATATATATATATATGATATGTTAGCAACAAGTAACATAAACTACATAAGTAACATAATTATTAATTAGTTTGTAGTTACATATTAACTAGCTTTGTAAGTACTTATATCATACATTCTTATTCTAATATTTTGTAATTTAGTATATATTAAGTAATTATACATATATGTAATTATGGATATTGAATAATATAAATGTATAAGATCAATACTTAATCATATGATTCAATGACAATTCAAATATTTTATTTAAGTTAATCATATTATTAATGTACAATGATAATATGATTCGTATAATATTAAATTAAGTAATTAATATTGGATTTATCAAACAATGTGTTACTTATAATCACAATTGAATCAAAGCATTATTAGATACTTTATACTTATAAAACATATATCACATTATCTTATATTCTTAGAACTAAGATAATTTTATTATATTAATATGAATTGTGATTTGTGAGATAATATGATCATATAATTTAAGTATGAGTATATGACCATTAGATCATTAAGAATTTAGGACTTAGGAGTTTAAGCATTACTATTAGATAATAAGTTCAATTAAAAAAAGCTTATAAGTAAATATGATAATAATTTCATAAGGAGTGAGACCATTTATAAATTTACCCATCTTAATATCATAGTATGAGTGTATGATACTATAGTAATAAAAGCCCAAAAACACCCAAAAAGCCAAAAAAAAAAAGCCCAATTTTGAAAAAACGGTTAGTGGGCGGTTATCTATTTCACTAACCGCTAATCGCGCGGTTAACCGCTAGCCACTAACTATTAGGCGGTTAGCAGTTACGGTTAGTGAAATCTACTAACCGTTAAGGTGGTTACGGTTAGCGGTTATTGCCACTAACCAACCGCTAACCGTAATCGCATTGACACCCCTACTTTTGGCAGCCACCCAGTTTTGGCCGACCGCGCCCCAAGCGGTATTCCTGCTCCTCCTCCGGCACTCCCTCCAAAAGCCACCTAGGTTCGGCGACTGTGCCGCCTATTCCTCGGGTAGCTTTTGCCCGAGCCTATCACGCTGCCACGTCAGCCCTAGCTCTTTGCTCCAGCGAGTCTTAAATCTGGGTGGGCCCATTGGGTTGCAAAAACCCAAACCAGATCCATCAAATTGGATCTCTTCGACCTAATCCAAAATTGGTTCTAAGTCGGGTCATCGGGTTCGGATCCTCAACCTGGTCCAATACCGATTTTCTAAACCGGGTCATCGAGTCAATCTCTCCAAATTGGTTCATATTTCATTGTAGGTCAACCATTTTAAATGGTCCATGGGTTATTGCCAAAATATTGGCCCAATTAACCGGTCCAATTCAAGTCTCAAGCCCAAATATGTTGGGTCCAACAGCCACCAGCTGCCAGCCACCGTCCACCCCCTTCGGCCACCCACTTCGGCCCCCCTCTGATAACTTTTCTGGAGGACTTCCCAAAAAAAAAAAAAAAAAAAATCCATTTCTTTTTCCCAAACTTAGAGTTTAAGGGGGAATATTTGAAGTACTTGTAAAGAGAATCGGATCCAAGATCTTTCGGCCCTACAGGTTAGAACCGGATTCTGCCGCCTACTGCTCCGCCCCAGTCTACTGTCTCCAACCGCCCTACTTCGGCCAACTTCGGTGACATTTCCAGTGGACTTAAAAAAAAAATCATGTATTTTTTTTTAATGTGTTTTTTATTTTATTTTATTTATTTTTTTATCCTTACTTTTATTTCCCAACCTCAATGTTTAGACACATTGAGTTTGAGGGGGGATGTTAGTGTATATATGTGACTCTTGTCCCACATTGGTAAGAATGGGAGTCAAGGCTCCTCTCTCCCTCCTATATAAGGAGGCTTTTGTATCCATTCAAAGATATCTCAACACAATACAATATAGTCTATTGATTCTTATTTTGCTTCCACTCTCTTTCGCTCTTCTCATCTCCCCACCACACTACAAAAAACTGTTTTTTTTTTTTTGTAATTGATCGTTAGTAACGTTTTAGGAGCATTTCCATGCTACTAAATGTTAGTAACGTACCAATGGTAACATGTCTGGCACGTTATTAAACCACAAGTTGCTAATGAAAATTTAGTAACGTTTCAATAGTGACACATTACTAAATGGTAACGTTTTAATAGTGACACGTTACTAAATGGTAATGTTTCAAATAATGCCACGTTACTAAATTTGGTAATGTTTTAATTTTGTGCCACGTTACCACGTTGGTAACGTTTTAAAAAATGCCACTTTAGTAATGGGGTAACGTTTTAAAAACTGCCACTTGTTCATTTTGCCTATTGACTCTTGAGATTCCATAATCTATATTGCTTGTTTGTGATTGACCATACTGTTCTTGACTTCTTGTTAATGGGTATATTACTTTCTTTTCAATGGAGCAGTTTAAGTTGGTTGGAATTATTTGGACTTGGTCGTACCAAATTTAGGTACTCGCAATTAAACGAACCGAAGCTCGTATAGCGGTTGTGCAAGTACCGAGTCGAACCCACAAGGAACCGTAAATTGCTTTGTGCGAAAATAACTTCGAGTCTAGGTTAGTGCTATTTTAGCCTAGCTCCGCAGTGGGTGATTGTGACAACTTAAAAGTAAATTATAACAAAAATGTAAACGAAATAAAAGTACCAAGGTTGAGGTTTTCACCTCACCATTTCAACTACGTTAATTGAAAACGCTAAGCTAATACATCCGTCTATCGATTAGAAATAAAACTAAATCTCTTACACCTATCGAAGGATTCAAGGAATCCGTCCATTTGACGAAAGACAAACCATAAACGGTTTAAGGCCCAAATGATCCAATGTGAAAGTGATTTAACACTAACTACAATGGATAAATGGACGTAAACCGAATGATGGAATGTATCCATCGGACGAAAAACCAAAAATAAACGGCTACGGTGCAATCTCACTTGGTTTTGTCACCAAACCAAGTGAGAAACGATTTAAGCAATAAAGAAATAACGGAATGAAATAACTTAAATGTAAGCAATTAACATAGAATTCATGGTGAGGCTACATCCTCAACATTAGTTGAGGATTTAGCCTCCCATAAGCAAGGAAAGCGTAAATGAACAAAAAGAAAGCATTATAATTAAACTAATGTAAATAAATACAAAGAAAAGGGCAGAGCAGGGCCAACAGTGGCAAACTGCTCTCTAAAACACGCCCAAAAGTAAAAACTCTCGACCAAATGGACCTAGGGTCCTATTTATAGGCTGGCAGGTCACTAAAGTGCGTTCGAACGCACCAGTTATTTGCGATCGAACGTAGGGTGTGCGATCGACCGCAAATAACTGTTGTGGCGGCTAGGGCTGACTAGGCGTGCGTTCGACCGCAGATCCCTTACGTTCGAACGTAGATAACCGCTAGGGCCGACTGTGCATGCGTGCGACTGCAGCTTCTGCGTGCAACCTTAAGTGCGTTCGAACGCACCAAGTGCAGTCGAATGCATTTGGCAGGAATCAGCTTCTTCACTTTAAGTCCTCTTTCTTGCCCTTTGCTAGCCATGCTTGTTGCAATGACCTGCACAACACAAAACACTAAAAACTATACAAAATATTAGTTATTAACACAGCTAAGAGCCTAACAAACATAAGTAAAATGGGGGTGTAATAAACAATATTTGACACCGATCAAATACTCCCAAACTTACATTTTGCTAGTCCCTTAGCAAAACAAAAATGGAAAACACAATAAAAACATAAGTCCGCTTTCGTGGGAGAACGATTGCATTGAGCGCATGCAACAAGCCTTTTAAACCTCTAGGACTTCCCTAGAGGACGAGTGAAGTCTCGTGAGGGTTTTTCAGGAATGATAGCCACAAACATTTGTGCAAACATTTTATTCTCCATCATGCAAAAATATATCAATCATGGTTTAAATTCAAAAGCAAGCTTAATCAAACAAACACTATCTTTACAAATTTCAGGGAATTAACAATCAAGATACAAACATGGCATTATGAGATACAAAAATCAATTCTAGTGAAAGTGAGATTAGCACAAAAATATGGGATTTCAAAACTAATCTTTAGTCTTGTATGCTTCGACACTCAAAATTCATTGGACAACACATCAAGAACAATAACCAAGGTTCATCAAAATATATATATTTTTTTATTGCATAACTTCATTAAGCTTTCTAATTGACCCATGTATCAAGCGTTAAGTCAATGACTCTCAAACCAAATGGTTTTAGGGCATTAGGCGTAAAAACACCCCTAAAGACCTACTAACTCGAGTCAAAAAGGCTACGAAGCTTTGCTAACCACATCTAACTTCTCACTTTTTTACGCGAATACTCATTGCTTAATGAGGCAAGAGATTCGGTTACTCGGTGGAAAGCTCAAAATGATCATTTTTTTTTTTAAATGAACCACGGTTATCTTTCCAAACGGTTTTCCAACTGCATTCAAGCTTACAAAACTAACAAGACCAAAATCAAATTTTTATCCCACAAATTACGTACCAATTGTGCTCGTGAAACTCAAATTGAACTACAATATCTCATTATGCCAAGAAAGTAACATAACTGAAAATCCCTTAATCGATGTGATCATATGTTCATCAAATTAAACACACCAATGAAAATAAACCATAACTGAAATAAAAATGCATAATAAAAAATCAAATGTGCACACAAGATAAAAATACCCCCAAACTCAAAATCTGCACTGTCCACAGTGTGTTGATATAGAAAATAAAAAAAACATAGTGCAAGGGGTATAAAAATAAACCAAGACGTCACAAAGACGTCACGGGGCTGGTGGTGGTGCATAAGGTCCTGCTGCTGCAGGCAGTCTGTCCATGATGGCTCGGAACATCTCCTGGACCTCGAGTCTGTCCTGACGAGTGTCCCTCTGAAAATCTGCAAACTGAGATTGTACGTCCCTAATCTGGGACCGTATGTCCACGAGGGTGTCCTGGAAGTGTAATAGATCTGAGCGTCTGAGCATAATACACTCCTCATCTTCCTCTGGCTGATCCTCCTACTCTGCCTCTCTGTGTGGCTCAAATGCCATCTCATGCTCAGCTGCCATCTCTGGAATGTCCGTGGGCTCGGGCTCCAGTGCGGGCTCTGGTTGTAGCTGTGGTGCGGCTGGTGCGGCTCTGGGCATGTGGGACAAACTCTGGCGCCACTAGATGGGGCCAAAGTATGGGCTCTCAGTGATCGGCCCATCTACTGGTGTGCCTCTAATCCCCATCTTTCTCAGAATGTGCGTGATGAGAAAGGGGAAAGGCAATCCCCACGTCTTCGTGTGCTCAGTTGCCCGATGGTGTACTCCTTCACAGAATTTCTGGATCTGACGCCAGATAATCTCAGGAATGGAACACCAGAATCCTCTGTGGAATGAGTAGAGGGCACTGAGGAATAGGTCCCGCCTCTATGTCTTGTGTCCCAACGGACACACATTTCAATACAGCACCATGTCAATAAAGAGAAGATTTCGAGGAATCTTCGTCTTGCTGGCTGCATTCCGGCGGTCATCGGCATACTGCCCCTCACACATATCAGAAACGATATCCTCGAGTGTGAGCATGGAGGGGCACTCAAGCCAGGGGATGTCCGACTCAGGCGGCTCATGGCTGCACTTCAACACAGGCTCTACATCAGCAATGGTCACCTCCACTTCTCTTCCGTCAATGGAAGAGAAAAGTTTGTCCGGCTGGTCACCGTCCATCCTCAGATGAGTGTAAGACTCTCTGACCAACTGCTCGTATGCAGTGGAGAAGGCGGGTTTAAAAATCCTCTTCAAACCCCGGTGCTTCAATTCTTCTACCACCCAACTTATGGCTTCATTGTTGGAGAACTCCTCTTTGATAGCAAAGGTGCTCTCCAACAAGAGCTTTCGGCTCTCCATAGACGGCCTGGCTACAATAGCATGGGATCCTGAAGGCCGGGATGACGAACCTCGCCCTTTAGGCATGCTGGAGGTTCGTTGGGGCAATCTGTCGAGCACCTGGTGTGCAGCCCAAAATCAAAGGGTTTGAGAACCCTTTTGAAATTAAGCCCACCCCTTGCAAGAATGCAATATAACCAACACAAAACAATTGGGCACAATCCAAAAGTGGATTTGTGCCCAAAATCAACCAAAAAAATGAAAAAAAAATATGGAGGATTTAGACGAAAAATAGGTTTCGGGTTGGTTGGGGACAAAACGGGATTTTTGGGGATTTGGGTGGCCGGCGGTGGGTGGGTGCGGTGGAGAAGGGCCGGCGGTGGTGAGTGGAGGGTGGAGGGAATGGTGGATGGCGGTGGGTGTGCATATTTTGGATGTTTAGGGAGGTGAGGGACAGAGGAGGGTTTTTTGGGGGACAGAACGGCTGGTAGGAAAATGGGGGAGGGGAAGGAAAAAAAAATGACCTAAAAACTGATCACGCTGGCCTAATACCGAGTACATTCGAACGCCCAAAGGTGCGTTCGACCGTACTCGTGCAGGTGCATGGGTGTGTGTGTGCGTCATACGTTCGAACGTATTAAAGCAAGTTCGAACGCATGCGTGCAGTGCAGTGCGTGAGTAAAGAGGCGCTGCAGTCAAACTCACCAAGGCAAGGTCGAACACAGTGATGAGTGCCTAAAAGTGCTTATTTGAACCCCTTAATTTATATTTGTTAGGCTCTTAGTATTGTTAATTTCTAATTATTTGTGGTGTTTTTAGTGTTTTGAGTTGTGCAGGTGTTTACAACAAAAGTTGGCCACAAGAAAGCAAAAAGACACCAAGTGAAGATTTGGACCCCTGCCAAGTGCGTTCGAC
>CM017326.1:25011305-25026049 GCA_006937295.1 Carpinus fangiana
GGTGATTGTGACAACTTAAAAGTAAATTATAACAGAAATGTAAACGAAATAAAAGTACCAAGGTTGAGGTTTTCACCTCACCATTTCAACTACGTTAATTGAAAATGCTAAGCTAATACATCCGTCTATCGATTAGAAATAAAACTAAATCTCTTACACCTATCGAAGGATTCAAGGAATCCGTCCATTTGACGAAAGACAAACCATAAACGGTTTAAGGCCCAAATGATCCAATGTGAAAGTGATTTAACACTAACTACAATGGATAGATGGATGTAAACCGAATGATGGAATGTATCCATCGGACGAAAAACCAAAAATAAACGACTACGGTGCAATCTCACTTGGTTTTGTCACCAAACCAAGTGAGAAACGATTTAAGCAATAAAGAAATAACGGAATGAAATAACTTAAATGTAAGCAATTAACATAGAATTCATGGTGAGGCTACATCCTCAACCTTAGTTGAGGATTTAGCCTCCCATAAGCAAGGAAAGCGTAAATGAACAAAAAGAAAGCATTATAATTAAACTAATGTAAATAAATACAAAGAAAAGGGCAGAGCAGGGCCAATAGTGGCAAACTGCTCTCTAAAACACGCCCAAAAGTAAAAACTCTCGACCAAATGGACCTAGGGTCCTATTTATAGGCTGGCAGGTCACTGAAATGCGTTCGAACGCACTACCTGCGTTCGAACGTACCAGTTATTTGTGATCGAACGCAGGGTGTGCGATCGACCGCAAATAACTGTTATGGCGACTAGGGCTGACTAGGCGTGCGTTCGACCGCAGATTCCTTGCGTTCGAATGTAGATAACCGCTAGGGCCGACTGTACATGCGTGCGACCGCAGCTTCTGCGTGTGACCGTAAGTGCGTTCGAACGCACCAAGTGCGGTCGAACGCACTTGGCAGGAATCAGCTTCTTCACTTTAAGTCCTCTTTCTTGCCCTTTGCTAGCCATGTTTGTTGCAATGACCTACACAACACAAAACACTAAAAACTATACAAAATATTAGTTATTAACACAGCTAAGAGCCTAACAAACATAAGTAAAAGGGGGGTCTAATAAACAATATTTGACACCGATCAGGACTCTCATTTGAACAAATTAGTTTTGAACATTTTTTTAACTTTGCTATTTATGTTCTGTGATGTACAAATTTAATTGTAATCGTTAATTGCACGAGTCGTTATGCAGTGTAGCTGGTGTGCAAGTGCGAGGTCGAATCCCATAGAGAATCGTGCTTTGTGTAAAAACCAATTTAAATTGCCTAAACTAATCCCATCTTAACCTAATCCCACAATCAAACAGTTGGTGTGCATAAAAATAAACTAGATTAAAATGCAATAAAAATAAAGAAATAAAAACACTACTGTCTAGAATCCACCTCACCATATTAAATGCATAATGTCATGCTAAGTCATACATCAAAAACGATTACGCTACTAGGCATATTCTATTTGCTATTAATTAGTTCATACATCTGTCTTTCGATTAAGCACTAATGCATGTCCTATTGTCATTACGAAATCTTGTCAAACTAATCGATGTAAACACTTATTTAAGAGGTCACAACGGATATTGGTTCGAAGACAAATCATTCGATGTATCTCCGGTTGCAACGACTGTTGACGTTAATGATTTTCAGATCAAAACCTCCATGCAAAGACAACAATGCTAAGCTATCAAAATGCTAGACTAAGCAAGATTAAAGCATAACTAAGCTAACAACTACAACTAACAACATAGAACTATAATCAAGCAGCACAACGACATATTAAAAAGCTAAGAAAACTAAGCGTTACCTTCTTGAAGAGAAACCTTGAGAGTTCCTTCTCCGGCAACATCGAAACACTCACGAAACCTCATAAACACTCACAAGACACTCTACCAGCAACCTGGGGGCGAAGAAAGGGGTTGAGGGGCAAAATATGTGTAAAATGGGTGAAGGGATATTTATATTACCAAAAAGTAGCAAACATCCGGTCCCAAGGGCGTACGTCCGATACCTTTCCACAGCGGTCTAAAGGCTATTTTGTATGACTAAGTATTCCCAGTGGATTCTGTGAATAGTGCTATGTACATTCGCCACTTTAAAGTACGTCCACTGTATTGTCTACAGAGTACGATTGTATTATCTGTCAGAGAATACATCTAGTGGGGGACCACCGTACATCCGCGCTAAAAGATAGTATCATACGTCCAGCCTTTTAGCATACGTCCGCACTAATAGACAAGAGCGTACGTCCACCAACCCTAGTGTATGTTCGCATTAAAAGACAAACCATAAGACAAATTCTCAAAATACATTTCTGGCAGATCCTAGTGACCCAAAGTCCAAATTAACCCTTTAACTAAGCTACTTATGCTTAGTTAAATGTTTGGGTCACTATAGTGTTAGTCCTGGTTTTGATTATAAGGCTAGAGACTTGGAGGAATGACTTATAAGCTACATAAGAAGTAATTATCCAGTAGGTCATGATCCTCGATATGGCCCGTTGGGATCGATGTCATCTCCTTATGGGCATTTAGGTCCGATAGCCGACTTGCATGTCTTACAGAATGAATACATCGGCAATGTAGCAATGATATACACCCCAACTGGATGAGTTGAACCACCCAAGACCAATGAATACTTTTGGATCTGAGCCACCTATGATGAATAGATACGGATTTAATAATCATCGAGCACCCCAACCCGAGTTTCAAAGTGGCCCCATGGGTTTTGCTCCTGGCCCTTACCATGCCTATTCACACCATAGTTCAGTAGGCCAATTGGCTGAATGAGCAAAGTGTGATGCAGTGAACGTCCTTTTGCAAGTACACAATAATAGATCATGTTAGATTCTATACATTAGTTTGGCCAAATTAGATGTTGATTCCAAGAAGTTTATATACATATGTACGTTATTGCTTATTATTATTATTTTTACCTTTCTAACTAATTGCTCTCTACAAAAAAAAAAAAAAAAAAGGAAAAATTCAGTTTAGCCCCCTGAAGTTTCAGTGAATTTTCAATGTGAACCCCAAAGTTTCAAAGTTGGCAGTTTACCCCCCCGAAGTTTCAAAAAGTGGCAAAGTGAACCCCCCCGTTGACTTTTCCGTCAAATTAGACGAAAAATGATGAAAAGACATAAATGCCCTCAGGCTTTTTTTAAAAAAATTTCCATTTAATTTGACGGAAAAATTAACAAAAGGTTCAATTTGCCACTTTTTGAAACTTCAGAAGGGTAAACTGCCACTTTTGAAACTTTGGGGTTCAAATTGAAAATCCCTTGAAACTTCAGGGGGCTAAACTGAATTTTCCAAAAAAAAAAGTAGGAAAGTATATATTGTAAGTAAGAAGGTGATGTTAGATTCAAGCTGTGCACCCCCTTGCGAGTCAAATTCCGGAGAAGATCTCCACATCATTTCCCTCGCATTGGCTTTGACTAATTTCAACATCTGACACAAATCCAATGGAGATGCTTGTATTGTATTTAGTTGTTGAACCTTCACCAATTGTTTAGTGTTGGCCATGTTTGGTAGTACAATTCCAATTAACCGTAGCTTTTTTCTTTTGGCAATGCTGTTCTCAAGAAAATCTATTTTTTTACGTTACTATTTATATCAAAAACCTTGACGTCAAAGTGTGATCCCAAAATGCAGCTAAAAATCAAAAACTCCCCAACTTCTAAGCCATATGGTCTGATGAAAAGGAACTCCATCCTTGTTCAAAAGCCAGAGAAACGTTAATATTGGATATTGTTACTCCCCATTGCTGCCAACTTGAGTCCTCAAGCATCAATTATAGTAACTTATTTTACTTTACAACACCAAGCTAACTTATATTTATTACACTTTATTAATCTAATACCATAAACTTATTTTATTTTATTAATCAATTGTAAGTCACTATAGATATATAACGCTAGATACATATTAAATAGGTTACTATTTAGGGTAACTGAATTAAATAAATAAGTTAGCAAACGAATTTTATTTTTTAAAAAATTTCCATTACTAACGTGCTAATTATGGCACGTTACTAATTGCTAACGTGGCATAATGGCACGTTAACAATTGGTAACGTGTCATTAATCACAAGTTAGCAAATTAATTTTATTTTATTTTTTAATTTTTTTTAAAAAAAATTCCATTACTGACGTGCTAACTATGACACGTTACTAATTGGTAATGTGCTATTAATTGGTAATGTGTTAGTAATTGCTAATGTGTCACCAATTGGTAACGTGCCATTATGCCACGTTAGTAAATTCATTTTATTTTATTTTATAATTTTTTTAAAAAAAATTGCCAATTGGTAACATTTCATATTGACACATTACTAAATTATTTACTAACGTATAAGTTTTTGACACGTTACTAAATGGTGATGTGAAAAAAATTAATGAACAATATACATGTTAGGAAAATGATTTTTTTTTTTGGTAATGCCAGCCAGGCCTCGTTACTAGCTATATATATAGTAACTTCATTAGCTAGAATTTCATGCTATAGGGTTACTAGATATATATTAATGTGTGTGTATATATATATACATATATATATATATAGTAAGTTACATATAAATTACATGATAGGGTTACTATATCCACTAGAATCTCTTTCTCTATATATATATTTGAAATGGGTTTTTTTTTTTTGGGCTAAAAGTGGCATTTGGGTTTCTTACTAGACGATATCTTATCATCATTGTTTGTGCAATCAATCTTTGGTGGTGTGTTTGGTTTTTATTTTTCTTTTTCTCCGAAGCTGTTACATTGTAATTTTATGCTTTTTATGTTGGAGAAAATGACCTATTTGCATCCTAGGGTAAGTCCGGCCACTATATATTTTCTAGCTAGTATTTCTCAAAGCTGATTATAGTGATTTAAAATTGGAAAATGCTAGGGGTTCTCTCCGTAGTGTTCTCCTGGCGTTTTTGTAACGCCCCGAGAATTAATTAACTTTTAATTAATTCAACGGTTCGTCTCCTAGCCTTGTTCCACTCCAAACAAGACCTTCGGGACCTCTACTCCTCAAAAACAGAGGATAATAAGCAGCGGAAATAATAAAGTACTATAAACATTAATCAATATAACCAAAGCATCTAACCAAAGATCATCAAAGCAACGGAAATCATAACATCATTACAAGGGATCTATGTTAAACCTTAATATGCAAGCAAGCATGCATCAAGCCCTAATGTTTACAACTTAACTCAAAAGTACTAGTTACCATGAGTACCCGCTTAAGCTTGCAGTAAGTCTTCAAGCATCTCCTGGATCGAATCCTCCAAAAAAACTGGATGCTTCACGGTATCCACTATCTATAACAACATAATTGTATATATGGAGAAAAAAGATAAATAATACATGGGTAAGTCCGACGACTTAGTGAGTAGAAATCCACATGACGTACCCGTCATTAATTTGTCGATTATTTTACTTATAAAACACATACAGCATTATGAGATGACAGTTATCATGCAGGTGATATATATAATATAATATATGTTATAATCATGAGTAAGAGTAATAGTTCAACAATATGATCTACCCGAGATATTGCTCATTCTCAACAGGGTTGACGCTGTCCCGAGGGACCTGTAGTGCAATTCCAGTACCCCAGCAATTACACAAAACATACCATACGTAACATTAGTGACACGACCGAGTTCAACCTCGGGTAGCCCACACCGCTAATGACGTCCGTCCTATAGTGACCATCCATTGGGAATGGCTGTATCATTGGCCACGAGCCATTGGATCCAAATCCCCCACACATGCCCACATTGACCATAAAGCTAACCCGTATAGTAAGTCCATGGCCATTACTACCGCATGTACCGGTGTACCATGTCATACGATGCAATTAGTCTTATCAATCTTTTACATGCACAGTTTTATCAGTCTCATTATTATCTTGTTAACAGGCACACGTTTTCACAAAAGACAGTTACTCGTAGTTCCAAAATCTATTTCATGAGAGTTGCAAAATGTACATGTTTGACATCTATATAAAATACGTGCAATGCAGGAAAAGTAACAACAAAGCATCCATGTGAGTTTGTACTCACCCGGGGCGTAAAGCTCTTCCATGTAATTCCCTTGAGGCTCCATAACCTCAAATACCGAGAAAAGACCTATAATCAGTTCTATTTCTACTAAAGCACAACTCTATAACAAGAAAACATGAGGTATAGGACGGCTGGTGAAAATATGGTTTTTCTGTAACGCTCTGGCCATACGTCTGGGCTCGAGGCCGTACGTCCATTGAGTCACGATGGACCGTATGTCCGGTCACGAGACGGGCCGTACGTCCGGTCACAAGACCGTACGTCCGCTCCTACTTCTTTCAAGGAAAACCTCATTTTCTCTCTACTGTCTCCAACTCCTAAGGCCAACAAAGGTTTCCTAGGACCTCTTAACTCAGATCGAAACCTCCATGCAAAGTAATAACGCTAAACTATCAAAATGCTAGCCTAAGCAAGATTAAAGCATAACTAGGCTAATAACTACAACTAGCAACATAGAACTATAATCGAGCAGTATAACGACATATTAAAAAGCTAAGGAAACTGAGTGTTACCTCCTTGAAGCAAAACTGTAAGAGTTCCCTCCTCCGACAGCACTGAAACCTCACAAACACTCATAAAACGGCCTACTGGCAGCCTAGGGACAAAGAGGGGGGATTTAGGGGCAAGAATGGTGTGAAATGGGCGAACGGGTATTTATAGGGTCAAAAAGCAGCGGACGTCCGGTCCTAAGGGCGTACGTCTGGTACTATTATCCAGCAGTCCAAAGGCTGTCTCGTATGTCTAGGTATTAACCGGAGGGTATTCTAAAAAGTAGCGAACGTCCAGTCCTAATGGCGTACGTTTGGTACTATTCTACGGCGGTCCAAAGGTTGTTTCGTACAATTAGGTATTACACAGTAGATTCTGTGAATAGTGCCACGTTCGTCCACCCAAAGTGGCATACGTCCGCTATACTGTTCACAGAGTACGATTGTACTATCTGTCAGACTATACGTCTGCGCTAAAAGACAACAGCGTACATCCACCGACCCTAGCGTACGTCCGCACTAAAAGACAAACCAGAAGACAAATTCTCAAAATGCCTTTTTAGCTGATCCTAGTGACCCAAAGTCCAAATTAACCTTTTAACGAAGCCGTTTATGCTTAAATATTTGGGTCACTACAGTTCTCACAGTTTTACGTAAAACATGATTTAAGAAAAAAATAAATTATAGTGACCTCTACCATCGGTTTTTTTAGGCATTAGCATCAAATTTAGGATGATCAAATTCATTTTAGGTGATACTATCCCTAAAGAGTTAACCTTCCACCCTTAGGTTTTAGTTTTGAATCCAAAAATAAGTTTTAAAGTATTAAAACCTAACTATTAACTCAAAAAAGTTAATTTGTTGGTAAAAAAACGGTACTACAATTTTTCTTTTTTTAAATTATGTCCTACGTAAGACTGAGAGAATGCCAGGAGAACACTATAGGGAAAACCCATAGCAAACCCCTTTGAAATTATATGTATGTTATTAATTAAACCACTTGGACAACAAGGACCGGAGCCTCAAGGAACAGGTTGACATAATAGCTAGAATGTCATACTATGACGTATGTACCAAAGGGTTGGGATATATATATATATATAGAGAGAGAGAGAGAGAGAGAGAGAGAGATGCCCTCACCAAAATAAGATATTGTTAATTTTTACTATATAAACTATATATAGTAACCCTATAGCATTAATATATATATATATGTATATATAGTAACCCTAGCATTAATATATATGTATATATAGTATTAAATTACTTAAACTTTGACAATATTTTATTTTGGTAAGGGTCTCTCTCTCTCTCTCTCTCTCTATATATATATATAGGGGTTTGATAGAGGTTCTCCCTGTAGTTTTCTCCTAGCATTCTCCTAGTTTTACGTAGAACATGATTTAAGAAAAAATAAAATTTTTAATATCATTTTTTTGTTAACAGATTAATTTTTAAGAGTTAATATTTAGGTTTTAATGTTTTAAAACTTATTTTTGTTTTCAAAACTAAAACCTAAGTGTGGAAGGTTAACTCTTTAGGGATGGTATCACATAAAATGAATTTAATCATCTTAAATTTAGTGCTAATATCTCAATTTTGGTGCTAATGCCTAAAATTTGGTATTAATGCCTAAAAAAATCAGTGGTGGAGGCCATTACAATTTTATTTTTTCTCAAATCATGTTTTATGTAAAACTGTGAGAACGCCAGGAGAACACTATGGGGAGAACACCTAGCATTTCCATATATATATATATATATCCCGGCCCTTTGGTACGTACGTCATAACGTGATATTCTAGCAATTATGTCAACCCGTTCCCGGAGGCTTCGGTACTTGCTATCCAAGTGGTTTAATTAATAACATACATGTAATTTTAAATCACTATAATCAACTGCAATGGAGACCAGAAAATATATATTGGCAACGGTGGCAAATGAAGGTGTACAAATTAGCAAAACTATTATTAATCATCACTAACTGCATAACTCTAAAACTACATTAATATATATAGTAACCCTAGCTAGCTTGTCATTTATATATACCTTTCCTATATCTATATATATAGTAACTACATTAAAATATATTGTAACCCTGGCATGTCATTCATAATTATATAAAATGAACATGCACTTGCGTTATTGATCATGCATCATTAAAAAGAAAAATACGATTGTATTTTTAATATATTGTTATTATTTTAATAGGTTATTATTTTGATTTTATTTAATATATTATTATTATAAAAATATTTTTTTAATAGTTACTAATTTTGGAAATGTGTGAAAATGCCACGTTACCATATGCTAACGTGGCATTTTCACACATTTCCCTTCGGTAACTTGTGGAAATGCCATGTTACCAAATGGTAACGTGTCATTTTCACACGTTACCAAAAGGTAACATGGAATTCTTAACACGTTACCAAATGGACCCAAAAATTTTAGTAACGTAGCACAAAAGTGACACGTTACCAAAGGCGTAACATGGTATAAAGGACACATTACTAATCCCCCTTTCTTTCTTTTTTTGTAGTGTCATCCTAACAAAAATAAATGAATAGTACCATGTTGCCATGTTAAAACCATTTTGTTTAACAAACAAGGCCAAAGCAACACAAACCTATAAACCCTAGTTTTCTCTACGCCACTAGTAACTAGCTAGCTGTGGTGTGTGGAATTTTATTTATTTTTTAAGTCTTCTTCTTGTGAAGTCATTAGAAGAAGACAGCTTTTGCAGCAGTGAGATCAGAGATGGCTCGCTCTCTGTCACTCTCTCTCCTAGCCTCCTAGCATAAGTTTCTGCAGGCTGCTTCCATTGTAGATGGTCTAGCCCCTGTCTATCAACTGTTAACAGGTGATCCAGTTGCACAAAACACTTCTTTTTGTTTCTTCCCTTGTCTTTTCCTTTGTTTGCATTAATATGGGATGTTTGTGTTTGGTCATGTTAGGTTATATTAACCGTTGATTGACCAGAAAAATCAACAGTGATCCTTTTGTTATGTGACTCGTGTACACGAGTTACACGTTTCAACCTACGATTTTAACGTTTTCACTTTACACCGTCAAATAGGTCCAATGTTAACTATATATATATTAACTTTAAATCATCATTATGAAATGATTTTTTTTTTTTTTTTTTTGGAAAGGAACAAAACGGGGTAAAAAATACAAAATTTTGTTTCAGTTCATCTTGAGGGCCTTAAACATCTGCCTTAATTAGTTGCCTTCACTTGAACCATTTTTTTTTTTTTAATTGAATCTTTCAAATTTTATTTGTAGAAGATTTATAGCATAACAGCTCTAACATCACAAAGCATAAAACTCTAACGTAACATAGCAATTGTTTGTGTTATTACAAAGTCATAGATACAATCAAAATAGTCGTACAATCAAAATTTATCTATAACATCAGCTTTTGCTAATTTATGCACAACTTCAGTTATAAAATTGATTTGTTCCAACCTCCAAAATGAGACTAGATATAATTAAGATATAGGTAGCCCATATTTTTCCTAATCTTATTTTTTGATTGTAAGAGATGATCTTCCACACCGATCTAATCATCCTCAACCCAAACATCAGGAAAAAAACAACCATCCTCGACCCAAAGGCCAGGACAAAACAAAATACAAGAATCAAAACAAAACACAGTAAAATCAACAATGTACCAAAAAAAAAAAAAAAAAAAAACCAATAGAAACAGCAGCGGAGGAGCACAATATCGTAGACATCTCCAAAAAAGTCATTGACATTGTTTATGGTTTAGGTTACTTGTCTTAAGTTCTTAACTCTTAACTCTAAATTAATCCTAAAAGTCACATCTATAATTTTTTTTTTTTTAGTGAATGTAGATTGCAGGGTGTAAAAATATCTAACAAGTTTTGTTTAAGTGAATGCATAGTGTTTTTATGGCAAGTCCCCAAAAGGCAACCCAAGTGTGAAGTGTGATATTGATGACAGTTGACAAATAACAAGTGATAATGTTGAGTCGTTGACAATGTTATAATTTTTTTATTTGAGTGGTATTTTGATGGTTTATGTAGATTTCATCTCTTTGATTTGTTTAATGTATGTCTATGATTTGTATTATTTCATTTGCATTTTTTTTTTTTTTTTGTATTTATTTCATTTGTATTTCTTTAAGTTGTAATTGTTTCATTTGTATTTCTTTCATGTATATAATTGTAATTTGTATATCATTTGTCATTTGTGTTTTTTTAAATGTTCTTCTAAGATAATGTAATTCACGTGTTTTTCTTTTCAATTTGAGAATTTGCTTGTAAATGCCAGAAATTATTGATTTCATATGTTTAGAATCAGTTTTTGTGTGTTTTTTTTAATTATTTTAATAATATTTAAAAGGTTGCAAAAAACTCTAAACAAGTGCTAATCGAGTCGAGCTACCCAATTAATGCTTGTTAACACCCAACTTGATCCTTGGCTCAAGCTCGAGCTCGGAAAAAAGTGCCAAAAAATTATCTCCAATTGTCAAGATCAAGTAGGAGTTCCGGGATCAACTTGTTTTTGGGTTCCTATCAAGCCCAAGCTCGATCTCGAGTCATATATTAACCCAATGAGCCGCGTTCATGTAAGAGCTTTCAGACCCATCCAATAACAGTAATGTTGTAGTTTTGATTTGTTGTAAGGGTTTCCCAAATTAAAATGGTTTAATCATGGCCATACTTAAATAGCAGAATTATTTTCTACCAAAAATCATGTCTCCTATTGTTACGTGAATACGTAACGGGGATAGATTTTAGGTTCTAAGGGAACCTAGACCTTAGATTCTAAGGGAACCTAGACCTTTTAGATTTTGAGGAAACCTAAAAATCCTTTTCAAACTCAAGGTTTGTGATTAATTTTCTGATCCATTTTTATTAAAATACCATCATTTAAATAGGAACATTACAACGACTTAGACTTGGAGTAAAACTCTTATACTGAAAATAAACTTAGAAAGTTAACTAGATAATTAAAATACAAATAGATATCTCTAATATAAAAATACTGATAACAAACTAATCTAAATGAAATCTAATTCATTTTAAATATAAATATACTATAATTTAATGTCTACTTTATCCTTATGTTACTTCCATAACACCTATGAACCAAAAAGTCCCATTGAATCATATTTTAACTCATCTTCCTTCAATTCACTCCTAAAACTCCCTTGCAGCCCCAATACTGCCATTTGGTTCACATATATATATATGCTTGCGAGGAAAACGTTTCTTAGACTAGTTCTTGGGCTGGCAAAACAGGTCTATGGGTCGACCTGTTTACAACCCGCGGTGACCTGCGACCCGTTTAGTTAACGGGTCAGAGCTTCAAACACGAAACGACTCGTGAAAAAACTTCACGGACCTCACTCTACTTGAGTAACGACTCACTCCTCACTCCTCGGTGACTCAGTCTTCAACCTGAGACAAAATGAAACCAAGAAAGAAAGAGAGATAACAGAGATGGAGTGACTTAGTGAGCGGGAGAAAGGGAGGCGAGCTGGGAGTGAAAGGGATGCGGAGGTAGCGGCAAGAGAAAGGCAAGGCGAGCAAGGGACAGTGGCGTGCAAGGAGACGGAGTGATGTGTATGGATACATGGGTGGGAGGAGACGAGAGAGATAGAGACTCCATGGCCGTATGGATCTGTGAATGGTGATGATGGGTATGGATCCGTGGGAGGGAGGTGCTGCTGAGCAAGAAGAAGAACACGAGAAAAAAAAGAAAAAAAAAATGAAGGAAAATGAAGGAGATGGGGTAGGTGATGATGTTGTTGGTAAAGTAAAGGAAGAAAAAGACAAGAAAAAAAAAATAAGAAAAAGAAAGGGGAAAGTGGTGGAAAGTACTGAAAACAGGAAAGATGATAATTAATTATTGAATTTTTTTTTTTTTTTTTAATATCATAAACGGGTTTTACCTCGTGACACGATTCATTTAATGAAGATAAACGGGTCGATCTGTTTATGACACAAACCTGTTTACAATAAATTCAAATCCACTAATTTTGTGTTGTATTTGTGTCGGGTTGTCAAGTCGTATGAAAATTGTCAACCCTTAACTCTATTTCCCAAGTCAATACTATAACTAGTCAAGATTAGACGTGTTTCCTTGGGTTTTATCTAAATTGCTTGTACATTCTACAAGACCATTAACAATTCAAAAAATATCAAGCAATGAAACTCAAGATATATATAATATATATGTATATGGTTCGTTGTTCACACACCCTTAAAACTAACCTTTCAGCATTAGTTCGTAGCCAATGTACTGCATATCTCCACTTGATATTCTTAAAGTTATCAAAACTCTCACATCAATCAAGTGACTGTCACTGTCCGCAAATTCCACCCGGAAGTAAATAATGCCCGCAGCGGGAAGCAACTTTCTGTGGCTAGAGCATGAAATAGCAGTAAAATTGACAAAAGTTGTGCTCTACAAAGCTTTAGGGCGATGGAACTATCTACAACTTTTGCCTTTAGGAGTTAATATTGAATGATGAAACCAAAACCAAGGGAATGGATCGGTGGTACGTAACGCATCTAGGGAAAAGTTGAGAGTTGGCTTTTGTATATAGGAGTAAGTCCACAACGGTGGCGTGCATGGTCAAGCTGAGCTTCATGACTAGGGGCAGAACTAGGATTTTGAGTGTGGGGAGACAAATTTTTATTTTATTTTTATCTTTTTTTTCTAACTTTAAAAGGATAACAAATTGTAGTTATCTTACTTGGGCATGGCTATAATAACACCTACCGAACTCATATAAACATATAGATACATATGGTTGAGATATAATTTCATAGTAAATTACAAGTCAATTTTGTTAGAATTTTATTATAATTCTTATTATCACTAACAAGTGAAAGAATGCCAAATGAATTAATGAATCCAAACCCATCAAATATTTAAGTTAATTAACAACGATGAAAGCTAGAAACAAAACTTGTATAATTTTTCTACATCAAGATATCTTAAATACTTATTCAAAATCTTAATCTTATGGAATTTCAAACACACAAAAACATTAATTATTAGCAATATAAACTAAGCACAATTTATAAGATTTAAGAAAAATGGTACCTATGAGCGTGAATTGTTTCCCCTAACAAAATATCTTGAAGCTCCCAACAACAGTACTATCAATATTGCTCCAAAACAATGCTGCAAATCTACAATAATAAAGATAAGTCAAATGTTAATTTTAATATAAATTATGATCAAATCTCAAAGTAGATAAGCCAAAATGTTAGTTTTAATATTTAGGAACTAAGCCACACGTAATACAGCCCACACCCACAAAGTTAATATTTATTTTTTATTTTTTTCTTTCTAATTCACCAAGCCACTAACACGTACACACACTGACCCATTTGGCCATTAAGTTCTATCCCACGCGGTCCACATAGGAAGTAGCAAGGAATATGCAATTTGTAAGTGTGCCTTTTAATGAATAAAAAATATATATCTAAGCTACAAAACAAAGGATTGAAAGGAACCTTCAAGACTTTTTTCAGAAATCGAAATGAGATGAGATGAATAGTCTGTGCTCATAGTTCTTTGTTGAGAAATGAGATCAACAACAAGACTTCTCACTTCTCAGATGAATTGCAAGACACAGATGACAGGACACAACAAATCACGGCCCACCGGTAAGGCTTTTCTAGTCTAGATTATGGTCCAAGAGAGAAAGAGTTTGAGAGAAAGAGAACTGAAAGAGAAAAAGTTCAAGAGAAAGATAAACACAAGGGAGTAAAAAATTTATTTGGGAGGACAAATTTATAAATTTAGGGAACAAATATATAAAATATACCTACTTTAATGAAAATTTCAAAAATTTTGGGGAGACATTCGTCCCCCATTGTTGTACGAGGTTTGCTAGGGGTTCTCCCCATAGTGTTCTCCTGGCGTTCTCCTAGTCTTACATAGAACATGATTTAAGAAAAAATAAAATTGTAGTACCGTTTTTTTGACAACCGATTAATTTTTATGAGTTAATAGTTAGGTTCTAATGCTTTAAAACTTGTTTTTGGATTCAAAACTAAAATCTAAAGGTGAAAGGTTAACCCTTTAGGGATGATATCACTCAAAATGGATTTGATCATCCTAAATTTGGTGCTAATGCCTCAATTTTGGTGCTAATGCCTCACAAATTTGGTGCTAATGCCTCAAATTTGATGCTAATGCCTAAAAAAA
>CM017326.1:25026077-25080116 GCA_006937295.1 Carpinus fangiana
AGCTCGGCTCGTTACTGTACAAGCTCGCTCGATTAGCAAATGAGCCGAGCTCGGCTCGCCCGACTAAACTCGACAAGGGCTCGTGAGCTCGACTCGTGAGCTCGATTTCATTCATAAATGAGTAGATTAAATGATTATTAATTAAGTAAGTAATGTATTTCTTACCATTTATAAATTATAATCACATTAATGTATACAAACTTAAATGACCTTAATGTATCTCTTTAGGGTGTGACAAATAACAATTGACATTATATACAATAATACAAACTTAAATGTTATATTAATTAATTGTATAAAATTAAATTAGTTTAACTTAGTTGTATACTTATAAATTAATAAATTATAATATATATTTATATATGATATGTTTATTATCTACAATATATGATATACATCATATACTAACTTAACTTTAACAAATAACAACTAACAAGTAATAAGTATCAATTAAAGTATAGAGATAAATTATATCATTACTTAATATGAATATTAAAATTATCTCAAATTTAGTAACTAAGCTCTAAGAATCTAAGCAATTAAAAAACATAGGTGACAATTAGAAAGTTAGTCAACAATGTGCAGTTAATCAATGTACGTTACTTTTTAGGATGTGACAAATGACGATTGACATTATATTCAATAATACAAACTTAAATGTTATATTATATAAGATAAATTATATTATATAATAATTATACTATATAAATTATAAAATTAACAAGTAAAGTATATAAATTATTTTTTAAGTTTATAGTTAATATAAATTTATTTAAATTATAGGAAAAATTAGGCTTGCAAATTAATCAAGCAGCTCGTGAGCTCGCTCGAGCTCGGCTCGGTTACTGTACAAGCTCGGCTCGAGCTCGGCTAAGCTCGCTCGGCTCGGATCGTTTACAGGCCTATTTCTGAACACTATAAAAATGGTTACATGCATGGCCACCATTTCTACAAGTCAATTGAGATAAAGCAAGTGATTCTTCTCTAGCAATATAGGAGCTAGCCATGGCCTTGAAATTAGCTCTCTTTGTTTTCCTTGTCATCGTTGTGGTGGCAGCTCCGCTTCCTAGAGTCCAACCCTAGCCTGCTAGTGGCCTCCTTAATTTGTTTCTCATCAATGGGACTGTGTTTTGCTCTGTGAATGGCAGTATAGGTTCCAATGATATCGTTTTTCCACGTAAGTTCGGTCTTCATATAAATTTCTTACAAACTGAATTATAAGATTCATATAATCTAATTTTTGAAATCGTCATGTTTTTTAGAACATGAAAAGTACTTTTTTTTTTATTGCTATTAAAAAAACATGTGAAAATCACGTGTTATAAAATTTTCTTAATACTCTCTTAATGCTATTTTTCACTATGGTTTTGTAATGTTTACTTTTATTCAGATGTTGTTGTACAACTGCAATGTGGAGCTGGAAATATTGTTTCTACAGCAATAACCAATGGCTTCGGGCTGTTTACCATCATGTTGGATCCTCAACAACTTCTACAATTTCTTGTCTCCTCCTTGGTGGCCAATTTCAATCTAGTGATTGCCACACCCCTCGTCACCTGCAACACCAACCTTCCTATTGGGGGAGTCTTGCAATCGCCCTTGCAAGTGGTAGGGACTATCATTAGAGGCCTTCTCCGTATCACCAACCTTACTCCGACTGGGTTTATGTTAACTGCCGCAACTTGAACAATACTATAAGAGTAATGCTAGAAATCGTATTTTTGTCCTATAACTATTCTACAATGCTAACACAATAGTTCTAACCAATTATTATTAAAAGGAAAAAAAAAAAAGAAAGAAGGTTAACTTAGACTACTGTGTTAGCATTATGGGATAATTGTAAAATAAAAATACGGTATATATATAGCATTACGTACTCTTACTACAAAGATAATTAGTTATAAGTGCTAAGATCACACATGAAATAAGGTTCATTGTACCAATGACTATTGAAAAACGCTATGCAGATAAATATCACAGTTTATGCGGAATTAATGGATATTTAAATCTAAGCAAGCAATCACCAAAATATAAAAAATCAAACACAAATTTTGGTGTCAAAGAGGAAACCTTTTAGAAACAGATCTAAAAGTAAAACCTCTCCGGGGCAACCAAACCTAGGCAATCACTATCAAAAGATTATTCAGAGACTATAAACACTAGGAACACTTACAAACCGATGTAAGACCTCTGTAAGATCGACAAACCTCCAACTCATTTCCTCGCTCACAATCTTCTTCAACGTGATTCTCCTTTACCGGACCCTTCAGATAAACTTCTCAATTACGCTCACAATCAAACTAACAAAGATCCTCTAAGAGGAACAACAAGGCTCACAATAATTTTCTCTAAGCACAACCTCTCATGAACTCTCTGGAGGTGAAAATTCGTGCCTCTTTCTTTCTATAGATGTGTATTTATAATAGCTCTATCATCCCTAGAACTAGGAAACAGTTTCAATTCATTTAAAACTGTTACAGGTAGGCGGCGTCCGGACGGGAACATGTGCTGTCCAGACAGGGCAACAAAACACGTCCAAAAAGTGTTTTTTACACATGGTCGTCTGCAGTCTCGTCCGGACGAGATTGCAGACGAGCAATTCTGCCGATTTCTCTTTATGGCCCGTTTTGACATAGTAAACATTGGAATTAGCTGAACCTCATGAAACATGACTTTGTATATCTTTGAGTTAGCTTTCCAACGCCGTAAAGTTTGCTACAATCCGAAGCCTTGAACTCTAGAAATGGCCTTTTTAGTAAACTTCGTCCGGACAAAGTTTAGGCGACACTGCAGACGAGGCTCTCGGGAATTCTTGTTTATCGAGCTCGTCCAGACGGGCTTGCAGACGAGGCTCTCTGGAAAAACAGAATTTTTCGAGCGTACGGATGGCCTTTCTTTTCGTCCGAGCGGCGGCACTTTTGATCATCATTTTGCTTACCGAATTACGCCAACAAGAACTTAATTACAACTATGATATGTACTATTTTACTTTCCAACTAGTCCCTAAGAATTCTCTCTTTTATGATTATGAAGGTAATTGGCATCCAAATTGTAAGTCCTTCCCCAAAGCACTTTTGCTCCCTATAATGAATAAAAGTCTTTTTATGCTCTACTGTCCACCACAAATTCCGAATCATGCATGGTAATTTTTATTAGGAAAATTCACAATATTATGATGCAAATATGTTATCACAAAATTTGGTCTCATCATTTAATTTGTGGATTTGCTTGGACTTTCGGGGTCAAAAGGGGTACTAATTAATTCGTTGCCAAAAGTTTAACTAATTAAGTAAAGAAGGAATTTGACTCCATCCACCGTAAAAATTTCTATTCCATTTCAAGTATTCCATGGAGTATTATACTAACGTTGAAAGATGATGAAGCTCTTATTACAATTATGCTCATTAACTTGATATATTTACAATATATACATAAGTCGATTTATATAATTAAGTAAACTTAAATCGACTTATACTAGAAAATATAAATTAATAATATAAATATCAAAATATATTCTAAGACTAACAAATTAAAGGCCAATACGGAACAAAATGAGAGTGATAATTAATATGATGATATTCATTGTGATACAACTATAATGATGTAGAAGTACATATCTACCTTTAATTTGGATCAACAAAGGCTTGTAAAAATAAAAATTGATGGCTAATATTTACTGTCATATTATTATAGTACTTGCATGGCGATAATATGATAGTCTAATATATATATATTATTTTAGTACATAAAAAATTATGCCAAACAAAATTGTTTCTTTTGGTAAGAAAAAAATTCTAAAAGTCAACCGCACTTCAAAAAATACGTAGCGTTATTTATTGTTTAATAAAAAAGATAAAGCTGAATCAAGAAATCAGGTCATCGAAACTAGAGACTCAAAAACCACGTGTCGAGCTAATAGACGACAATTTAAAGACCGGCGCGGTCTTGTTTAAAAAGTCACTAAAAATAAAGGACTATCTTCTTTCTAGAAAAGCCTTTTTTCCATCTATACAAAGCAAGGTGGTGTTTGTTAAATACAACCAAACACCACAATTCCACTAAACACTATTTATCTCATTTTTTCAACCAAAAAAAAAAAAATCAATATCATAATATTCTCACTTTTCATATTACATCATTCACTTTTTATATCACATCATTTACTTTTTACTACTATTCAAATAAAAAAATTTCTACAAAATATATATATTTTTTTTCATTTTTCAATACTATTTTTTTACTTTTGTATACCAATCATTATTATTTTTTTTTAATTTAAAATAAATGAACAGTACTATGTTGCCATTTTAAAACCATGTTGTTTAACAAACAAGGTCAAAGCAACACAAACCTATAAACCCTAGTTTTCTATGCTCCATTAGTAACTAGCTAGCTGTTGTGTGTGGAATTTTATTTATTTTTCAGTCTTCTTCTTGTGAAGTCATTCGAAGAAGACAGCTTTTGCAGCAGCAAGATCATAGATGGCTCGCTCTCTGTCACTCTCTCTCCCAGGCTCCCAGCATAAGCTTCTATAGGCTGCTTCCATTGTAGATGGTCTATCCCTGTCTGTCAACTGTTAACAGGTGATCCAATTGCACAAAACCCTTCTTTTTGTTCTTCCATTTGTCTTTTCCTTTGTTTGCATTAAAATGGGATGTTTGTGTTTGGTTATGTCAGGTTATATTAACCGTTGATTGACCTGAAAAATCAATGGTCAACCTTTTGTTATGTGACTCGTGTACACGAGTTACACGTTTCAACCTACGATTTTAACGTTTTCACCTTTCACCATCAAATAGGTCCAATGTTAACTATATATATATATATTAACTTTAAATCATGATTATGTAATAATTTTTTTTTCTTTGAAAGGAACAAAGCGGGGTAGAAAATACTAAATTTTGTTTCGGTTCATCTTGAGGGACTTAAACATTCGACTTAATTTTTTTTTTTTTTTTTGACATATCCACACAAGAGGGGGGAGGGGAATTCGAACTAGTGACCTCCGTTTAATTAGGCATGATCCCATGCGATTGAACTACCTCTTGAAGACAACATCTACCTTAATTAGTTGCCTTCACTTGAACCTTTTTTTTTTTTTATTCAATCTTTCAAATTTTATGAAGATTTATAGCATAACAGCTCTAACATTACTAAGCATAAAACTCTAACATAACATAGCAATTGTTTATGTTATTACAAAGTCTTAGATACAATCAAAACTGTCGTACAATCAAAATCTATCTATAACATCAGCTTTTGGTAATTTACGCACAACTTCAATCATAAAATAGATTTGTTCCAGCCTCCAAAATGAGACTAGATATAAGATATAGGTAGCTCACATTTTTCCTAATCTTATTTTTTGATTGTAAGAGATAATCTCTTACACTGATCTAATCATCCTCAGCCCAAACATCAGGAGAAAACAACCATCCTTGACCCAAAGGCCAGGATAAAACAAAATACAAGAATCAAAACAAAACACAATAAAATCAACAATGAACAAAAAAAAAAAAAAAACCAATAAAAGTAGCAGCGTAGGAGCACAATATCATAGACATCTCCGGGAAGACACGCATCGAATCGTGGATCTCACGCACCTACACCCGGGACTCCGTTGGTAGATTGGAGCAGCTCGGTAGAAAGTGAAGAAGCCGGCAAAGACGGTGATAGTGTAATGCCCCAAGTTCTAGAGGTAGAGCAATTGGGATAAATTGTAATGTAATTTTAACAAAATAAAAATTTTCATAAGATCACCATAAAAACATAATATTACTAGAGTACTTATATCCCAAATACATAATGTGCTAGTATTCAATAATCTCAAACAATACAGTTATACAATCTACGCTTGTCCCAAGCCATAAAATGGAGTCCCAAATACGTTTACTACTGCTACTTCTGCTAGTCCTCAAAGTAATGTGTCCAAGTATCCCACCGGTACCCTTATCCTCAGTACTACAGTTTATAGGGCAATATGAAAAAAATGTATAGGGAGAAGGGGTGAGTTCGACAATTCAGTAAGTAGCCACAACATCAAATGCTATAAAACATGCTATGTAGATTTTTATATCATAATCTCTATCATATACAACAATATTTATGCAGAATAAAGCATGGTAGTTGCAAAATGAGTAAGCAGCACTTCCTTTTTACATTTCTGTCAAAATAATGGTTGTTTTGCCCTTTTCACCCAACACCGCCGTTTACCGTGAGCGGCGCACATTGGCTTTTCTCAAGGGACCTATATGCTCATCCTGTCGTCACAGGGGAGAGCTACCAGGTTGGAAACTTTCCCCTATGTGAAGGCTACCCGGCTGGTAGCACATACCTTCTCGTAACCGTCCTTCGGTGTGCTTATCCTGCTACCCTATGCGGTACCGAACTATAATCGTGCCTCGGGGTTAAACATTTATGAACATAAATGCACATGTAACAATTCTATAAGCTCATCTGTAACTATATATTTTGCCATGAACTTTTAAGAGCAATTTCCATTCATAATCGCATCCATGCATAATTCATTGTAATATGTAACATTCTTAAATCATGCCATATGATTAAATAAAACAGTGCATTAAAAACATGAAGTGCAATTGAAAATCATGTAAGTGGATTCTTTATAAAATCCCAAACATTGTCGTTTTCTAAAGATTTATAATAAAATCTGTTAGGGTTTTTGGTGTTGTGTCCCCTTACCTAGCATTGCATGCCTTCATTTTGATTATGCATCCAACTCATAATTCCTACAACAGAGTAAAAATTATCTTAATTAACAATTCATTTATCCTTAACATCAAGCCCCACCATGCTTGATTTATAATCTCTCATAAAATTATAATAATCAACTCAACTAAGACCTCAAAAATATCTAAAATCATTCTACTATAATTAACAGCTTAAGTAGTCTACCAAGCCATAATATCGCTCTCATTCTAAACCATTTAATTTAGTAACTTACTCATAATATCAAAAGCTTAAAAACATTTACAACAATTATAACTAATCCCTCCAAATAGCAATTCAAATATTCATACCCTAGAAGCCCCTTATTTAATTCTATAAATTTAGTTTCATACTAAAAATACCATAAGGATATGAAAATATTACCTTGGAGTTTTTTTTTTTTTTCTTCTCTCTTTCCTTTCCTTCCTTCTCTTTTCACTTCTCTCTTTTTTTCTCCTCTTTTCCTTTCTTTTCTTCCTCTCTCTCTCCCTCTCTCTTTTTCTTCTCTCTTTCTCACGGTCACTTAAGCTCTGTTACGTGAATTGATATTGCACCTATAAGTGTGAGAACGGCTAAAGGCATGAGGGTTTATAAAGGTATTGAGAGTGATGGAGAGAGAGACACGTGGATACAATGTGTAAAAAGATTTTTTTTTCATTCAACATATGTACTAGTAGGTGTCAAGCATCCTGACTTCACTTGAACAGGTGTTCTACGGCACAAAAAAATGCATTGGTTTTATGGCACATATGTCCCTGCATATACTAATTAAGAGACACCTTAAAAGCAAGATATCCCTTTGCTGGCCACGTTGACAGGTCTATGCATATATATATATGGGAAAGTACGGTTCACCCCCTGAAGTTTGAGGTGATTTTCAATTCGGCCACTGATATTTAAAAAATTGCAATATGCCCCTCCGAAGTTTCAAAATTTCTTAATGTAGGCACTTTTTCCCAAAATGCCCTCAATAGTAACTTTTTTGTTCCCAACATGTCCTCAACAGTGATTCCGACGAAAATCTCACCGGATTCCAACGAGATCTCGTCGGATTCTGGCAAAATCTGAAAAATTCGTCGGAATCCCAAGAATTCGCTGGAATCCGGTGAAATCCAGTGAACACACTTCTCCGACGCCATGTTCCCGGCCAGATTTGCTCTTTTCCGACGATTTTAGACCCTAAAAAGATCAGAAAAGAGAGAGAAAAAAAACAACAAAAAAAACAAAAGTCGGCCAGATTTTGCCAGATTCCGGCGAATTCGTGCCGGATTCTAGCAAGTTTTCGTCGGAATCACTGTTGAGGGCATTTTGGGAAAAAAAATTTGAAAGTGCCTACATTGAGAGAAATTGAAACTTTGGAGGGGCACATTGCGATTTTTTAAACATCGGTAGCTGAATTGAAAATCGCCCTAAACTTCAGGGGGGTGATCCGTATTTTCCCCATATATATATATATATATATATAGGGAAAAATGTAAAAAAGCCCCATCAACTACCAATCATTTACGATTTAGCCCCCTGAACTATCAAAAGTGATAAAATGGCCCCCCAAACTACATGACAGTTGTATTTTGGCCCCCTCCGTTAGTTAAGACAGTCAAATTGGATGGAAAATGCAAAACAACGTCGTTTTTGGTGTTTAGTTACTAAAATGCCCTTTTAGAAAGAAAAAAAATCAATTTAAAAAATACCCCCAAAAATGACATCGTTTTGAAAAAAAAAGAAAGAAGAAGAAGAAGAAGAACGCCGGCCTGCCCGAGCTCGTGTCGCACTTTTGCTGTCTCCACCTCTCCAGTCCCACCTCGCCGACGAACTCATGGCTCCACGAAGGCAACCATTGTGAGGTGTTTGGGTTCGTGCACCGGGGCTCACGAAGAGCTAGCGTTGGTGCCAAATTGTTGGTGCAAGCGAGTTCAGAAGTCACCGGCGACGGCAAGGACAAGTCGCCGGTGAAGCTGAGCCTTCCAATATGTTCCCGGGACCCATAAGCACTGAGCCTTTGAATATGTTCCGATGATGGCTGTAAGCGGCTGTGTCTGGACTTTATGCCACAGCGAAGCATGGTAGGCAATATTTATTAGCACACCCAACGGCACCAGTGTCACGTCCTGATAACATTTTCCTCCATTCCATCTCTGATCTCTGTCTCTCTCTCTATGCCTGCTTGTGCGTACGTGTTGATGTTATATCTATACTATCTGCGTGCAGTAACTGTATATATAGGCGCACGGCAGAGTTGAGTGGGTGTGTGAATGTGTTTCAGACTTTCAATGTATTTTCTTTTGTTAAATTCCCAATGTGCCTTATACACCTTTTTCATGTTGTTTATTTTACGCCAGTCTGTTAGACTCTGTTTTATAAAGCAAAAACAGAGGAAATGACCAAATGGTTTTTATACGTGTTTATTCTCCTTCTCCCTTCAATCAACGAATCTGTTCTTTCATTATTGTTTTATTTCATATTTACTTTATCATCTTTCTTCTTTGTCCCCACAATCAACGAATCCGTTCTCATTTTATTTGTTTTTCTTTTCTTTTCTTTTCCATTATTACGCCTACCACACCCCATTTCCACCTTCTCCTTTCTTTCTTTCACCTATTGCTGCCATGCCCCATCTCCTTTTTCTTCTCTTTCTTTTCTTAATTCTCTTTCCAGCTAGCTTCTCCCAAATGTCTTCTTTTCTACACTTTCAATTCCTTCTTCTTCTTTTTTTAAAGCCAGATAGTGAGAACGATAGAGAGAGGACGAGAATTAGAAAGAGGACGGGGTAGACCTCTTTGGCCTCGCCTCGTCGCTGTCCTCGCCTCGAGGCGACCCACCAAGCCAGCAAGTCAGCACCCCCGCTTCGCCTGTGTCCTCGCGGCTATCCCGCTTCACCCAGTGAGCACACCAGCTAGCGATTTCTACCGTTCTTCTTCTTCTTTCTTCTTTCTTCTTTCTTCTTTCTTTTTCTTTTTTTTTTTTTCTTTTCAAAACCACATCATTTTTGGGGGGCATTTTTTAAATTGATTTTTTTTTTTCAAAAGGGCATTTTACTAACTTAACACCAAAAAACGACGTTGTTTTGTATTTTTCATCCAATTTGACGGTTTTGACTAATGGAGGGGGTCAAAATACAACTGTCAGGTAGTTTGGGGGGCTATTTTATCACTTTTGACAGTTCATGGGGCTAAATCGTAAATGGCTGGTAGTTGATGGGGCTTTTTTATATTTTTTCCATATATATATATATATATGTCAAGCTTGGAAGATAAAATGCACTTACCTACAGATGGCCATAAATTTAGCAATTAATTTCTAATGAAGCTAAGCATGTTTGATATAATAGATCCAAAATTTGTGACCTAAGAAAATTACTAACCCATCCAATTAATTTCTCAAATCTGAAGTGCTTTAACTACTAAACAGATTAACTTATTAAACTTAAAAAATTCATAACTCTTTCAATTTAACTCCAAATGACCCGAAATTTGGCTTGAAATTTTCCTCATTCAAAGACGCACAACATAGCCAAAAATCATGGTAATCCATAACTTTTTGATACCTCAAAAATCCCTCGAAATTTAGTGCCTCTGCTTGACCAGAATTCCTGTTTTGACACTTGCAACTTCTAAAAATCATAACTATTTATATAAGTGTCCGAAAATCATGAAACCACTTTTAAAATATTCATTTCTCATCATTCTACAGGGCTTAAAACAGTTTTAAAACCTCTCATTGAATTTTTGGTGTCCAAAGCAATGTGACTTTTTTTTTTTTTTTTTTTCAATAACCCACTAAAATTCAATTTCCACCATCATTCACATTAAATCTATATTTACCTATAAAATTGCAGATTCTCCTTATCCTTGATATTTAGATCACATTTATTCTAGGTTATAAATTTCGGGATATTACATCCTTCCCCCCTTATTAAAATTCCGTCCTCAGAATTTGCTACCATCAAAACTTACTTGAAGTTTCCTTCCTTGGAGTACAATTCTATCCACATTATTGCTTTTAAGATATAATTCTAGTCTTTGTTTGGCACAGTCTACTCTCTACATCCACCATTTAACTAAGATCAAGTGTTGTGGTAAAGCATAGCAAAAGGAATGTTCAAACTTGGTACCATTCCAAAATCAAATAACACTATGCACATATCGCCTTAATTCTATATCATCAATTCCACTAATTTTACTTTCATAACAATTTGCCTCAATAACTTTTCAGCATGTTCTTTAACCCAACTAATTGTTCTCCTCAAGATCTTTCAATTGCAAGGTAGTTATCCCTTAACATCCAACCAGCCACGGTCATTCAAAAATTGTTAACCTCGTTCCGAATCACCTTATGATTATCATTTATAACAAGGTTTGTTATAGTCGAGAAAGTAACTTACTCACCTTCAATAGTATTAGTTACCTTATAACAAGCAACAAACTTTAACCATCAACTTAACTGTGGTAAACAGTAAGGACCCAAATAAAACCAAAATCAATGTTCTAAATGAAGTAACCCTTCCACAAATATTGAAGGTGGCTAAATACCATGTGACCATCATTTCTCCCAAAATACATTGTTGATTCTGCAAGTAATCATAGTCTTTCTAAACTTAAAACCAAACAATTCTAATTACAATTGTTAGTCCAAGCTACAGGTACACACACTAAATTTCTCAAGACTTTCAACATGCAATCCATAAATCATTGATATACCTTATCTCCTTAGTCTCGCATGGGATGATTCTTAAAAATTTCCAATCTGTCCATAGTATATTCAGATATGTAGAAGTGGAATGAAAACAATGATCTCGTCAATTATCTCAAAAGTATATCAATTACTATGCCAAATCTTAAACTTAGCGCAAGAGTGTTCTTCTAAGTGCCCATAATCTCTTGGTGTTGTCAACACATAAATACTTATACTTCAATATTGGTAATGAACCTTGTATCCAAATGAAATTTTTCGTCTCATTAACATACTTATTCAACATCAATGAACTAGATCCCAAAATTTCAATATCCTCAAACGCCATCAACTATGTTGCTATACCTTAATTAAACATATTAGTCAAAAACTTCAATATTTTTTACTGCAATAGTCATAATCCTATAATTTCTCTTGATTTAGAAACTATAGGTGTTTAAAGTTTATCCCTCATCATATGAATTTCAGAAAACTTTTTGGTATCAATAATAACTCCAACCAGATTTCCAAGGTACTATCACCATACTTCAAAACCTTCAATGCTTATATACTATTATCAGTTTTCGAATCACAATCTTTTTATCAAACATAAATATTCTTTAATAACCATCTAAACTTGAACTAACCTTAAAAGAGTTGGTGAAATCTCAAGTATTTAGTCATACACTTACGCTAAAAATTTTCTATGTTGATCAGTAATCTATTTTCTACTAAGTATCTCGAACAATAGTATTGTCATATGTATATAACTTTAACCTCAAAAATTTTCCACATATATTATATAAAGTTTAAGATGTCATCATGTATCTATACTTTCATCCGAGGCTCAACAAGAATCAATAATCTATTTTATTACTCTTAAACCCAAATACAATCATTAACAATTCCATGTCCTCATAAATCTGAAATTGAATTCAATAGGATACCTTTAACATTTATACCTTGTAATTGTAGTGCTTATATCAATATTTTCATACAAGAAAATCAAAACCCAACCTTCAACCATACGGCTCCCATAAATTCCTTAACCATAAATCAAAAGAATCATCCACAAATAAAATGGTCACATGTCAGTCAACCCTTTAATTTTATTTTCCAATTTCAATTACCACAGAACTACCCAAGAAGTTTGATTCACAGATACATTAATGAGCTTCTTACTATATTGCCAGGGTGTTAATCAAACCAGCAAAATATAATCATACCTTGACCCACACTTAACAAATCTTTCGTGTAACCTTAAAAAGACTGTCACCATATCATAATTTATGAATTTAATCTTTGGCCATTCTCTTCTCTAGGACTTAAACTAACATTTGATAAATGATTGATCATACCTCTACTGGTTGGTCATACCTAGTTCTTTTAAACACTTAAACTGAGATTTCCATTGCTGACAAATAATAATCTTTCTTTCTATTTACCTCAACTTTAGCATGGATCATACCTAAACAACTTTCAAACAAAGCACCACAATAAAATTCTAATATAATTTCCTCTGAGAATAATCATCCTTAAAGTCCACTAATTTACATCATAAAAATAATTATATAGTCCTTATGGATCCAACTTTACTCAAAGTAATATATTCATCAAAACACCATTAAAGATAAATTATCAATCAATTTTAGTACTTTTACTCCATAATCAGAATCAAGAATAACCATTTATATCTTAAGATCGACCGAGTCCAAAATGGGAATTAGCAACCGATACTAGTCCATGGAAATCATGTCATTCTTGAATCCTTTAACAAAACACATCCTAAAGTCTCAATGTTTCAAAAATCATAACTTCCATATCACTTATTCATAACCAAAAATCGAGGATAGCCGTTTATATCTTAAGATCGACCAAGTCCAAAAATTAACAACCCATACTATTTCATGAAAATTTATATCCATGTTAAATCAAAGACTCAATAAGATATCTCAAAATATAATACATCTTCAATCAAAATACCACAATGTTTCAAATATTATGATTCTCATATATCCAACTTTACCAAACATACAGATCATAAAATCCATCTTAACCTTATAGTGAAGATTATAGAATGTTGCAGATTCATAAACCCAATTTTGCAAGAAATTCCTAGTCTCATTCAAAACTTCAAATCCTTTCAATAATTATTAAATACCAACCACAAAAATCTCGGATGCACATAGTCTAGATATCAAGGTCTGTACCTCAATACTCATGGTCAAATAATCATCCGGTCACTCCTACGACCCTACTTGATATAATTCTAATAATCTTAACCAATCTTATCATTCTTTTCAAAGTCCTCAATATATCATCACTACAAATTTCTCGTACCTTGAATTTAAGACACAACTGAACAATTTAAATCATACCAAAACAGAATCATAAATCCCATTTATCACAAGATTTATTGTAATGTTAACCAGATCCACACTTTTAAAATTTAATCTCAAGACACAGAACATTCTAAATTCCTTCCATCAAAATTCACTATAACCTTTTCTCCACTAAAACTCTTAATCTTGGTTATGACCTCAAAAACTTGTACTTAATCACTATCTAACAGTGATACTAATGTTAAGCAATTGCTTCACTCTAGATCATTTATACTTTAGTCCTTGAATATCAACTTAAATGCAATCTTTTACTTCTTGATGTGTCACTTTGATAACATGTGGAAAACTATAGACATCAAAATAAGCTATTCATATTAAAAAAAACATGACTATTGGCCTTGAAACTGAGCAACTTTCCTCCATTCTCTTTTTAGTCAAGACAACTTGAGTCTTATTCTTCTTTTTAATCAATGCCTGCAAAGCATTAAACAAATTAATACCATTATAAAGCATTCATTTTGATGTCGCACCAATTAACTTGTCCTTGAGTGCATAACAATGTAAGTTCTGATTCCCCAAAATCTCTTCTTGTCCTTACTCTTTAGATTAAAACCTAATGCTTCAGCAGTGATCGTCACGTAATAAATAATTACTCTATACTTAATATCCTCAAGTAACTGATGTCTCCCAGTCAACTATACCTCTTAGCTCTGATACCACCTGGAACGCCCCAAGTTCTAGAGGTAGAGCAATTGGGAGAAATTGTAACGCATTTTTAATAAAATAAAATTTTTCATAAGATCACCATAGAAACATAATATTACTAGAGTACTTATATCCCAAATACATAATGTGCTAATAGTCAATAATCTCAAAATTAATACAGTTATACAGTCTATGCTTGTCCTAAGCGGTCTAATCCATAAAATGGAGTCCCAAATACTTCTACTACTATTACTTCTGCTAGTCCTTAAAGCAATGTGTCCAAGTATCCCACCGGTACCCTTGTCCTCAGTACTACAATTTATAGGGCAATCTAAAAACGTATAGGGAAAAGGAGTGAGTTTGACAACTCAGTAAGTAGCCACAACATCAAATGCTATAAAACATGCTATACAGATTTTTATATCATAATCTCTATCATGTACAACAATAATTTATGCAAAATAAAGCATGATAGTTGCAAAATGAGTAAGCAGTACTTCCTTCTTACTTTTCTGTCAAAATAATGGTCGTTTTACCCTTTTGACCCAACACCGCCATTTACCGTGAGCGCACACATTGGCTTGTCTCAAGGGACCTATATGCTTATCCTGTCGTCACAAGGGAGAGCTACTAAGTTAAAAACTCCCCCTAGGTGAAGGCCACCCGGCCGGTAGTACATACCTTCTTGTAACCGTCCTTCGGTGTGCTTGCCTTGCTACCCTATGTGGTACCGAACTATAATCGTGCCTTGGGGTTAAACATTTATGAACATAAATGCACATGTAACAATTCTATAAGCTCATCTATAACTGTATATTTTGCCATAAACTTTTGAGAGCTCTTTCCATTCATAATCGCATCCATACATAATTCATTGTAATATGTAACATTCTTAAATCATGTCATATGATTGAATAAAACTGTACATTAAAAATAGGAAGTGCAATTGAAAATCATATAAGTGGATTCTTTATAAATTCTCCAACATTTCATTTTTCAAAGATTTATAATAAAATATGTTAGGGTTTTTGGTGTTGTGTCCCCTTACCTAGCATTGCATGCCCTTGTTTTCATTTTGCATCCATAATAAAATCTATTAGGATTTTTGGTGTTGTGTCCCCTTACCTAGCATTGCATGCCCTTATTTTGATTCTGCATCCAACTCACAATTTCTACAATAGAGTAAAAAGTACCTTAATCAACAATTCATTTATCCTTAACATCAAACCCCATCATGCTTGATTTATAGTCTCTCATAAAATTTTAATAACCAACTCAACTAAGACCTCAAAAATATCCAAAATCATTCGACTATAATTAACAGCTTAAGGAGTCTACCAAGCCATAATATCACTCTCATCCTAAGCCATTTAATTTAGTAACTTACTCACAATATCAAAAGTTTAGAAACATTTACAACAATTATAACTAATCCCTCCAAACAACAATTCAAATATTCATACCCTAGAAGCCCCTTATTTAATTCTATAAATTTAGTTTCACACTAAAAATACCATAAGAATATGAAAATATTACCTTAGAGTTCTTCTATTTTTCTTTCCTCTTCCTCTTCTTTCTTTCTCTTCTCTCTTTCCTTTCTTTCCTTCTCTTCCTCTTCTTTCTTTCTCTTCTCTCTTTCCTTTCTTTCCTTCTCTTCTCTCTTTTTTTCTCCTCTCTTCCTCTCTTTTCCTCCTCTCTCTCTCTCTCTCTTTTTTTTTTCTTCTCCCTTTCTCACGCTCACTTGAGCTCTGTTACGTGAATTGATATTGTACCTATGAGTGTGAGAACAGCTAAAGGCTTGAGGGTTTATAAAGGTATTGAGAGTGAAGGAGAAAGAGACTGTTGGAGTTAGTGGCTTATATTAACACCAGTGGAAGGCCAAATAGACGGGAGCGTAGTGATAGCGACGTTCACGGAGCGGGAGCGGTATGGTACGAGGGTATTTTAGAGATTCCATATGGCCCTTTACGAAATCCGTACAAGTCCGTACAGAATCCTTACGAGTAGGGTTTTGGGTGTTTTCCTATATATATATCTTATTGATATAAACCTAGATTGTTATCAAAATAATAGCCGCATTTCTGTGGACGTAGGCAAATTGTCGAACTACGTTAAATCTGTGTGTGTCTCTCTCTCTTGATCTCTCTCTTTTCGATTCTATATACTATTCATCATTATTATGCACAGTTACAACAATTAGTATCAGAGCCTAATCATACGATGGCTAGGATTGGCACATCTTCTGCGAAGTTCGACTTGATGAAGTTCGATGGATCTGGTAATTTCGGGTTATGGTAGAGACATGTCAAGGATTTGTTGGTGCAACAAGGGATGGTGAAAGCACTATATGGGACGAAACCAGAAGGGATGGCTGACATAGATTGGAAGGAACTTGAGCCAAAAGCGGTGGTTACTATTCGGTTTTTTCTGGGAGATGACGTGATGTATCATGTCATGGACGAAGAATCTTCTGCGACAGTTTGGTTGAAAGTAGAAAGTCAGTATATGTCAAAGTCGTTGACAAACAAGCTCTATCTAAAACAGCGGTTGTATGACTTGAAGATGGTAAAGGGCTCGAATCTGAGCCAATATATCAATGTATTCAATCAGATAATCAGCGATTAAAAGAAGGTTGATGTGAAGTTCGAAGACGAAGACAAGGCGTTGATGCTGTTGAATTCACTTCCAACTTCTTCTATGTATGAGAATTTAGTTACAACTCTGACATGGGGGAAAGAGACCTTGGAGTTGGAGGACGTTACAGGAGCCCTGTTGGCTTTTCATCAAAGGAAGAAAAATATTGATGAAAATTCTCAAGGAGAAGGGCTAGTTGTAAAGGGTAACCATGAGCTTGGAAGAAGCAATAACAAGGGTGATTCGAAAGGCAAGAATTCTTGGTCAAAGTCCATGAGGAGGAAGGACATCAATTGTTATAAGTGCGGAAAGAAATGGCACATGAAGCGGGACTGTCCAAACTGGAAAAAGAACAAGGACGACGAGAATGAAGGTTCCTCAAAATCTGCGAATGTATTGGAAAACAATTCAGATGATGCTGATAGTGATATGCTTTCTGTTGCATCTACTTCAGAGCATCATGTGGATTCTTGGATTCTGGACTCAGCATGTTCATTTCACATGACGCCCAACGGAGATTGGTTTGACACTTACAGGTCAGCTAATTCTGGTATAGTTACTATGGGTAATAGTGCACATTGAAAAATTACTGGCATAGGTAATATTAAAATAAAAATGTTTGATGGTGTGGTTAGAACGTTATGTGATGTTAGACATGTACCAAAAGTGAAAAAGAATTTAATTTCATTAGGCACCTTAGACTCAAACGGTCATAGTTATAAGTCTATAGGTGGAGTAATGAAGGTAACTAAGGGTGCGATGGTAATGATGAAGGGACAGATAAATTCAAAGAATATCTATAAACTGTTAGGAAGTACAATTGTAGGTGAAATTGCCTCTTTGGAGTCTAAATCTAATTATACTATTTTGTGGCATATGCGGTGGGGTCATATGAGTGAGCGGGGCACGTTAGAGCTTCATAAGAAAAATCTATTGAAGGGTGTCAAGACGTGCAAAATTGATTTTTGTAAGTTTTGTGTTTTGGGAAAGCAGAATCGGGTACAATTCAATACAGCCACACACAAGACAGAGGGCATTCTGGATTATGTTCATTCTGATATATGGGGACCAGTGAGAACAGCGTCATAGGGAGGACATATGTATTTTATCATCTTTATTGATGACTTTTCCAGAAAGGTTTGGGTTTACTTCATGCGGCACAAATCAAAAACGTTTGCCAAGTTCAAGTTGTGAAAATCTAAAGTGGAGAACCAAACTGGGAAGAAGGTTAAGTGCCTCAGGACAGATAATGGCACTGAGTACACAAATGACAAGTTCAAAGATTTTTGTGAGTAGCATGGTATAAAGAGACATTTCACAGTACGCAAGACACCACAGCAAAATGGTGTGGCAGAAAAGATGAATAGGTCGATTGCAGAGAAAGCAAGATGTCTCAGGTTGAATGCTGGACTTGGAAAGATTTTCTGGGTAGACGGGTAATGAGGTAGATTACTCTAGCTTGAGAGTATTTGGTTGTCCAACCTATGTGCACATACCCAGTGAAAAACAATCAAAGCTTGATCCAAAGTCTAGACAGTGTGTCTTTCTCGGATATGGGAAAAGGGTTAAAGGTTACAAGTTTTGGGATCCGACGGCAAACAAGGCGATGATCAGTAGAGACGTGATATTTGATAAAAATTCCATGTTGAAGAGTACTCAGGGTAAAAAGCAGCAAATGCCAAAAAGCGGTAACAGTGATAAGCAGGTGGTGCAGGTGGAGTTAAAGACTCTTGTGCAAGAGAACACTTCTCAGGGTACAGAGACTTCTACTTCAAAAATTGAGCAGCATCACAATATAGCCACAGACAGACCTAGAAGCACTATCAGGCCACCAACCAAGTACGGTTTTAAAGATATGGTTTCTTATGCTCTTGTTATTAGCAACATAGATCCTACTACTTTTCAAGAGGCTGTCAATAGCCAAGAGAAGAGAAATGGATGGGCGCTATGGCAGAAGAAATGGAGTCTTTGCATAAAAATCGGATGTGGCATTTGGTGAAGCTCCCAGAGAGGAAGAGGACAATAGGGTGCAAATGGGTGTTCAAGAAAAAGGAAGCAATATCAGAAAAAAGGGTAGAAAAGTTCAAGGCTCACCTAGTAACAAAGGGTTATTCACAACAGAAAGGGGTTGATTATGAAGAAATATTTTCCCTAGTGGTCAGACATACTTCCATCAGAGCAGTATTGGCGTTGGTAGCCCATTATGACATGGCTTTAGAGCAAATGGATGTGAAGACAGCTTTTCTTCATGGTGATTTGGATGAGCAAATTTACATGGAGCAGCTAGAAGGGTTCAGTCAACCTGGACAGGAGCACTTGGTCTGTAAATTGAAGAAGTCACTTTATGGGCTGAAGCAGTCTCCAAGGCAGTGGTATAAGCAATTTGACTCCTACATGATCAAAATTGGCTACAGAAAATGTGAGTATGACTGTTGTGTGTATGTGAAGAGCCTTGATGACGGCTTATTTATTTTTCCGTTACTATATGTGGATGATATGCTTATTGCAGCAAAGAGTATAGTTGAGGTCAACAAACTGAAGGTTTTGTTGAGTAAAGAATTTTACATGAAGGAATGGGGCGCAGCCAAGAAGATTCTTGGGATGGAGATTCGCAGGGACAGAAATGCCAAGAAATTGTGGCTATCTCAAGCCAGTTATGTGAAGAAGGTGTTGAAGAGGTTTAGCATGGAGAATGTAAAACCGGTAAGTACACCTTTAGCGAATCACTTTCACTTGTCTACCTCACAATGTCCAAAGGCAGCTGAAGAAACTGAAGACATGTCAAAGGTCCCATATGCCAGTGTAATGGGGTGTCTGATGTATGCTATGGTATGTACCAAGCCAGATTTGGCTCATGTCGTGAGCGTGGTGAGCAAGTACATGTAGGGGTGTTAAGTGAGCGAAGCGCTTCGCGAGCAAGCTCGGGCTCAGCTCGTATAAGCTCGGCTCGGGCTCAACTCGAATATTAAATGAAGCGCTTTGTGAACACAAATCTTGGCTCAAATATTAAACGAAGCAAGCTCGGCTCGACTCGGCTAAGCTCATGAATCAGCTCGTATAAGCTTGTATATATATATTAAAAATTATAATAATTACTTATAAGTTAAATAAGTATATATATATTAAAATTAAAATAAGTATTTTGATATATGACAAGAAATGCTAGATTTTGATATATATATATTAAAATAAGTACTTTCAATATGGTCGGCTACAACTCCGATGACGAGTCTCACAGCAACCACAGGTCCACAACCTCTGCTCTCCCACCTCTGTGCTTCGGTGTCCCTTGCCTTCCAATGAAGAGGCCAAGTCGCAGAGCCCGGAAAGTACCAAAGGAGTCGTCGAAATCGGAGACACACGAGACGAGTCCTGCGTGTTCGAGAACTTTTTGGACTTTTCGGAGTACTCAGCCTTCGACTCTTTCATACCCAACAACAGATTCAACTTCCCAAGTTCAGTACCGGATTCTCTTGTTGGATTTTGTCGTTTTGAAATCTGAAGCAAATTCTTGATATTTGAAGTGGATATGGTTTACAAAAATCAAAAAATGGAGAAATGAAAACAAAAACAAAAATTAGCCTATCCAAACCAGGCCTTGAAATGATGGTGAGAAAGTTTAGGAGAGTGAGTTTTGGAAGTGTTTGTTTGATGAAGGAACGTGAGCAAATAGTGAGAGTGATGGTGAACTGGTGAGAAAATGAGAGTAGGGTGGAGTGGGGATCAGAGGGTGAAGAGGAAGAAGACTAGAAGAGGGCCATTCTTAGAAAAAGCCCAACCTTGCTTAGTCCCACATTGCTAAGGAAAGGGGAACCCTCAACCTTCCTTTTCTATAAAAGGATCCACATCCCCTCACTTAAAACCCAACCGTCCAAGCTTCCCTAAAGCATGGGGCTAGCCGAGCTAGGCGCATAGCCAAGCTTAAGCTAGATTATAGAGCCGGTTTGAGAAAGTAATTGGCTAGTTAAAAATTTGGGTTTAAGTGTTGAGCCAAGCTTGGGCTCAAGAGCTTGGCTTGCTTAATAGGCAAGCCCGAGCCGAGCTCGAGCCAAGCCAGAGCTTGGGTTCTACTTTGTCGAGCTTGAGCCAAGCACAATATTTAGGCTCGTGTTAAAGCTCGGCTTAAGCTCGGGCTCGATTAAATATTAAACGAGCCGAGCCTGGACAAGCAAAGTTCGCCCAAGTGCGGCTCGTTTACACCCCCTAAGTACATGGCAAATCCGAGGAAACAACATTGGAATGCAGTTAAATGGATTTTCAGATACTTGAAAGGTACTACTACGGCATTACTTTTGTCAGACAAAAGAGTGATTTGTCAGTTGTGAGATATGTGGATGCAGATTATGCAAGGGACTTGGATGACAGGAGATCGACCATGGGTTATGTGTTCACTCTTGCAAGAGGACCCATATGTTGGAAGTCTATGATCCAGTCCACGGTTGCAATGTCCACAACTGAGGCAGAGTACATGGCAGCGGCTGAAGCTGCAAAGGAAGCTTTATGGCTTACAGGGTTAGTCAAGGAGTTAGGTATTCAGCAAGGTGGAGTTTCACTACATTGTGATAACCAGAGTACCATTTATTTGGCAAAGAACCGGGTATATCATGCGAGAACCAAGCACATGGATGTGAGGTTTCACAAGATCAGGAAATTGGTTGCTACAGCTGAATTGTTACTTAAGAAGATTCATACTTTTGAGAATGCAGCAGACATGTTGACAAAGCCTGTTACTGCAGATAAGTTCAAGCATTGCTTGGACTTAATAAATGTCTCCAGTTGCTAGAAAGGAGAAGACAGAGGCGGCATCCCCAAATCTACCAATCCCAGGTGAATCCAAATGATTATCTTTGAAAAGGTAAATACTCGCCAAGGTGGAGATTGTTGAAGTTAGTGGCTTATATTAACACCAGTGGAAGACCAAGTAGACGGGAGCTCACGAAGCGGGAGTCCATACGGAATCCGTACAAGTTTGTACAGTTCCGTATAGAATCCGTACGCGTAGGGTTTATGGTGTTTTCCTATATATATATATATTTTTTTTTATTGATGTAAACCTGGATGATTATCAGAATAATAGCCGCCTCTCTGTGGATGTAGGCAAATTGCCGAACCACGTTAAATCTATGTCTCTCTCTCTCTCTTTCTTGATCTCTCTCTTTTCGATTTTATATATTGTTTATCATTATTGTGCGTGGTTACAACAAAGACACGTGAATTCCATGTGTAAAAAGATTTTGTTTTCATTCAACATATGTACTAGTAGGTGTCAAGCATCCTGATTTCACTTCAACAGGTGTTCTACGGTACAAAAAAATGCATTGGTTTTATGGCACATATGTCCCTGCATAGACTAATTAAGAGACTCCTTGAAAGCAAGATTTCCCTTTGCTGGCCACATTGACAAGTCTCATGCATATATATATATATATGTCAAGCTTGGAAGATAAAATGCACTTACCTACAGGTGCTCATAAATTTCACAATTAATCTCTAATGAAGCTAAGTATGTCTGCTATAATATATCTAAAATTCGTGGCCTAAGAAAATTATTAACCCATCCAATTGATTTCCCAAATCTCAAGTGCTTTAACTACTGGACAGATTACCTATTAAACTTAAAAAAATTCATAGATCTTTCAATTTAACTCCGAATGACCCGAAATTTAGCTTGAAATTTTTCTCATTCAAAGACTCACAACATATCCAAAAATTATAGCAATCCATAACTTTTTGATACCTCAAAAATCCCTCGCAATTTAGTGCCTCTGCTTGACCAAAATTCCTATTTTGACACTTGCAACTTCTAAAAATCATAATTGTTTCTATAAGTGTCCAAAAATCATGAAACCACTTTTAAAATATTTATTTCTCATCATTCTACAAGTCCTTAAAACAGTTTTATTTAAAGCCTCTCATTGAATTTTTGGTGTCCAAAACAATGTGACTTTTTTTTCCAATAATCCACTAAAATTCAATTTCCATCATCTTTCACATTAAATCTATATTTACCTATAAAATTATAAATCCTCCTTATCCTTAATATTTAGATCACATTTAGTTTAAGGTATAAATTTCGGGGTATTACAATAAGGCATGTGTGATAGTATGGCTAACAAAAATAAATTGATTTGAGTTTGAAAAACTAGATCTGAAACAAAACCTTCATAAAATGAAGACCAGAAGATACTACAGAAAAAAACATAGGGCATTGCTACCAGGAGAAGGAAATGGAAGAGGGGCAGGGAAGGGGGGGCGGGGGGGGGAGGGAAGATCGGCATTGCTTCCTCTCCATTTTCTTCTCCCCTTGAACCACTTTTGTTTGACGTATCAATTCAAAAAATAAAAATAAAAAATCTCTGAAAAGCATTTGCATAGGAGGCCTTCTATGATTTCTCAAATGTATATGGTGTATTATCTCTCTCTTTTTTTTTCTTTTTTTAACGTAGGTTAATTTTGTTGTCTTACAAATGAGAGTTTCTTCTGTCAAGGTGTGGTGTGAAATTTTCTTTTACAGCTTTTAATAGAAATATAATACATCATCAGGTAATTAAAAACACCAAATAGGAAAATATTATAGAGATAAAAAAAAAAAAAAAAAACAAAGTATATTTAATTCAAATAAATTTATAAACTTTTCTATTCGTTCTAACCCAACACCCACCGCCCACCATTGAATCATTCACTCACTTTCAAACTCGATCTCAACATCGGAGTCAATAAAACCAATCAAAAAGGTGACTCCAATAGTTTTATCAATGAATATTTTGTCTATGAGGTATTTTGTCAAGATAATAAAAATTAGGGGTAATTACTTTTTTCTCCATCAACTATAACCCATTGTCAATTTCTCCCTATAAACTGCCAACTTTACTACCCAAGCCTATCATACTGTCATTTTCTTCCCAAAACCCCTTTTCGTCAGTGAAACTTGTTAAAATTTTTGAAATGACCTAAATACCCTAACTTTATAAAGAAAAATTACATATAATACCCTTAAAGTTAAACAAATTAAAAATATATATTATTAATTTATATAAATTATTTTTAAAATAAAATAAAATATATAAAAAAAATTGAGTGGTCCTATTTTTTTTAAAAAAAAACAATTAATTTATAAATTTAATAGATTTATATTTTTTGTTTGAATTTTTTATTTGGGGGTATTTCTGTCTTTTAATGAGATTTATCATCTAAAAAATAATATTTCATCTAATTTAACGAGTTTGATTGACTGAATGAGGTTTTGGGAAGAAAATAATTGTTTGATATGGTTTAGCAGTAAGGCTGGTAGTTCATGGAAAAAATTGACAATGTATTATAGTTGATTGAGGAAAATATAATTAAACCAAAAAATTATTTAGTGTAAATAATTATATTATTTTTTGTGTTTCAAATTAAGATATCTACTTTCTATTTAATGGTGTGAAACATCTAATTTACACCAAGACCTTATTAAAGTTATTCTCCCATGAATTCATTTAGATTATGTGGAACTAGAATTAGTTTGGGATCTTAACTTTTTGCAGAATTAAATCACCCAAAACCGAGTTGGATGATTGCATCCCGACAAGGAGCTAGCGGATTGACTGGCCAATGGATAAGAAGGAAGTGACAGAACAGCCCATGTGGACAACTTATTAGGGTTATCAAAAAATTTGTCAATTTAGTGACCAATACAATTTTTTGAAAGATTAAGATATAAAACATCACCCTCGCACTACTTAATTTTACTCTTTATTTTAATTAAAAAAATTATATATTTTATTTTTGGCTTAGCAAATTAAATGTATTTTCACTGTTTCTCACTTAAATATTTTTTTTAGGATTTCTATATTCTTTTTCTAAAATTTATATTTTCATAACGATCACATTCTTTAGAATTTCTACTCCTCACCATTATCGATTAAAACCATTATTAATTCATAAATCATTTCTATATTATAGGCAACATAATGAAAATTAAAAAGAGTAAAAAGAAGAAGAATTAGAGAAAGGGGAGTGAACAGTGCAGTAAATTTGTGGGAGTGAGTGAAAGAATTAGAGTACGTGTAGTATTATTATCAAATTTTTCCTCATAATGAGTCGGACAATGTGTTAAAAACATTTATTTTATTATTTTGGCACAATAAAAATCTGAATATGAATCCTCTGGAGCGGGAGGGGGGAGCATTGTTTATACTCTCCAATTTAGGGCCTATAATATTGCAAATGTCATTAATGGCCCGATACTATTTCACAAAAAAATCGACTTTTTAATATTTATATTTTTTATATTACATTAATTATTTTTATTGTTATTTTTTAAAAAATAACTATATTTTTTTATTTTCTTGGACCAAATATTCTTAATATGAAATATTAAAAATATCAATCAATTTTTTCGGCAACAAAAAGGCCAAGGCCTTAGCAAAACAGGCCAGTCGAAACAAAAAAATTATTTTTATAGTTGACTTGGACTATATGTATAACATTAACACCCATTCTTCATGTAGTTATTAATATATTTTTTCAGTAAGAAATAAATATTATAGTAAGACATGCATTATAAATATTGTGGGAAGACATTTTATATATATAAAAAATATTGTTTGTAAAAAACAATAATGAATCATGTCATCGTGGGGTTGGACAGGCGAGGTTTTGCAGTAGTAACTGTAGCATCACGTGCACCGGTGTCGGCAGAGGAGGAGGGCGTAGCCTGTAGTTCCGTAGGTGTGGAGTGCTGGGGGAGGCAGAAAGAGAAGGACCGTGCGATTAAAGAACACACTGCAGCCGCTTCTGCGTGGGCCCCGGACCCTATGACTGCTCCATCAATCGTACGGCTGAGATTGATGCAGTGGAGCTTCGGAGTCTGTTTGTTAAACGTTTTGGAGGAAAACTTGTTGAGGAATGATAAAGATTACTTTTTTGCTTAATTTTTGTTCAATTTTTGTTTTTTTTTTTATTTTTTTAAAAAAATAAAATAAAAAATAAAAAAAGTGTCTGAATCAATAATATATATTTTTTGTTCTAACTTTTATTGGTATTTTTAAAAAAATAAAAATTTCATTTTTCAGAAGAAAAATAGGCATTTTTCATAAAAAAAAAATGACCATTTTTATGAAGAAAAATGCAATTTTCATTTTTTTAAAAAAATCAATAAAAATAAGAACAAAAAATATATATTATTACTTCAGACACTTTTTTCATTTTTTACTTTGTTTTTTTTTTTAAATAAAAAATACAAAAATTGGGTAAAAATTGGACAAAAAAGTTGAGCTTTTAACATTTTTCAAACTTGTTTGTGCATTGTTTGGAGGGCCCATATATAATTATTTTATTTTTTCAACATTCTCTTATTTTTACTATCACATCACTCACTTTTTATTACTCTTTAAATAAAAAAATCACTATAAAATAAAATTTTTTATTTTTCTAAACAAATATTCTTACTTTTTCACTTTTTCAAAAAAAAAAAAAAATCCTTACTAAATTTCACATCTACTACAATACAAAACCAAAATTAAACTAAAATGGTTTATCAAACCAACCCTCTAAGGTGAGAGATCGCACTAGACGGATCCGGATCCCAGCAATGTTATAAAAATTGCTAACCCCCAATTTTGATAATCTGAGCCGTCTGTTACAATGAACGGCTTAAATATGCCACGTGTAAAGCAATACGAAATTCAAAATTTAAATGCCCATTGTTTTTGTTCGAGCCTTTCAAAGCTATTTGTCCCTTCTCTCCCTCCCTTCGTCGATTCTCTTCCTCCCTTTCCAGAAAATCGTCTACGGATTGAAGTATAGTGGCTTGGCCATTATCGGTGTGCGGAGGAAAGCGATTGGGGTGGCAGACCTTGGCCCGACTCTGGGCTTTCTCGGTGTCCAAACAGGAATCGGCTGGGTAAGTGTTTAATTTTTGCAGCCTTGCGTATTTCTTCTCTCCCCCACTCTCGCTCATTTTTTGTTGTAAATCTCACTCTCTACGCTCATTTTCTGTTTTTCTTTAGCTTATCTTGTTAAATTTTCAAGGTTTTTGGTTTTGGGTCTTGCTTTAGCCGAATGGGTGAAGTTTGAAATTTTGGGCATTTTTTCTATTTAACCGAATGCGGGAAGTGAAGAGTCTTGCTAATGTTTGGACTGTTTTTCTTGGGTTGTTTCTGGAATGGGAATTTTTCAGAAACACTCGAATCTCTGCATTTAAGTATTTGAATTTCTGAAACTGCATCTTATCTGCAACGTTTATTGTTCACCATATCTGCAACATCTGGCAACATTTTGAATTCGAGCTTATCAGACCAACCCTAGAGAAATTCTAAGTTATTATCATATTCCTTTTCAAATTTATTGTAACAGCAGGTTTTTTCTCGCATACATGGTACAATTGATGTGAAATTAACTGTTTTCTAATTCTTATGAAATAATTCCTAACCCATTGCCTTTGTTGTAGTTTGGTTCGGTCCTGAAGTTGTTTGAAGATAGGCAGTGGTGAAGAGTGAGAATTTAGGGATTACCTCCAAACTTCCAAAAGAGAAGAGAGAAGGCAACAAATTCATGTGTAATGAGTTAATGATAAATAACATTTGTAGTGGAATAAAGGTCAAAACTTGATCCAAAGTTTTGCAGTGACTTAATTTATGAAAATGTTTTGTTGTTGTGTTGAGAATGCTCAACAAAAAATATCCCATGTATTCTGTTGTGATGTTGAATATTGTGATGCGATGGGAAGAGTTTAAGCTATTAAGGAAATATGTGTTTTCGTAACAGCATATTTCTGAGATAATCTTGCCTATTAAAATACATTCATGTTTCAACCTTGGTCTTGAATGCACTTTACATATACATAAAAAAGAAATAATCAAATAAAGCATTTAGAAGTATACTTTCAGAATAATGCAATTCTTATACATGAAAATAACTTATTCTTATACATGAAAATAACATCAATTGATTCTTGTACATGGTACTGCAAATAAAACAGAGGATATGAAAAACTGCTTTGGAATCGATAATCCAAGCATGAATGTATATTCCTTTATATAGCTATACAATGGTTCTTAGTAAGGTAAGTTACAATGAGCGTTTCCCTATACATCAAAGGAAAGTATCAAAGGAAATGACAATAAAGGAGAATTATATGATTGTTGCTCTGTATAAGGCAACTCTGTATAATGTCTGGCAGATTTGGTGAGCTGCTGATTATGCACTGAATTGCACAAACATTGGGCCATGATACATGGGATTGAGAATCATCATGCAATCAACTGATTGGATGATCTCCTTGATATGCTGTCTTTACAGCCCCCCACAAGCTCATGAAAGGTGCAACAATCATGAGCTTGTCACGCAAGAGGAGAAAATGAGTTGACGTTAACCCTTTGGTGAAGATGTCTACGCACTGATCATGAGTAGAGAGAGAGCTAATGGTAATGTCTTTATTAAGGACTTTCTCTCTAATGAAGTGATAATCAACCTCCACATGTTTTGTTCGAGCATGATAAATAGGATTGGATGCCAAGGCAATGGCCCCCATATTGTCACACCAAATCTATGGTGGGGCAGGAAGCTAAATCTGCAACTCCTTCAATAACATGCGTAACCAATATAACTCGGTTGTGGTAAGGGCCAATGCCCGGTATTCAGCTTTGGTACTGGATCGAGATACCACTGATTGTTTCTTAGCTTGCTAAGAGATCAAGCTATTGCCCAAAAAGATACCATACCCACCAGTAGACCTCCGATCAGAGGGGTCACCAGCGCAATCCGAATCACAATATGCCCTGAGATGCAGAGAGCCTTTGGAGAAAGACAACCCAAAATCAGTAGTTCCTTTTAAGTAACGGAGGACCCGTTTCGCAGCACCTAGGTGGGACGTGGTTGGACAGTGAAGAAATTGACAAAGTTGGTTTACAGAGAATGAGATATCCGGTCTAGTAAGAGTGCAGTATTGAAGAGCACCAACAATGTGACGATATAGACTTGGGTCTGGGAGTGGATCACATTCATAAGCATTAAGTCTTTTCCCTGAGGTACATGGGGCTAAGTATGGTTTAGCTCCAACCATGTTTACTCGATGCAATAAGTCAATAATATACTTGGACTGACTAAGATGAAGGTGCTGATTGTCACGGTGTACATGAATGCCCAAGAAGTAGGAGAGGGTGCCAAGGTCCTTCAACTTGAATTCTGCTTGCAAACTTTGAATCAATTCATTAACAGCAAAGAAGTTATTGCCAGTAACAATAATATCATCAACATATACTAAAAGGAAAATGCACACAGATGATCGAGGAAGTAAAAACAAGGAGGTATCAACCTTCGAACCAACAAAACGTCTATCCAGCAAAGCCTCTATAAGATGATGAAACTAGGCCATAGGAGCCTATTTGAGGCCATAAAGTGATTTATCTAATCTGCAGACATAATCAAGAAAGGTTGAATCAACAAACCCTTGCAGTTGTTCCATGAAGACTTCTTTTGTAAGCACCCCATGCAAGAAGGCATTGGACACGTCAAGTTGTTTGAGTGGCCAATTGAAGTTGAGAGCAAGTGCCAAAACCAGTCGTACCATTGCTGGTTTGATCACAGGACTGAAAGTCTTTGTGTAGACGAGTCCATCCCTCTATTGGAAGCCCTTAGCCACTAGACGGGCTTTGTATCTATTAATGGTGCCATTAGAATTTTGTTTCAATTTATACACCCACTTATTTTTGATAATGTTGTGGTGTCTTGGTCTATGGCAAAGAGTCCAAGTGTTGTTCTCCAATAAAGCTTGAAATTCCTGGTCCATGGCAGCAAGCCACTTAGGATTGGAAGTAGCTTAGTTGTATGTGGTAGGCTCACAGGGAAGAGAAGCAGCATGATAGGCCTTCAAAGGATGTTTGGTGACATTGTAAAGCTAGAAATCAGGAAAATTCTTAGGTTTAAGGGTTCCTGTTTGAGACCTAATGACCCTATGAGGAATGTCGGATAAGGTGTTATGAGAGGTGTCACTAGTTGGTTAAGGGAGAGATGTAGGGACATGCTCAATTGGTATAGACTCAGAAACAACAAGGGGTGTCTCAGGTGGTGGTAAAGGGTTGGTTGCTGGAATTGAGGATTGCCTATGTATATTAGTGAGAGAGAGGTCACTATCCGGCTGTGAGGAGGTACGAGAGTCTATAGCTGGAGGTATTGTATCATTAAGAATGGGCTAAGTGAGTGGCAGATTGATCTCATGCGATGATGCAGTAGGATTGCGAGCAACAGAGGAAGAAATTTCATATGAATTTATCATAACATGAGACTAATCAATAGGCATGGAATTAATAGAGAAGAAGTGAGAGGGTAAAAGGACAGTACCTTGAGAGGAGTCTCTTGCAGGCAGTGAGGTGGTGGCCGTTCCTTGTGTAGGGAAAATAATCTCATCAAATACCACATTCCTTGAAAGACCCTTAGAGTTTTGGGATCCATGCATCTATAGCCTTTGTGATTGGAACTGTAGCCTCAGATGATACATTGTTTACTCTTAAACTCTAGTTTATGCTTGGTATATGGATGAAGTAGTGGATAACAAGCACATCCAAATACTTTCAAGGTGGAGTAATCAGGTTCTGCTTTGAAGAGCTTGGTGAATGGTGTGGAGTTTTGAAGAATTGGGGAAGGCATGCAATTGATGAGGAAGACAACCGTGAGGCAAGCTTCAACCCAATATTTTGGAGGCAAATGGGATTAGGCTAGCAAAGCTAGGCCTGTGTCAAGGATATGCCTGTGCTTTCTTTCAGCAATCCCATTTTGATGGGGTGTGTGTGGACATGTAATCCTATGAAGTATGCCATGAATGGAAAGAAATTGTTTGAAATGATAAGATGTGTACTCTCCACCACCATCAGTTTGTAACTTCTTGATTTTGCAAGTTAACAGATTTTCTATCAAGCATTTAAACTTAATATAACAATCAAGCGTATCTGATTTCTGTTTAAGAGGAAACAACCAAGAATATCTTGAATAATCATCAATGAATATGGCATAATACTTGCATCCACTTATTGAGAAAATAGGGGATGTCCAGATGTCACTGTGTACACGTTCTAGAGGGGAATGAGTTACAGTTTGTGATTTAGGAAAGGGTAGTTGTTGACTTTTAGCAAGTTGACAATCAATACAAACTGTGGAATCAGCCTAAGAATGTGTCACAGGAAGATGATTTGAATTTATTATTTTTTGAAGTACTTTTGAGTGTGGATGATCTAGACGTTTATGCCAAATGGAAGGTGAGGTTTGTACTCCAATGAATGTCGTGAGCTTCTGGAGTTTATTCTTTGAGAAGTTCTTCAAGTGCACTGGATAAAGGCCACCTTCACTGGGCCCTTGCAAGAGAATCTCCCCGGTTAGGTTGTCCTTCACAAGAAAATAGGTGTCAGTTAGCTTAAAGAAACAATTGTTGTCTTTACAGAATTTATGTATAGATAACAAGTTGGCAGATGCATTAGGACAACAAAGAATGTTTTTAAGATGCAAAGTGGATTTTGGTGTATTAAAGGAAGTGGAACCAGTATGAGTGATTAAAAGCCCACTACCATTTCCAACCGTGACTACTTCGCCTCCATTATATGGTTGTTGAATGGAGAGGTTTTCCAGATTGGCAGTAATGTGGTTGTTGGCTTCACTATCTACAAGCCAGTCATCTTCCTCACAAAGGGCATTGGATTGTGTAACCATTGCAACCAATTCTGTTGGTGGATGTCTACCTTGGTAGGCATAGTCCATCCGACGGAAGCAATCTAAAGCCTGATGGCTGCTCTTGCCACATATCTGACATGCAGATCGATTAGTAGTTTGATTACTAAATTGACCAGAGGGTGTTTTACCTGGATGTGAAGACTTGACAGAATTAAACAATTTCTTCTGGTTGAAATTCTTTTGCTGCTGATTTGAAAATCGAGGCTGGTTTTGCTTCTGATTGTTGTTGAATCTTGACCTGCGGTTGCTGTTGGTTCCTTTTGAGGAATACAAGGCAAATGTGTTGGCTTCAGTATCAGCAAGTTGATTGCTGAGTAGCTGTTCATGGCTGAAGAGTTGTGTTTGAAAGTCCTCAAGGGATATGGGAACATCCTTTGTCATGAATGAGAAGGAAGATATGAAGGCATTGTAGCGCGGAGTCAATCCTCCTACCAAATAGGAGATGATGTCTTCATCATCTACTAGCTTTCCAGCCATAGCCAGTTTGTCAACCAGAGATTTGGCTTCATGTATATATTCTAAGCATGTTTTGTTTCCTTGACGCAAAACATGCAATTGACGCCTTAAATCTTGGATGCGTGTCTTTGAAGGAGCAGCATACCGATTGGCTAAGGCAGTCCAGATCTGTCGTGAGGTTTTTAACCCATAGACAGTTGAGAATACCTTGTCGGACAGGGTGGCAATGAACCAACTGAGAAGGTATTGATCCTTCTTTTCCCATAAAACAAAGTTAGGATTCAGTTGGTCAAGAGTGTCCTCAGTAGGACTTGGAATGAATGATCGTATCAAAAATAATNCGGACAGGGTGGCAATGAACCAACTGAGAAGGTATTGATCCTTCTTTTCCCATAAAACAAAGTTAGGATTCAGTTGGTCAAGAGTGTCCTCAGTAGGACTTGGAATGAACTTAGGTGGGCATGGCTTAGTGCCATCAACAATGCCCATTAGGTCATTTGTGCAAAGGATGGGTCAGAATTGATAAACCCAAGCCATATAGTTGGGGCCTTCTAGGATGATTTTGGGAGCAACATGATTGATGTTGGGTATGGAGAAGAAAATGGCAGTGATATAAGTGTTTGGGATGGAAGTTTGCTAATGGTGGTGGTGGTAGTGTTGGGAGTGGAAGTGTTGGTAGTGTTGGGTGAGGAAGTATTGTTAGACTCTGCCATTTTTTATCGAAACTTAGGTGTGAACCGTGTAAGGCTTTGATACCATGCAAATAAAACAAAGGATATGAAAAACTGCTTTGGAATCGATAATCCAAGCATGAACATATATTCCTTTATATAGCTATACAATGGTTCTTAGTAAGGTAAGTTACAATGAGCGTTTCCCTATACATCAAAGGAAAGTATCAAACGAAATGACAATAAAGGAGAATCATATGACCATTGCTCTGTACAAGGCAACTCTGTATAATGTCAGGCAGATTTGGTGAGCTGGTGATTATGCACTGAATTGCACAAACACCGGGCCATGATACGTGGGATTGAGAATCATCATGCTATCAACTGATTGCATGATCTCCTATAGTTGATTGCATGATCTCCTACGCTGTCTTTACAGGTACAACACCCAACACCGACATAAATTACACCAACCAGATTGGGCAAAATGAAACTCAAAAAACTCCCCCAACACCAAGCCCCAAGCCTAAAATCCTTTAGTTATACAGGGAAATCTTCATATTTGCTTAAGTTATACAAGGAAAGGGTCTCCACAATCGCCCGTGAGTATTGGAGCCTCTATCAATATCAATTATTTTTTCTTGATCTGTTATAGATCGTCTGACATGATTCCAGGATTCTGAAGTATAGCTTTGTTCTTGCCCATTCAAGTGTCATCGAGGTAGTATAAATTTCTGCAACTCCCTTGTTTATCGAAAATCAGCAAGAAATTAAAGTCAAAAAGTCATCCTAATTTGCATCAATTTAACAAAGAAATCTCAAAACAATTGTCATATGAAAAGTGTTTCTAAATTTATTGGGGGTTTTACGAAAATTGTACCATATATGCGACAAAAATCCTGCCGTTAGAATAACTTTAAAAAAGAATATGATAATATCTAAGAATTTCTCAAGGGTTGGTCTGATAAGCTCGAATTCAAAATGTTGCCAGATGTTGCAGATATGGTGAACAGTAAACATTGCAGGTAAGATGCAGTTTCAGAAATTCAAATGCTCAAATGCAGAGATTCGAGTGTTTCTAAAAAATTCCCATTCCAAAAACAACCCAAGAAAACCAGTCCAAACATTAGCAAGACTCTTCCCTTCCCCCATTCGGTTAAATAGAAAAAAATGCCCAAAATTTCAAACTTCACCCATTCGGCTAAAGCATGACCCAAAACCAAAAACCTTGAAAATTTAACAAGATAAGCTAAAGAAAAACAGAAAATGAGCGCAGAGAGTGAGATTTACAACAAAAAATGAGCGAGAGCGGGGGAGAGAAGAAATACCCAAGGCTGAAAAAATTAAGGGGAAAATTCAGTTTAGCCCCCTGAAGTTTCAAGGGATTTTCAATTTGAACCCCAAAGTTTCAAAAGTGGCAGTTTACCCCCCTGAAGTTTCAAAAAGTGACAAATTGAACCTTTTGTTAATTTTTCCGTCAAATTAAACGGAAATTTTTTTTAAAAAAGCCTGAGGGCATTTATGTCTTTTCATCATTTTCCGTCTAATTTGACGGAAAAGTCAACGGGGGTTCACTTTGCCACTTTTTGAAACTTCGGGGGGGTAAACTGCCAACTTTGAAACTTTGGGGTTCAAATTGAAAATTCACTGAAACTTCAAGGGGCTAAACTGAATTTTTCCCAAAAATTAAACACTTGCCCAACCGATTCCTATTTGGACACCGAGAAAGCCCAGAGTTGGGCCAAGGTCTGCCACCCAAATTGCTTTCCTCTGCACACCGATAGTGGCCAAGCCACTGTACTTCAATCCGCAGATGATTTTCTGAAGAGGGAGGAAGAGAAGGGACGGAGGGAGGGAGAGAAGGGACAAATTGCTTTGAAAGGCTCGAACAAAACAATGGGCATTCAAATTTGGAAAAAGTATAAAATAATCTCCCAAACTATCAGTCTTTTGTAATTTAGCTCCCCAAAATTTTAATTGGTATAAAGTAACTCCAAAATATCAATTTCTTATAAAATGGCCCCCCTCCGTTAGTTATAACTGTGAAAATGGATGAAAAACCCAAAACGACGTCGCTTTGAGTATGTAAAGTTACAAAAATGCCCCTATTTGATAAAACAAAAAATAAAAAATAAAAAGACTGAAGACGTCGTTTTGGCCCAAGGAGGACAAGTCCTCGTCGCCTGCCGTACAGATGTGGCCGGAACTGTGGGGAGCCTAGGCAATGGCATTAAAGAAGGCCTGATTCCTCTACAATTTGACGACGGGTAGCGTTGGGTAGCGGGTGTCGAGAAGCCGGTGGAATGCACGCGGTGCCACTCGCTGAGGCACTACGAGAAGGTGAAGGATCCGACGGTGGAGAACCTCTTGCCGGACTTCGATTTCAACTACACTATCGGACAGAGGTTGGCGTCGACTGGCAGGACCCGGTCGGTTGTTTTAATGGTCGTGGACAGCACCGATTTCGATGGCTCGTTCCCTCGAAAGGTGGCGAAGCTGGTGTCAACGACGATTGAGGAGAATCATAAGGCGTGGAAGAAGGAAAGCCTGCGAATTTGCCGAGAATGGTGTTGGTGGTGACGAAGGTTAATCTGCTGCCGAGCACAGTGGAGCCAGTGAGTTTGGAGCGCTGGGTGAAGCGACGAGCGAGAGCGGGAGGGGCCGGCAAGAACAATATAACGAGCTTCCACTTTGTGAGCGCTATGAAGGACTGGGGGCTGAAGAACTTGGTAGACGATGTGGTGGGGCTTGCCGGTCCGAGAGGGTGCGTGTGGGCAGTTGGGGCGCAGAATGCCGGCAAGAGCTACCCGTCGTCGAATTGCAGAGGCATCAGGCCTCCGTTAATGCCATTGCCTGGGCTCCCCACAGTTCCTGCCACATCTACATGGCCAGCGACAATTTCCAGGCCTTGATTTGGGACTTGTCCTCCATGGGCCAAAACGACGCCATTTCAGTCTCTTTTTTTTAATCAAACAGGGGCATTTTCATAATTTTATATACCCTAAACGACGTCGTTTTGAGTTTTCCATCCATTTTCACTGTTATAACTAACGGATGTGGCTATTTTATAAGAGGTTGGTAGTTTATGGGGCTACTTTATACCAATTGAAACTTTAGAGGGCTAAATTACAAAAGGCTAGTAGTTTAAGGGGCTATTTTATACTTTTCCCTTTAAATTTAGAATTTCGTATTGCTTTACACGTGGCATATTTTAAGCCGTTTGTCGTAACAGATGGCCCAGATTATCCAAATTAGGGGCTGGCAATTTTTATAACATTGCCAGGGATCCTGATCCGCACTAGACAACAGAGGACCATGGGGATCCTGTGCTGTCCTTTGGACTTATTGTCGATTCTATTCTCATTTCTCATTGCATGACTACACCTTTCTTTAATCATGCCTTTGAATTTTCTCTCCAATGACTATTGCGGTTTTTTTTTAAAAAATTTATAATAATAATAATAATGATAGGTCTCCGTCTTTTATCACATTTAAACGTATAATACAAAAAAATATGACAAAGGAGATCATAATTTTTTATTTTTGGAAAAAAAATAATAATATTTAACCCTTTGGTTTTATTTGAATTTAGACATTGAGTTTCTTAGGTTTTGTTTTTTGTTTTTTGTTTTTTTTGACATGTCCACACAAGAGGGGAGAGAGGGGAATCGAACTAGTCATTGTCGATCAAAGTTAACGGTTTGTCATTTGTCACGCGTCTCATTTAAAATGTCATAAACACTCTAATACAATGCTACATCAACGAGTGTTAAGTCATTCATAAAATAAAAATGAAAATAAAAATAAAATAAAATAACCCACAAAAGACTATCAATATGACATGTAGAACTTAGAGAAGCACAAAACTTGATAACCTAAAGAACAAACTTATGTTCCGTTGGCATGGCATTTGTTGGAAAGACATAAACATAAAAACATGGAGATCTGTAGTGTGTACCTTTCTTCTAGAACTCATAAATAAAAATCTTTGGTAAGTGTTCTACAATATATAGTGATGTCTTTCACATTCAGATTTGAAAGAATCAACAATAATGTTTAATTACAAGAACAAAAAACATGTGCCCACAACCTAAATGCTATTTGAGAGAGAATAGAAAAGAAAATTGAAAGAGATTCATAATTTTGAATTATGAAATGATTGAATGAAAAATCTGATTTTAACACATTGATTATTTATAACCAACCAAGAGATATAACTTTTGTTTATGAAAGTTACATATCCTAAAGATACAACTCTTAGTATTCTATGAACCAGCTTCACTGTGCGTATATTGAAGTCTAATTATTAACAACATTGAATTGGAGTGTTGAAGTAGACATTGATGTGTAAAATGAAATACATGTGGCAAATGACGAACTGTCAATTTTAACGGTGAAATAATAGAGAAACCTATTTTAAATTTGAGCAAAAAAATAAGGATCATATTTTTGAAGTTGAAACCCTCAAGGACTAAATCAAATCATGAAAACTTAAAGACTAAATATGATTTTTCCCAAATTTTGTACATGAGTTACAAGATAGACATGGCAAGAGATTATTCTGATTCTATCACACTAGTAAATATGACAAAAATTCTAATAATATAAGGCTATGGAGATATGGAGATCCATTTGATGGGATTTCCGTCTCAACAGTTACATGTTAATAAAGAAAGTTTAGTGTCGTTATAGGTATCAAAATTATTTTCCATTGAATACTGTTAATTAAGATAAGAGACGTGCCACCTTAGAAGACCACCTCATGCCCAAGTTGCATGATAAAGATGAGTTGTGGAGGAGAAGGCTTACATTAGGACAAGAATGCTTTACATTGATAGTTACATTGATATATAGTTCCTTGTTGAATCTTATCTATTGATTAGTGACTGTTTAATTAGTAGCTTTTAGTTGAATAAATGAGTCTTAATTATCATTTAATCATGTTTTTAAGGGTCCAATTAAGCTACTTGTTTATTTATCCATTCCCTGTAAACGTTTATCTATGAATTAAACATGGAAGAATAAAGACATGGAGATAATTGATTTCCAAATTAACTTTTGTTCGAGGAAGGCCTAGATTACCTTCAACCCGTTAGACCAATAGCGTATATAGGCAGAAGCTCAAAGAAAATTAATATGCAACTAATTAAGCTTAACATGCACTAAAGAAACTAAACGAATCATTGAACACAAAGAGAAAGGATTAGGAGCTAACAATAGGGTTGTCTTTGATGCTAAGGTGATGATATTATTCATCATTCAACAATAAAATTGTTTTACAATTTGTATATAAATGACTTCACATTATTATTAGGACTTTAAATAGAACATTCTCGAGGACTTTAATTACATACAACATTCTGTAGGACTTTATTACCAAGACTTTAAATTCAACATTCTAAAGGACTTTAGGTAAACGTTTTCAACATAAATAAACTTTATATACAACCACATGAAGAACTTAAATGTTTCCAACTTACGAGTGATGGAATTGCCACCGATTCATTGAAGGATTTTACACACAAGATTTTACATAATTCCATCATTCAACAACATACATAAAAACACATTTTACAATCTAAACTTTACATTTTGAAACAACAACAATTAATGGACCAAATGGAAGCAAGCTCAGTAAGTCAAAGTCATAATCATGTGTTCAAGAAATAAATGGCTATGAACTTATTTGGGATTGCGTTAGAGGCATTAAAAAGTACTTTTAGTACTTAAAAAGCTATGCTAAATAATAGTTTGCATGTTTGGTAAAAAAAATTTAGAAGTATTTTTTTTTTTTTACTTTTTTACTCTAAAAATGGTAAAAAGTAAGGGGTGTAAAAAAAAACCGGGAAACCGGAACCGGGTGTATATATATATATATAATAATAATAATTTTTTTAATATTTTATATATATATCATTACTTAGAGTAATATACAAAAGAGCCAATGCCTCTATAACAGTTATGTGTATTTGGCTATTTGATTTGTTTGTTAATGAAGTTGCTTAGTGCTTATTCATTAAAAAAAAAAAAAAAACAGAAAAAGTAAACTTTCGTTGATTACGGGGTGATTATTAAACAATTAAAAGAGATAAATGATGGTAAAAATGGACAAAAAGGCAAATTAGACAAAAAATAAAAAAACATATTGAACAAAAAAGCTAATATATATATATTTTAAATGGCCAATTGTATGCAAAAAAATGGGCTTATTTTAGGCCTAATACCTAAAATAAGCAAAAAAATAAATTAAAAAAAAAAAAAAATGAAAACCGGTTACCAAGCCGGGTACAAACCGGTAACCAGTTCCCGGTTCTGATTTCCTAAAACCGAGAATCGGAGTACCCCGGTTCTGGTCCAAATTTTGGCCAAAAACCGGAAAACCGGACCGGATTGACACCCTTAGTAAAAACGCACTTTTGACAAAAGCTTAAAAATGAATCATATCTTAGGCCATCTTCCTTCACTCCTAAAACTCCTCCACAGCCCCATTGCCGTTTGGCTCATGAGAGGAAAACGTTTCCAGGACTATTTCACAAGCCAATACTCTTAGCTAGTCAAGATTAGATGGGTTTTATCTAAGGATCCTTGTTAAATTGCTTGCACATTACATGAGGACCAATAACAATTCAAAAAATATCAAGCAATGAAACTCAAGATATATATGGTTCATTGTTCACATTCGCTTAAAACTAGCCTTTCTGCATTAGTTCGTAGCCAATACTGCATATGATCTCCACGTGATATTCTAAAACTTATCACAAACTCTCACATCAAGTGACTGTCACTGTCTGCATATTCCACCCGGAAGAATAATTAGTTCCCGCATCAGGAAGCAACTTTCAGTGGCTAGAGCATGAAATATCGTAGAAAAATTGACAAAAACCTAGTTGTGCTCTACAGCTGGAGCCTGGATCTCTCTACAAAGCTCTAGAGCTATGGACCTATCTACAACTTTTGCCTTTTGGAGTTAATATTGAATGATCAATGATTTTGGAGAGAAGACCAAAATTAAGGGAATGAATTGATGCTAACGAATCTAGGGCAGAGTTGAGAGTTGGCTTTTGTATATTGGAGTAAGTCCACAAAGGTGGCGTGCATGGTGAAGCTGAGCTTCATGACAAACTCTCTGATATTGAAAATCTCTCTTGACTACTCCATTACCGGATACTCCAACCTTCTTCTACACACGCATGCATAGAGATCTAGCACTTTGTGATTTTATGTCAGAAAAGTCGGCTGCAACTTGGCCATATGTGCAGCATTTCTGAATACTATAAAAATGCTTACATGCATGACCACCATTTCTACAAGTCAGTTGAGATAAACCAAGTGATTCTTCTCTAGCAATATAGTAGCCATGGCCTTGAAATTAGCTCTCTTTGTTTTTCTTGTCATTGCTGTGGTGGCTGCTCCGCTTCCTAGAGCCCAATCCCAGCTCCTTGGTGGCCTCCTTGGTTTGATTCACATCAACGGGACGGTGTTTTGCTCTATTAATGGCAATATAGGTGTCAATGGTGCCGTTTTCCCGAGTAAGTTTTCCGTTTCCATATAAATTTCTTACAAACTGTATTATAAGATTCATATAATCTAATTTTTAAAATGTCATGTCTTTTGAGCATGAGAAGTACTACATTATTTTTTTTTTAATTAATGTTATAAAAAAAACATGTGAAAATTTGAGCTCTTTTAATGCTATTTTTCACCATGGTTTTGTAATGTTTACTTTTATTCAGATGCTCAAGTACAACTGCGATGTGGAACTGGAAATGTTGTTTCTACTGCAACAACCAATGGCTCCGGTGTGTTTTCCATTCTGTTGGATCCTCTACAATTTCTTCTCTCCTCCTTGGTGACCGACTGCAATCTAGTGGTTGCCACACCCCTCTCCACCTGCAACGCCAACCTTCCCAATCTTGGGGGAGCCTTGCAGTCGCCCTTGCAGCTCATAGGGACTATCGTTAGCGGCCTTCTCCGTGTCACCACCCTTAATCCAACTGGTTTCCTATTCACTCCCGCAACTTGAGCAATGCTATAAGAGTTATGCTAGAAACCGTATTTTTATCTTATAACTATTCTACAATGCTGAAGCAACAATTCTGATCAATCATTATTAAAACGGAAAAAAATTGGTTAACTTAAACTACTATATTAACATTGTGGAATAATTGTAAAATAAAAATACAGTATATATATAGCATTACTCTTACTACAAAGATAAGATAAAAGTGCTAAGATTACACATGAATAAGGTTCATTGTACCAATGACTATGATATGTAGTATTTTACTTTCCAACTAGCTACGTACTCCCTAAGAATTCTCTGTTTTATGATTATGAAGGTAATTGGCATCCAAATTGTAAGTCCTTCCCCGAAGCACTTTTGCTGCCTATAATGAATAAAAGCCTTTTTCTAAGAATTTGTATGTAGAATTAATGTTGATCCCCTTCAAAATGGGATTCTGTACCATACTATCCACCGCAAATTTCGAATCATGCATGATAATTTACGTTAGGAAAATTCACAATGTTATCACAAAATTTGGCCTCATCATTTAATTTGTGGATTTGCTTGGACTTTTGGGGTAAAAAAGGGTGAGTAATTCTAGAAGTCACTCTTCTGTCACTCTTGTGTCCCTCTAAAATTAAGTGGATTTTAAAATTACAATTTGATTAAAATCTAATAATGATCAATCATGCGTCACTCTTGTGTCGCATCAATCAATAATTCTAGTAATGCTACAAGTTCTTTTTGTGTCCTTTAGAGAGACACAAAAAGAACTTGTAGCATTACTCCAAAAAGGGTACTAATTCGTTGCCAAAAGGTTAACTAATTAAGTAAAGAAGGAATTTGACTTCATCCACCGTAAAAATTGCTATTCCATTTCAAGTATTCCATGGATTATTATACTAATTAACGTTGAAAGATGATGAAGTTCTTATTACAATTATGCTCATTAACTTGATTATTTACAATATATACATAAGTCGATTTATACAATTAAGTAAACTTAAATAGACTTATACTAGAAAATATAAATATCAAAATATAATCTAAGACTAACAAATTAAAGGCCAATAGGGGAACTTCAAAGTTATATTAATTAATTGTATAACATTATATTTTAACTTAGTGTTATAAGTTATAAATTATAATATATATAATTATATCTATAATTATTATAATATAATGTCATGTCACACACTAACAAGTAACAAGTAACATATATTGAATTTGAACCTATGTTTTTTAAGTTTGGAAGGTCAATCATGTTAGACGACGCCTCAATGGTGCAACTTATCGTCTCACAAATGAAGCATTATTCCTTAGCGAGGAACAAGGTCTTATTGAGGAAGTCCCTTATCATATTTCAAGAAGTATTAACACTAGCACATAACCCGCGCTATATATGTGTGGGATTCTTCATTATAATTTAATTTGAAAAATTTAAACGCATCATATCTTACTTTTCATTATAAGTTAAAATATGAGTATCCAAAAAATCTATCACGCTTCTTTTAATGAAAATGCATACTAAATGTTATACACCATACATTACTAAACATGTACTTTTTTTTTTAAGTGTACCAAACTTGAATTATGATTATCAAAATATTAATAAAAAATTAGTAGGAAACTCTGATATTGTTGATGTAATAATTATTATATTTCGATACAAACAAAACCTATACAGTTATAATCATTTCAGAAAAATACATAGTAAAATAAACAAAATTTTCTCTCTTCTTTTTAATACAAAATAAAACACAAAACTCAATATTTAATGTAATCAAATAAATCTCTTTCAACACTTTCAAAAAATGATAGAAAATTCGAGTAAATCACAAAAACAAAAAAAAAATCCAATAAAATATTCAAATGAATTAAAACGTAAAATCTCATTGTTCAATACAAAGAAACGTTTTAGAGAAACAAACATAAGAATAATCAATTTACAGTCGTAAAAAATTTATACATAGATACACAAAGATAAATCCAAGCAACAAATTTTTAATTAAAGGGTTAAATGCATTTAAGGTACCTGTGCTTTAAGCCAAAATCAATCAGACACCTGAGTTTTCAAAAATATCACAATTGGTACCTGTGGTTAGCAAATAAACCCATTTGGTACTTCTGTTAAAATTCCATTAGTTTTTTTTAACAAAGTGCCACATCACCTTACACGTGGCGTGGTACATTTGGTTTCAAAGTGCCACATGGCGTAGTACTTGAGTTTTTTGGTGCCAGGTCTTTTTGTTTTATAAAAAAAAAATCAAAACAAAAGCACAAAAAAACAAAAAAAAAAAACAAAAAAGAAGGTAGATCTGGGGTTGCCGCCGCTCTGCTCACCTTCTTTCTCCTCTCCTCACCTCACTTTCTCCACCTCCCAATGCCCTCGTCTTTGATGTGACTTTGATTTCCTATGTCATTTCAGTAACTCAAGCCCTGCATATCCCTACCTACATCATCTTCACATCATCAACCAGGATGTTATCTTTCTTTTCCTACTTTCCCACCTTTGCATCCAATGCTACTTAGGATTCTGCTCAAATTCCAAGACTTACGCCAATACTCAGATCTTCAATCCCTCCCTTGCTTCAATTCGTTTGAAGGGCTTGAAGCAAAGTCACTGGAGGCTCTTAATGGCGGAAAAGTAATTCAGGGTTTGGCCCTAGGCCAAACGAACGACCACCCAGTTCTACTTTTTTTCTTTTTCTTTTTCTTTTTTTGGTTTTTCTTTTTTTTTTTGTTTTTTGTTTTGATTTTATTTTAAAAGAAAAATATGATGTGGCACCAAAAAATCCAAGTAACATGCCACGTGGCACTTTGAAACCACATGTACCACGCTAAGTGTAAAGTGATGTGGCACTCTGTTAAAAAAACTAACAGAATTCTGACGGAAGTACCAAGTGAGTTTATTTACTAACCACAGGTACCATTTGTGATATTTTGGAAAACTTAGGTATCTGTTTGATTTTGGCTCAAAGCACAGGTACCTTAAATGCATTTAACCCTTAATTAAATAGAAATCCTAGATAGAATCAAATATAGTGCAAAATAAACAAAATCTTTTTATTTTATAAGTATCTAATAAAATAAAATATTGCACTCAACATTTAATATGATCAGATAAATCCTCTCAGGTTCAATACTTCAATGTTTTCGAAAGAGTTTCTATTTTTTTTTTTTTTGGCACAAAAAATAAATAAACGCACTATAATCTTCCATTAGCCTACTAAAAATCCAATTATCTTAATTCAAAAGTTGCAATTTTCATCAAAGAACAAATTGAAAAAAGAAAAATAAATAAGCAACCTATAAATACAGTTAATACTCAATTACAATTGTTTTGAGAGGGTTGTGTTATTCTTATTAAGGGTTCGTTTGAAATTGCAGTTTTAATGAGTACGATTTTAAACTTTTTTTTTTAATTGTGTTTTTTAAAGGTTATGAATAAGAATTACTTCGGGATTGAATTTTTAGGTTATTATTGTTGAAGAGTGGAGAGAGGGAAAAAAAAAAAAAAGTTAATTCTTAAAGTTGTAGTTTTTCTCAAATAAAAAACATACACATGGAAGATTAAGAAGAATTACTTCAAGTTGATTTTTTAGGTTGTTATATTTGAAGAGCGGAGAGAGAGATGTGGAAAGAGAAAAAAAAAAATTAATCACGAGAGAGAGAGAGAGAGAAAAATTTGAAATAATTGGGAGATCTTTATTTTGTAGGCCTTATTATATTGTAGATAATATATTATTAATCAAATTGTTTTTCAATGGCTTATTATTTAGAAAGAAAAAAAAAATCTTATTTTTATAAATTATCTATTACTAATCTCAAATTTAGTAATTAAGTTCTAAGAATCTAAGTAATTAAAAAACATAGGTGATATGTTCTAACTTCTAAGAATCTAAGCAATTAGAAAGTTAGTCAACAATGTGCTCTTAATCAATGTACATTACTCTTTAGGATATGACAATTGACATTATATACAATAATACAAACTTAAATGTTATATTAATTAATTGTATAAAATGAAATTAGTTTAACTTAGTGTTATACTTATAAATTAATAAATTAAAATATATATTTATATATGATATGTTAATTATATATAATATATTATATACATCGTTAAGTTACGTTAACGACTAACAAGTATCAAGTAAAGTATAAATATAAAGGGAAAAATATAATTTAACCTTCCAAACTATCAGCCATTTGCGATTTAGCTTTACAATATTCAAAATGTAATAGAGTAGTCCTCAAAACTACCAAAATGTATCAAAAAGATCCCTTATTTTGTTATATAAATTATAAAATTAATTAACAAGTAAAGTATATAAATTATCTTTTAAGTTTATAGAATAGACAATGGGAATTCGGTGCATATTTGGGGAGAAAAGGGGATTCCTAGGCCTACACCACCCACTTTTTGGATCCAATCAAACCCGAAAATCCTTAACCCGAAAGCCAAGGTGGAAGAACTAATTGATCCCGATACGAGATGGTGGAAGACTAATATGTTGAAAGAGATTTTTTGCTTGGAGGAAGTCACAGCCATTACAACAATCCCTATTGCAAGTACAAGCCAACCGGATACAAGCATATGGAGAGGTACGGCAAACTGATGTTTTACAGTGAAAAGTGTGTACTACATTGTGAAAGAAATGGAGACAAGATCCCAACCAGAAGCTAGGCTCTTCTAGGAGTGGGGACAGTGAGGTATGCAAGGCAATATGGGCTATGAATCTTCCTAATGTAGCAAAAAAATTTATTTGGACAGCACGTCACAACTCTCTAACGACAAAGGATAAACCCTTGAGGTTTCAGATGCAAACTATCCTATCTATGGTTTGGAAGCCGAAACTGTGTACCATGTACTGTGGAATTGTTCGTCGGCAAGGGATGTTTGGGGGGCAAGTGATCGTTTTGTAAATTTGAAACCCCAGATAAGGATTGGTTGGAAGAAACTCCGGATTGTATCCGTAAATTTGAAAGAGCAAACCCCTCTCTCTCTCTGATTTGATATATGACAATGAATTTATTCTAAAAAAATAAATTATGTTTTAAGTTTATACTTAATATAAATTTATTTAAATTATACTTAATATTTTTGGACTTTGGTACTGTATAGTTTTTAATTTTATCTATATGAATGGATAGTATGAGTAATGATAGGCGCAAGGTAAGTTTCCGGTGGAAATCCGGAGTTGCCTAAGTGGCTGGGGTTAAGCCAACCCCGGTTAGCATATTTTATTATTTTTCTACTCACCCACTACTTTTCTTTTTTAATTATTTTTTCCACTCACCCACCCAAACGCATGCTACCCTTCTCTCTCTCCTCTTTCGGCTCACACTTCCCCACCCCCCCTCTCTCTCTCTCTCTCTCGCTCTCCCTTTCTCCCTCTCGCCCAGACCCTCTCTCTCTCACCATCTCTCTCACTCCGGCCACCGTCGACCTCCGTCGCTCACCCTCTCTCCCACTCCGGCATAAGGGTTCCGGCCACCGGAGAAGAAGGCGGGTTTTGCTCTCCCTCGCTCCGGCGAAAACTCTCTCTCTCCATGCCATCCGATCCGTGAAAGTACCGAGCCCCGCACCCACCCACAGGTCTTTTTTTAATTTGATTCTTTAGGTTTTTTGGGTTCTCTCATATAGGTTCTCATACCATTTTTTTTGTTGGTTGGTTAATTTTTCTGCAGCAAAACAAAAATCTTGGGTTAATTTTTGGTTGGTTAATATTTCTGTGTTGGTTTGCCGAGAAAAGCTTTGGTTGGTTGGTTTTTTTTTTTTTTTTTTTTTTACTTCTGTTCGTGAATTTGTGGAAAGCCTTGGGTTTTTGCTTCTGCATTGAATAGGCAAGTTTGGGGGCTGGGTTAATTTTTCTGCATTGAATTTTATTTTTATTCCATGGCTATACTCACTCATGAATATTTGTTCTGCCTGCATAACCCCAGTTGATACAAGTTTGGCGTTTGAAATGATGTGGGGATTTTTCTTTTGGGTTGCTTTATTCTGTCTTGGCCGAATGGGGTGAAGATTTTTCTTTGATATTTCTTGCATGGAATTTATGAATTCTTTGTGAGATCTCCAGAAAAAATTTATTGCCTTCGTTTGTGGAACCAAAGGTTCGGAAACTGTGCTTTTTTTTTTTTTAGATATTTGAGTGATATTAGCCAACTCTCTCCTACTTTCTTGAGTGATTTGGGTTGAGAACAAAAAAAGGGATTTGTTTTGGTACTGGGTATTGTGAGTGGGTATTGATTTTGGCTGTAGTTTGTTATTAGGTGGGCGATTTTGTGATGGCCGAATGAATGCAAAAGAAATGTTTGGGCTTGTCTTGGATGCTGGAGAAATTTTTGATTCCTTTGTGGGTGTGGCCGGTTTTGTTTGTTAACATTCTCGAATTTGTTTGTATTTTATTCTAGTTTTAGCTAGTTGTGAATGTCAAGCTACCCATGTGTTTGATGAAATGTTTGTGAGAAAATTTATTGCCTTTAGAAAGAAAATGGTGTAAATTTTCTTTTGAATTTCTCTAAAATATTCAAAAGAGCGTTGAAAGGATATTGTGTTGATTTTATTTATTTATTGAAAGGATATTTATTTTTTTATTTTTAGATATTTGAGTGATATTAGCCAACTCTCTCCTACTTTCTTGAGTGATTTGGGTTGAGAACAAAAAAAGGGATTTGTTTTGGTACTGGGTATTGTGAGTGGGTATTGATTTTGGCTGTAGATGCTCTCCCTCTCCCACTTTGAGCTCTCTCTCAGTGACGGTGACGATGAAACTCATCGGCATCGGTTGACTGGGTTCGGAAACGACTGTGGGTTGGGTCCGACGGTTTGATTTGGGTCCCGTACACGAGCGAAGCCGAATCAAAACCCAATCTTTGTGCTCATCCAGAGTCGATCTAAGGTAATATTAGTGCCTTTTTCTTTTTCTTTGTCTTTTGGTTGTTTTTTGGTAGCTGGAAGTTTTGCTTGGCTAGGACTGAATTGAATGGAGGGGATGGGGACAATATTTTGGGGTGTTATTCCTTTTGGGGATTTCGGTTGAGGAAGGGATGAAATGGTTGTTGAGCATTTTTTTCTATTGAAATTTATGTTTTTGTTATGGCCGGAAGGTAAAATGTTTTTGATAAAAAAGTTGGTGAATTTTTGTTCTGTTTCGTTTGCTAGAGACTTTTGTTGGGTATGTGATGGATTACCGATTGTGGGCATGCAATTTCTTGGTGTCTTTTTGTCGATTTGCGTTGGCTAATACCCAATTTTAAGAAGATTTTGGGAATTTGGGGCATTTGGAATGTTGGGCATTTGGTTTCTTGAACGTTATAGACCTTTCCTCTCTCTCTCTCTCTTCTCCTCTGTTTTGTCATCTATGATAGATACATGCATTTGTAAGATTCTCAGAGTTTCAATGCTCTGCATATAAATGCCAGTCTATGGGTTCAATTTCCAGTATTTCTTTACATATGGCCATATAAAACCGACGTTAAAATTTTTGGCTTTCCTAAACCGATGCAAGGATTTTGGCGAGTATGGGTTTGTCTTTAATTTCCTCAGTGATTAATTTTTTTTTTTCATATGGTTGTGGGAAACTTCAATCTTTTTCAATCTTATGTAGTTTTTTGGTGCTACCACTGCAGGCTGCAATTCAAGCTTGCTGAGGAAGTTTTTGCCCTTCCTGTGATCAAGTCTTTAATCAAGAAATTTGAGGGCTTGCCCAAGAAATTCAAGGGGAGTGGAGCTGTTCAAAGAGGCCGTTTTAAGTTTTTTTTGTATACTATACCAAAAATGAAGAGGTTTTGTTGTATAATTAAAGAGGTCATTTGTTTTTGCTTAGCTTTTTCCTCATGTATCTTTCAACTTGCAGCCCATTCATGTAAATACTCGAGTTGTGTTGATAAAATAATGTTAAAGAATTAAGCCTTTTATAGGGTGGAATTTTGGATGGCTTGAATGAATACTTAAGGCTAAGTCATTGACTTATACTTTTAGTGCACCCAGACTGATATTTTGGTTCCCTCTTGAGGCCATCTATTATACACAAATCATTTGGTCACCTCAATTATAGGCGCACTCATTAGTCTCATATGTCTATTAGTCTCATACGTTTTTTGCATATCTAACACAAGCAGGAGCAACAACAAAAAAATCTACGAGCTCCTTGCAAGGCTACTATAAAACACAACCAACTAAAACACAATAAAGTCCATAAATTATTACAAAATGTAGGTGCCATGATTTTGAGACATTATGTAGATTTTTCACAATGGTAGGACATTATGTAGCAGGATTTTTTTCACATTTGCATCATTGGATTACCCAAATCAGCTATAAAATGCAAGTTTCCACAATTACATTTCTTTTGTTTTGCCCAAAGAGAAGTAATTGTTACTTTCCAGAATTACATGACAAAATGCAAACTTCTCTATGAACTTCTCTATAGCATTATTTCCCTCGGCACTTGACTATTTTGCACAAAAGCTAATTTCACTGCAGACCTCTATTTCACTACATATTTTGCACGAAAGCTAATTTCATTGCAGTCCTCTATTTCAGAACATATTTTGCACTGCTCCTCTGCACAAGCCCTAGACCTTCACTGCATGTTTTGGAAAGAATTCATGATAATGACGCTCATATCCACATAACGCAATATCCCTGCATATTTCCACACCAAACATCAGCCCTGGCAACACACCAAACATCAGACGAATCTATAAGCTCTTACAAATAATAGAAAATTGCATCAGATTGCAAATTACAAATAATAGGCTGAACCCAAAATTCATCATTCAATAAATAAATAAAATCAACACAATATCCTTTCAACGCTCTTTTGAATATTTTAGAGAAATTCAAAAGAAAATTTACACCATTTTCTTTCTAAAGGCAATAAATTTTCTCACAAACATTTCATCAAACACATGGGTAGCTTGACATTCACAACTAGCTAAAACTAGAATAAAATACAAACAAATTCGAGAATGTTAACAAACAAAACCGGCCACACCCACAAAGGAATCAAAAATTTCTCCAGCATCCAAGACAAGCCCAAACATTTCTTTTGCATTCATTCGGCCATCACAAAATCGCCCACCTAATAACAAACTACAGCCAAAATCAATACCCACTCACAATACCCAATACCAAAACAAATCCCTTTCTTTGTTCTCAACCCAAATCACTCAAGAAAGTAGGAGAGAGTTGGCTAATATCACTCAAATATCTAAAAAAAAAAAAAGCACAGTTTCCGAACCTTTGGTTCCACAAACGAAGGCAATAAATTTTTTCTGGAGATCTCACAAAGAATTCATAAATTCCATGCAAGAAATATCAAAGAAAAATCTTCACCCCATTCGGCCAAGACAGAATAAAGCAACCCAAAAGAAAAATCCCCACATCATTTCAAACGCCAAACTTGTATCAACTGGGGTTATGCAGGCAGAACAAATATTCATGAGTGAGTATAGCCATGGAATAAAAATAAAATTCAATGCAGAAAAATTAACCCAGCCCCCAAACTTGCCTATTCAATGCAGAAGCAAAAACCCAAGGCTTTCCACAAATTCACGAACAGCAGTAAAAAAAAAAAAAAAAAAAAACCCAAGCTTTTCTCGGCAAACCAACACAGAAATATTAACCAACCAAAAATTAACCCAAGATTTTTGTTTTGCTGCAGAAAAATTAACCAACCAACAAAAAAAAATGGTATGAGAACCTATATGAGAGAACCCAAAAAACCTAAAGAATCAAATTAAAAAAAGACCTGTGGGTGGGTGCGGGGCTCGGTACTTTCACGGATCGGAAGGCATGGAGAGAGAGAGTTTTCGCCGGAGCGAGGGAGAGCAAAACCCACCTTCTTCTCCGGTGGCCGGAACCCTTACGCCGGAGTGGGAAAGAGGGTGAGCGACGGAGGTCGACGGTGGCCGGAGTGAGAGAGATGGTGAGAGAGAGAGGGTCTGGGCGAGAGGGAGAAAGGGAGAGTGAGAGAGAGAGAGAGAGAGAGAGGGTGGGGAAGTGTGAGCTGAAAGAGGAGAGAGAGAAGGGTAGCATGTGTTCGGGTGGGTGAGTGAAAAAAATAATTAAAAAAGAAAAGTAGTGGGTGAGTAGAAAAATAATAAAATATGCTAACTGGGGTTGGCTTAACCCCAGCCACATAGGCAACTCTGGATTTCTACCGAAAACTTACCTTGCGCCTATCATTACTCGGATAGTATTAAGGCATGACCTGTGTGAGCATTATATAGTGTTTTTCATGTCTACATCAGCTCTTGAATCTAATGGTCCGAATTGAATTAAAAAATGCAAACTCTAGTCAACGCTCAAGATCGTGGCACGAATTACGATGCAGATGACGATGAAAGGGTCTGGCGCGAGTTTAAAAAAAAAAACGATTCATCTTTTGAGTGCGTCGGTTTTAACTTTGTAAACAGGGTAAGTTTTTTCAGCCTTCCGATTTAAATAAGAAAACATGTAGCCGTTGGATTTAATGGTGGTGTACAGCTGTAAGGCATGACTGGCGTGAGTGTAATCTGGTGTTTCTTGTATCTCCATGAGCTCTTTAATCCAATGGTTTGCATTAAATGAGAAAAAGTTAAATGATAACAAACGGTCAATATCATTTTATTTGTAGACATGGCATAGGGCTTAGCAAGTGTTGCACATGGAGGAAAGTTTTTTTTTTGAAATCTTGGTTTTTACGCATGCACAGTCACCAAGTCTGACAATGAACAGTTCATTCATCATTTTTCATGTTATTTTTCAGCCGTTCAAAAACATTGATCAAATAAAGGCCGTAGGATGTGTATTAGTGTGTAACGCAATGGAGAAGGTGGGGATACAATGTTTCGCATGACTTCGTGAACGTGCACGTGGGATTTCATTTGACAGCTGGAGAAGCCTTAGATTAAATTATCAGCATGCACGTGGGATTCATTTGACAGCTGAGAAGCCTTAGATTAAATTATCATTTTTGTAGATTTAATCAACGGACTCTATTCACCAATAACATAAGAAATGGGCGTATGGGACAAATTTTATGACCAAAAAAATCTGGGATTTTATTTTGAAATGGACCAAATCTGTCTTTTATTTATTAAAAAGAAATGAAAAAACAAGAACGAACGGTGAATGTAAAATCTCCCAAGTTCCCCAACGCTTGATTTGCAAAATTCACTACAAGAAAACAAGGTTTTAGTGTCGACATTAGCATCGACGCTAATATTAAGCTATTAGCGTTGACGTTTTAATCGACGCTAATAGTTATACTAAAATATGAGTATCAAAAGTCGACGTTAATACACTGATAGAAACTAAATCACAGGCGAAAAAATTATTAGGATCGACTAAATTACTATTAGCGTCGACATTAGTCGATGCTAATCGTCATACAAAATAATAAAAATTAAAAATTAAAAAAATTGAAATTATTAGCGTCCTCTAAAAGTAGACGCTAATATTTAATGGACGCTAATAATCATATATAATAATAATAAAAAAAAAAAAATTAAGACTATTAGCGTCCACAAGAAGTGGACACTAATAGTTATATATAATAATAATAAAAAAATTTGAAAATTATTAGCGTCCACAAAAAGTGGATGCCTGGACGCTAATACTCTTAACAAAAAGAGTTTAACTTTGGTTCGGATGAGCCTTAAAACCATCTCTTTACAGCCTCCAATCACCAATTGCCACGTAAGCTAAACTATAATAAGTGCAAAACATTAAACTACAACCAAATGCACCAGATGAAGAAAAGAGAAAGAAGAAAGAAAAGAAAGAAAGAAGTCCCACGGTGATGCAGAAACGGCGAGACCCACGCAACGGCGTGACCCGTGGGTCTCGCACCCACGGCGGTGCAGAAACGGAGAGTTGCCGGATTTTGACTGAGTCTCTCCTTTTGATTGGGTTGATTTTGTTGGGTCTTTTTGATCGGGTTGATTTTGGGTTGATTTTGTTTGTTGGGTCTTTCTGATTGGATTGATTTTGTGGGTTTGATTTGTTGATTTTGTTGGTCTTGCTATGGCCGAATGGAAGAAGAGGGGATTTGGAGTTTGGTTTTTATTTTTTTTGGTTTGGCTGATTGGGGTTTTTTCCTGTGTGTGGATGAAGAAAAGAGAAAGAAGAAAAGAAGAAGAGAGGGTCTGGGAGAAAGAAAGATGAAACGGCGCTGGTCGTGGAGAGAAAGAAAGAAGAAACGGTGCTGGTCGGCGACACCGTGGGTCTCGCGGGTCCGGCCTGGGTGTGTTGATTTTGTTGGTCTTGCTATGGCCGAATGGAAGAAGAGGGGATTTGGAGTTCGGGTTTTGGTAGAAAAGTTGCTGGAGATGGTGACCATGGCGGGTAACGGCCGGCCGTGACCCACGAGACCCATCAGAAAAAAAGCCCATCAGTTCAGATAAACGGCCACGACCTTTTCAACTTGGTCCGGCGCCACGGCTTTTTCAGTTCAGATCCACGGCCACGGCCACGTGGGTTAGGCCAGACCCACGGCCACGGTCGGCGGTTAGACCCACTGCCGGCGTGGGTCTAGCCAGACCCACGGCCAGCGTGGTTTTTCTGTGGGTCTGCTGGGTCCGTTGATTTTAGGGTGTTTTTTGTATTTTTCCACTTTGATTTGTTGTTTATGTTCTCATTTTGGTTTTTTGCAATTTTTTGAAAATGATGATGTGGCTTCTTTTCATTGCGTGCTGCAAAACATCACTTTTGCAGGAGGACCTGATCATAGGGGCTCTTTAACAAAAAATAAAATTATTAACGTTGACTTTCAAGACCCTGATAGGGGGTATTAGTGTCCACATTTTATGGACGCTAATAGTCTTAACAAAAAATTAAAAAAATAAAAAATAAAACTAAAGGGTTATTAGCGTCCACTAACCCCATTATCAACGTCGACTTTGAAGGTCGAAGCTGATAGTGGGGTATTAACGTCCACTTTTTGTAGACGCTAATAGTCTTAACAAAATATAAAAAAAATAAAACTAAAGGAGTATTAGTGTCCACTTAAAGTGTACAATCATACGCCATTATCAGCGTCGACTATCAAGGTCGACGTTGATAGTCGAGTATTAGCGTCCACTTTTTGTAGACGCTAATAATCTTAACAAAAAAAAAAAAAAAAAAAAA
>CM017326.1:25080459-25123751 GCA_006937295.1 Carpinus fangiana
GTGGTGGGACTTTCGGTCCCATTACCTCAAAGTTCAAATTAAATTGGGTTAGTGACTTGCTTTCATGTCAAGTCAAGTCTTAGTGGGACCAGCAACATTGAAAGAAAATTCTTTTTGGAATTTGAGTTTTATATTAGAGTCAGTTCTTCGCTGCTTCTTCAACTTGGAATTGGAATGGGACAAATTTGAACAAATTGGGTTAGACGTAATTCATTCAATCCTACCTCTAATAATGACATATATATATATATATATATTTCTTCTTATTTCTGATTCAGTGTGACGTAATAGGCTGCAGTGAATATTAATAACAGTAATGAACAGATAGGATCTAAGAAATGTCCTTAGTAAATACTGAATACTCTTTAGGTTTTGAAGGAAAATCATAAGGAACTCAACCTTGATTAATCTTATTGAACAACAATCAAATATAATCAATAATTGTATTTCTGGAGGCCATAAGCATGTATTTATAGGCTCCTAAGCCTAATAAAACTACGAATTAGGCCCAGAATTGAAAATCTGTGGTGCTTGTTTGAATGAGACTTAACATGAAACTACGGCGCCCGTCCGAATGAGACATATCTCCCATCAGGACGGCCATAGACAAAAAACTCTAAAACAAAAATAGCATAAGGTGTCTGGACATGTGTTAGATGAACTTCAGACGAAGCTCTCGGGTTTATGACTGCCTGGACGGACTGCAGACGAGACTTGTCGATTTACATCAATTTCAAATAAAAGTTCATGTTAATATTGAATTTGAAATTTTATGAGGTATGTATGGTCGGGTATTTTGCTGATTATTCAAACTTGAACTTAAAGTACAATCATGATATTAATTGTAAGATTTGTCAATATTAACTTTTTAAATCCAATTTCAAATGAACCCACTATTTTATTTTCATTGAATTTTCAGTAGAATCATAATAGATAACAACAAAAATTAAATGCATGCTATTTCACCTAATTTTAGACTTTTATCCCTACACTTAAAAAAAGAAAAGAAAAGAAAAGAAAAGAAAAGAAAAGAGTTTAATTGCATTTGATCACTTACTTGGTTGTTAACTAGAAATCAACATATTGTAGGTGGAAGTTTAATGACATTTTCTAAAAAATATCACTAATCAAATGTTATTAAACTTGATTTTTTTTGTGGTGCAAGCAAGCGTGATGGCAGGAATTGCTTGATCTCAGAGTTCGATTTTTGTGTTGGAATAGAGGGCAAAGTGCATACTATTTTACCTAATTTTAGACTTTTATCCCAATTAATTTACAACACGTAATTAAGCAATAACAAATACAAGTTTAATTAACCATTGAACCCCCCTTAATTATTAGATGCCACATGCATGTTTATACACTATCATAAAAGAACATTCAATCTTTTATAGAAACTTCGATCATTTTGGGCAGATAGATCAAACTAAAATTAATTTATTTCAGAACCCCACTAGAGAATCGAGAAAAGATTGCATAGGGGGGGCAGTTCTAGATTTTTTGGAGTTGAATTTTACATCTCTCTAAGTGGAGGTCAAAGTCCAATGGTGAGCCTAAAAGGACCACCAAATCATGCGCAAGAAAATTGAAGTAAAAAGATTGAAAGATCCTTGAAATTGTATGACTTTATTTCTGTGTTATCTTCTTCATCGATCTTGTGTCTCATAATTGTCTAAATTTTACACCATTGACGTCGATCGATGCCTTGCTTACAAGTATGTCGAATAGTGTATTCTGTTGAGATTGGCCCATGCTACATGCTTTCATCAGTTTAACCATCTCTCTCGGCGTTTAGTACTGCGCATTATACCCACAACGTCAACATATGGTGCCCATGCCAATTGCCTTTGCCCCAAGGCATTGTTGTGAGGACGGTGTTTATAATTATTGAAGAATTGTTGTAATAAAAATGAATATCTTAAAATAATCATGTTTTTCCAAGCAAAAGTTTATATATAGACAAGATTTTGCCTGATTATGTGAAAGCTAGAACGCAGGCTGTTTGAGTTTGAAAAATATTCATCACCCTCTCTACTCATCTTTGAAAGTTTCATTCAAAATATAATTGATGTGTTACAACAGTTTTGTTTGATATAAAGACTACAACAAAAGAGTTCTAAGTTTGAATAGATCGTGAATTAATCGCTTTCGAGTAGATAAGTTATTGGTAATCGATTGAGATCTATCTTGAGTATTAAATATTAGGAGATTGTGTTTGTTGATTCAGATAATTCAATATCCATATCCTTAATTAACATTACATATATACTTTTCTCCTTTTTGGAACTTTCTTTCCGCTAAAATATTTGATATTATTATAGGTTGATTTATTTCTTTTTGTATTATAGAGTTTCTTGGCCATTACTCATTCTCTATCTATAAAAAAAAGCTATGTAACCATATATGCTTTTTACGTTTCCACCCTTCTTCTCCATATCTCTTTTTTCAATATATCTCTTCAATTTATTTACCACTTTCTTCTTAGCTAGTTAGTGGGTGGTCCATTTATCCATGATAAAAGAAACTTGCAACTTCCATGCACAAGGACGATCGATTTAGTTGTCACAACATGGCTTGTCTAATGCATCACGAGAGACCTCTTACCATCGATTGCATGCTTGTCTTTGTCTACTATATTCTCCATTTATTTCCTAGTTTCAAAAATTAATAAGATCAAAAAGGGAAAAAAAAAAATGATGCGAATGCAGCCCAAGTGAACTCTTATCACAGCGCTAGTGATGGATACAACCATTGAGAGCACGAATGCCCCATACAAACATCTAAACAAGCTTCCGAAAAAACTATGGAGGTTTAGATGTGAAGTAACTGTGGAAAAAAGGTTTCCAAAAAGAAACCAAAAGGAAAAGAAACGAAGATCCACTCCAAAGAGTCCCATCCGGTTACGGTTAACCAATAAGCAACACAGTAGTAACAAAATATTACAGAAAATTACAAAAAGTAACAGCTTTAACATAGGTTGCTCTGGAGGAGGTCGTTAGTGGAGGATTGCACGGCGCATGGGACTCACACACCCGTGAGTAAGATCCACACGCAGGTGCATATGGTCCACTCGCGGCCTGTCGGAGATGGAAGGAGTCGCAAAGAGTAGTGTCAGGCAGCTGGATCGCCGGGGATGGTGGTGGAGGAGCGCGTTTCAGCTAGAGGTGTCAATGCGAGCGGTTATTAACCACCCGCCAACCACTAATCGTTATAACTGCCAATTGCCTAATTGCCTAAACTCTAACCATCTAGCAGTTAGCGGTTTTGTGGTTTACTGTCCGTAACCGCTAACCGCTTTTTATATACTATATTTTTATAATTATAATTATAATAATATTTATACATATAACATAATCAATTGATCATTAATGATTAAATCATATTTTTGTTTTAAATAATTAAATCATAATTTGAGTATTAATATATTATTACTATAATTTATATGATTATATTACATGATCAATTAATCATAAAATCATTTGATTATATAATAACAAATTATACATATATATTCATAAGTTACAAGTTATAAGTATGTAAGTTCATACTAATATAACAATGAACAATTAAGTATTTAGAGACTTAGTTCCAATGTATGTTATCAACTTATAAGTTTATATATGTTATAAATTATAATTATATATTATACATATATGCAATTATGCATATTGAATAATATAAATATAAAAGATCAATACTTAATAATATGATTCAATAACAATTCAAATAATTATTAAAGTTAATAATATTATTAATATACAATGATGATGTGATTCGTATAATATCAAATTAATTAATTGACATTGAATTAAACAATATGTTACTTATAACCACAATTGAAGTATTAATGTATTATCATTATAATTTATATGATTATATAATAACAAATTATACATATATAATATTTATACATGTTATGTTTGTAACTTTGTAATAATATATGATATGTTATGTAATATATATATTAACAACAAGTACATAAACTACATAAGTAACATAATTATTAATTAGTTTGTAATTACATATTAACTAGCTTTGTAAGTATTTATGTCATACATTTTTATTCTAATATTTTGTAATTTAGTATATATTAAGTAATTATGCATATTGCACATATGTTGTGTTTTTTTTTTTTTTTAAAGTTAATCGGTTATGATTTAATATTTAAGGATTTTTTTTAAAGTACAAGTAAATATAAATTTGAGGTCAAATATTTTTTATTTTTCAATGTGGGCTCTTTTTATAGCAATTGGAACCAAAAAGACACTAAAAATATAAAAAAAAAAAATGAGTGTAAAAAATGTTACAGTATTAATAAAAGCCCAAAAGAGCCCAAAAAGTCCAAAAAAAAGATTAATTTTTAAAAAGCGGTTAGCGGGCGGTTACCTATTTACTAACTACTAGGCGGTTAGCAGTTGCGATTAGTGAAATTTACTAACCGCTAAGGCGATTATGGTTAGCGGTTAATTAACCACTAACCTTAACCGCATTAACACCCCCAATTTCAGCCAAGGGCTGATGGGAAGATGGGATCAGACTTTGAAAAAGTTGATATTCAAAACTCCATAGATCTGGCCGGTGAAGCGTTGAAGGAGACAATCTACGATGGGGGAGAAGTGGCTGAAAGGGGGTGAAAAGAGTAGGGAGGGTCAGAATAAAACTAAAGCAAGCTCTAATGAGATTGGAGTACTCTCCAGAAGAGAGAAACCCAGCAAAAAAGAAGAGGAAAAACCAGAAGAAAAAGGAAAAGGAAAGAGGAGGAGGCCTCTAACACCGGCTACTAGACCTTTCGTTCCAGGAGAGAGAACGGAGCTTTTCTTCGTTTTTTCAATGTATCTTTAATTTTATATATAGAATGCTTTAGTGCATGAGAATGACAACATATCTAGCTAGGTGTTTCAGAATAGTCAAAATTGGTGGGCTGATCCACTTCGGGTAATTAGTTGTAGGACGTGTTTTGGCATTTGCAATTTAAACCAAAATCGGAATATATATATATATATATATTTTTGACATGTCGGTATAAAAGGGGAGGGAGATTCAATTAATGATTTTTGTTTTATTGAGCATAATTTTAACCGATTGAACTATCTCTTTGAGACTAAAATCGCAAAATATTGAATATACAAGTGACATGTCTGTAAAAAAGGAGGAGAGAGATTCAAATTAGTAATATCCACTTCATTAGGCGTAGTTCTAGTCGATTGAGTTACTTCTTAAAGACTAAAATTAAAAAATATTAAATATACAAGTCCAAGTGTAAAAATATTGAGTCCCACATTAAAAAGATATTATAAGTGTGAATAGTTAATATATATGTTGGCAATTAAATGTGTGTGTGTGTGTTTTTTTTTTCTAATTGGAATTAAATGTGTTATTTTCTTTAATTTATATTTGCATTCTATACCCTTATACTCTAGAATAGACTAGGATGTGGGTTAGCGGGTCAGTCATCTCAGGGAATGGGCTAGTCTTATGGGCCACCAACTGAGGCAGTTAGATCAGTAATGGGTCAGTCAGTTAAGTATAGTTGTGGGTGGGTCCATTACATTACCGGTCAGTTATTCAGTCCATGTAATGAAAATTGCATCTTTGCCAAGTTTTTATAAAAATTATTCTCTTTGAAAATTGCATCTTTTGGACTTATTTTTGCATGCTCTGCTTTCAAGAAAATACTAGAGTATAATGGTGGATTTTNAAAAATAATAATAATAATAAAAAAAAAAGAGACCACTTTACAAAATTCTCTCTTCTTCCATTTCCGTTAAATTCAGACCGCTGCTTAAATTTTTACAATTTTTTTTTAATTGTTAACAATTCGAAAAAAATTTGTCGGAATGAAACTCATGTAAAAAAACCAAAACGTGAATAAGTGATGTATATACATACCCAAGAACCTCTCTCGCCTGGCCCCTTTGTCTCGTATCCTATACGATATATATAAGCCACTGTGTTAATTATCTGCCTTTTATTTATGAAGTTTATGTTCAATAATCTGCCTTTTGAGGCTAGATTATTATTGTTTCATTCTAGCTAACTTTATTATTATTGTTTCATTCTAGCTAACTTTGTAATGCCTTTATGATATTTATATAAAGTGTGTTTAGTTTAAAGCTCTAATGTCTAGTTTAAATTATTCAAGTGAGTTTATGGTTTTTTTTTTTTTTTATGTCATGTTTTGTTGTCTCAGTTCGAACCAAAATTTTAGCAGTCCAGACGGGACAATGGAAGAGGAGGAAACTCCGAATTTGCACATAATTAAACCTAGATCTTACAAAAAGCCTAAAGCCTATCGGAATTCCAATAAAAACAGATCGATGAAGAGGAGGAATTGAAACTCCATATTTGTCAAGGAAACAGATGAAGAGGAGGAAATTAAATCCACATTGCAGCCATAAATTTGTTCTGATAATGATGCAACAATCTCAGAACTTGTAGCATGATGAATGAGGAGGACTTGGGAAATATATATGTAACGCCCGGATTCCGGATTTCACAACGGGCACATGCACTAAAGCATAATTTCCCTTTTATTAAAACTTTCACGAATATCTGTCTTTAAAAATTCTCACAAACTAACTAGAACATTTATATTCTTTATTATGTTTTATAAATCATTAAATGATCACCATCTAACGTACAATTCTTGATCCACATAATTCAATTGTAAAGACATCCATAGTTAAATTTCTTTTGTGTGCTTCCAAAATTGATATGATTTTTAAAAGAAAAAAATATATAAAAAGCCTCTCAAACTACTAGTCGTTTGCAATATAATCCCCGATGTTTAAAAGGTAATAAAATAGTCCCCCAAACTACCAAAATGTATTAAAAAATGCTACTTATTTTTTTATATTCCTATAATACCCATATTCTTTTAAGGAATAAAATAATAAAATAATTGTAAAAAAACCAAACAATTTTTTAAAAATACAAAAAATATGTGTTTTTGGAATTAATAAATAATTTAGGCCAATTACAGTGACTATTCATTTTGTATTAAAATAAAATTTAAATGTACGGTCCTTGAGATATTCCAAAAATAATAATAATTTAGTGCATGGAATCATATATATTATGTTAAAATTTTGTTTTTATTCGCCCATTAATTATAGTTTAATACAATATGAAGCAATTTGTAATTTAGACCAATTGTAGGGGCTAATTATTTATTTATTTCAAAAAACTTTTATTTATTTATTTGCCCATTGGTTTTTTGTTTATTTTAAAAAATTGTCGTTTAGGAATATTTTATTATTTTATTTGTAAAAAGAATATGGGTATTATATGAATATAAAATAATAAGTGGGCTTTTTGATACATTTTGGTAGTTTGGGAGCTACTTTAGTATATTTTGAACATCAAGAGGCTATATTACAAACGACTGATAGTTTTGAAAGCTTTTTATATTTTTCTCTTTTTAAAATTATCATTGAATCAAAATCTAATACTAATCTATAATAAATTCAATGATGATTTTGGAAGAACACAAAAGAGACACAAGTGAAACATTTAGCAGCATTACTCTTGATAAATGTCTGTTATAATTTGGTAGTTGTGTAAATATTAAATTTTTGTTAAGAGAGATATTATACTTCCGCCGCATTAAGATGAGCCTCTTTCAATACACGTATGGTCATCATGATGTTTTAGACTTGCTGAATATATTGTGGACTCACATATTCACCTATGAAATTGTAAACTATTCAATGGTTAATTAGCACCCCAGTGATAAAAAGAGGTGAACAAATATTACCAAATTGGTGATTAGGCGGGTGAAATATGCGTAACAAAATATGTAAAAAATGTTATAAATAAATGTTTATGTGGTATATGCTTAAGCTATATGGTATGTATGTGTTGTTATTAAATTGTGTTTTACACTAAACATTATATAAATTGTTTTACTCGCTTTATATTATAGAGTATGCAGTTATATACGTACGTAGTAAAGAAAATGCAAAGGAAAATAAAGTTTGATTTTACTAGCATGTATAAACCACCTCTCTAAAACAAAACGGCTAGCTATAACATTTTATAAACAAACCTTTTTGAAAATCATGCGTTGTTGTGATTAATTGGTGCTTTAGGAGCATACAAAAATGAATTTTTAAATGAAATTGTCCAAGAGTTTTAATAAGGGTAACGCATTAAATGCATTACCCTTGAAAATGCACTAAATGGAGTAAATGGAAGAATTTTGAAATGGAAATGATAATTTTCCACTTCACACACGACTAAGGTCAACTTATTTATAGCTTTTAAAGAGCTGGCTTGTGTTAAGTGGATCAGTTTGAGGTATATATATATGCCAATTAATGTGGCATGGTTTGGAATATTGTAAAAACAAGTATTTATACTAAAAATAACACATCACACCCAATTAATATATTGCCTTAATTAAAACACAACATATTTGACAGTTGGCCTTATTAATGTAGATATATAATACAAGCTAGCTTCTTAATTATCACGACAGATCTAACACTGGCCTTATTGTAGATATATCATACAAGCTTGTATGTTACAAAGTACAAATTCACGCCTGTCTGATTATTGGCCTTACAATACAATACATCTACATTAAGAAGCTTCTAAACAAGTACGACATATCTGATTACTGGCCTTAATATTGTTGATAATACAAGCTAAGCGCTTCTGGTTGCGAGCACACATGATCCGGGTGGTCCCATGAATAGAAAGCTTCGACAACAACAAAAATTACACGTAACAAGTTAGAAATCCAAAGAGAAATATATATATAGTCATAACCAAATTGAATTCATACTAGTTAATTAATTACCTGCAGTTGAAAGATTCCAGTCAGCATTGTCGTACTCCACATGCCATGCAAAGTAACCACGCCATCCCTTGACCTTTACACAAAAGATGCTACGCGTACCATCGTAACCAATCCAGGTAGACCCATTATAGATCAGATAGTTCGTGACATAGTCGGGATTGTACTTTTCCACAGCAGGAGGTATAAAGGTCATGATTTTGCTATAAGCTATGGGGTCTAATCTAGGCGCCGGTCCTCGGGCGGGTGAGAGTATTTCATTGTTTTCTTCATTTTCCAGAATCCAACTGCGACCATAAAATGGAAGGCCGAGGACTATGAAGTTTCTTGGCACACCTATACGTTGATATGGAATATAAATTAAATAATTAAATTTATTATTTTTAAATTTTTAAATTTTTGAGATAAATAGTTATTTAACTGCACCTGAGTCGATCCAAGCACTGACGCCGTCATCCACGCTAAATCGATGGCTGTCTGGATTGTAGAATGGAGCAGGCGGTTCAGTCCAGTTGGGCGAGGAAATGGGGGTGTAAATGTCGTAGGCGATTACTTGATCCAGTCCACGCTATCTGCGATTGCCTGAATGGGATATTCCGTGGTCGGCCCATACGTTGACGTGTAAAAGACATCGGCTGTTAGAAGCAGCCGGTCAAAGCCAGTGCTGTTGGCGTCTGCCTCCAGAGTGGCGCGCCATTCAGTGAGGAGTAAGCCAAGGTTAGTCATGTTGTCCCTGGTGTCGGGATATTGCCAGTGGAGGCTAAGGCCATCGTAGGAGTTGTTCCTGGCTACACGAATGGAGGAGTTTACGAATGCTTCACGGGAACTGCTACTGTTAGTCATTGAAGCAAAGATTAAAGCAGGATCAGAGGCTTCTCCACCGATGGATAAAAAGGATTTAATATAAGGGTTCAGTGAGCAGTGCACGACTCATGAAAAGTTTTGAAAGAAGTCCTCAGAACCGGGAGGAAAGGTGACTTCGTAGATGGTAGGGTTGACATTAGCAAAGGCAGCAAAAAGATGGTTGAAGAGGGTGTAGTTTATGTTGGCCACGGCCTGGATGCGGCTCTGGTAATACCAGCATCCGGCTTTCACGACATGAACATCATTGGCCAAATTCAGAGAAGGCCCGGGCTTGGAAGGCTGTTGATGGTGGTCAGCTAGTGAGGCAGTAGTGCTGAGAAGCACCACCCCAATCATCGAGAGCAACAGTAGTATTGCTAGAGAGTAATTGCTACTCATCATTTTTTGGTTTCTTGAAGTATTATGGTTGAAAACGACAACAGTTCTTGGCCTTTTATAATTGCATGCGTGCATGCATTTTGCATTTTTGTTTTGTAAAAGGCTACTGCATGCATGCATGTAGACACGTACACTTGAAAGTGAAATTAATATATACGTATAATTATGGCACCTCGGGGTGGCGTGACGGAATAGGATCCTCTCCATTTCAAATGAAATGGATAATATCCATTTAGTATAAAATGAGGGGTAATATTGTAAATTTTATCATTCAACTTTAATGTTAGGACAATATTATCCCTCATTTTACACTAAATGGATACTCTCCATTTGAGTTGAAATGGAGAGGATCCTGATCCGTGGCTCACTGGTCATCAAATGCGAGCTGCCCAACCAGCGGCCAACCGTGTCCTTTTTTTAAAAATAATAATAATAATTTTTTAGTTTTTTATTTTATTAACTTTTAATTTTAGTTTTTAAGAGAATTAGGGTATTGTAAGAATATAATAAAAAAGTGACATTTTTACACACTTTGATAATTTAATATACCATTTTAACACACTATAAATTTTATAAATGACTGTTAATTAAGGAGGCTTTGTTATATATATTTTTTCATTCTATATTATGCCTATGCGTGAACATCATGTATAACATAATTCAAATTGAATGTTAAATCAATCCATGTCTCATTCAAATGATCCCATTTGCAGTTGAGAGTTACAAATTGTGATTTCCTTTCACTGATCTTGTCATTGGTTTGTCAGCATTGGTGTAATTAACTTGTCGGTTGCTTTTAGTTATTGTGATTGCTTTAAGCCTCTAATCATTAAACTCTCCTAGGCAAAACCAAAGAAAGTCATCCATTTCTGTTCCAGCGACAAGTCAGAGAGCCCAAAGTCATCATTTCATCGCAATTTCATTAGGGTATTCTTATCACCGATCTCATTTCAAATCTAAGTTTTTCTTTAGGGGTCTTTATAATTATGATTCTTCATCCTCTTGCTAATTTGCTGCATTAAAATCTATGTTTATTGAAAGAAAAGATAATAAAATAAACTTGAATCGGAATAAAGGAAATTGAGATAAGAATTTTACATCATTCAGTTTATGCATATAATAAAACTTTAAGGACTATATTAATTTACTCTTATTGAATAAATAGTTTTATAATACAAATAATCCGAATATATAAGAAAATAGAGATAATACAAAATGGTATGGAGGATTAAATCAAATCAGATTTAAGTATATTTAAATTTGATTTAATTGGATTACCTACAATATATGCTAAAATTACTTTTCTCATAAAATCATATGATTCTAACTTTTAGCAGTAATAATGCATTATGTCTTGCTAATGGAAGCCACAAATGCAGTTTGAGATGGCCATCGTTCTATAAATTACAGTGTTGGGGGACATATATAACTGTAAAGTTTTGTTAAACCATCAATTATCCCAAAAGCTTAAGTTCCCTTTTAATAGGTGAGGCTCAACACGTGTAATATTTAATTTAAATGGGGGTGAATTGATGGAGTCAAGGTTCAATTACATAACCTTTGGCTCTGATACCACGTTAAATCACCAGTTATCCCAAAAGCTTAAGCTGATAGGAAGAGATAAATTTAATCACTTAATCATTAGTTTAACAAGTTTACTGACTAATATTGATGACGTTTCATGTGAAATTGTTATCTAAATTATTGAAATTCTTATAAATTTTTTGGGGCACATTACTTGCCCCCTCCCACCCTATTAGAGTGTACAAGTGGTTGTGGTTGTGGGTAGCAGATATTGGTAAAACTGCTAAAACTGCTAACAATACGTAATTGCCCAAGGTAGTTATTAAATTTTAATAACCACAACCGTTCCGCTTAGATTATTAACAATTATTTTATAACTAAACCGGTTGTTAGCAAGTTATTCAAACCAGTTATGGCAGTTTTAGAACCCTTTTTTTATATATGAACTTTTTTGCTTTTTAAGGTATTTTGGGCATTTTTGGGCTTATTTTAAATAGTTTTCAGTCAAAGTGTTTCAAAAAAAGAAAATGAATATAATGAAACTTTATCTCTAACTCTAATTTAAAACGACATTGTTTTGATGTTTAACACTAAAATGATGTCATTTTAATGCTATATTTTTAATATAAATATATAATATATATTAACACAATTTCCGGGTCACAGGGAGATTTAAGTTAAAACACGCACCAGCTAAATAACAAAGATGAATGGGAACACAGGTAACTGGACAGGTTTGACATAGCGGGCCCCATGTTCGATTGGTTCGCTTGGTAATCCATGGATCTTGACAGCTATCCCTTTAGCGGGCCTTGGGGAGATCCTAGGCGTAACCCAAAGTGACAAGCCTTTCGTGGAAAGGCATCACGGCTGGCAAAACTTGATTACCGGTTTTCTCCCTAATAATTTATATTTATATTATTATATATAAGGATAGACGATTAGCAGTTATAAACCATATTTTCTCCCTCTTAAAATTATTAACCATTCCGTCCTAAGCGGTTATTTGTTTTTATAACTGCCTATCAAAATAGTTTTAAGCAATTAACAGTTGTGAGAAAATTATAACCGCTCAATTTATACACCCTGCAACGTACATCTACTGCAACAATAAACCAATTTGTCGAGTAGTTTAGACAAAGGACACAAATTTGTCGTTAAAACCATATGTCATGGGTCTAAAACCATTTCATATATGTATCTATCAAGATCTACCCATAAAAACTGCAGCCTTTGTCAATATTCTTCGATGACAAATGTGAAAATTTTTAACCAAAAAATCTTTAAAAGCAGATACACACGGTTCATCAGATAATTTTAAATGAGGGATTACAGTGTACGTATATGCTTATCAAAACCCTAGCCACTAATTTGATCAGCTTTTTCTTCCCACCTTTTTGCACATTAATGGAGTCTCTTTCTGATCCAGTGGAATGCGACTGCGTCCTAGATCTTCAACCAGATCATACCACGTGTCTAATAAATATATAGATCTTAATCCTAGGCTGTAGTGTGAGCCAGCCCATGTTCATGTTGGAAATGATTAGGGTTTGACAGAAGATCGAGTAAAAAGATAAAACAAGAATAGAAGGTTAATTAGTATCGGTTGAGATTTAGTGTTGGTTTTTTAGTGTCGGTTTAAGGCTAAAAACCGTCACTAATTCATTAGTGACAGTTTAATAGTGTCGGTTTTAAAGTGAAGCAAATCTAGGGTAGGAAAAACTAGAGTAGTGTCGGTTTAGACAAAACCGACACTAATTAGTGTCGGTTTTCCAAAACGACACCTTTAAAAAGGTGACGGTTTTTTAAAAAACCGTCACTAAATTTAATATTTGTTTAAATATATATATATATATATAAATAGGTAGGTCCTCAATCCCTCTTCCTTCATCTTATACTTGAGCATCTCAAGGTCCTCAGATGGACAGACTCCAGCAACTCAAGATTTATGTGCATATGGTATCGTATCTGCTGTCTCCTTTCAATCCTTTCCTGTTTTGTGTTTAAGAAGCATTTACAGTAGTGAGTCCTTGGACATACACATAAGGATTAATCTACATGTGAGACGAGACCATAAACATCAGTACCTGCAGATCTACAAGCTTCCAACAATTAAAGAAAAAGGACAAGAAAAAAAATAAAAATGAACACCAACTAAGGAACACAAATATCAGTACCAGCTTCAGTGGTGGAGTCGCTTGGTCCATTCTCAATCTCTTCATCATAATCACTCTCCTCCTCCTCAGAGTCACTGGCACCCTGTTAATAACATAAAAACATTTTATAAAATCCTTTAACAAAAGCTGTTCTTAAAGTTCAACCATAATACAGAATCCAATAATTGATACTAATAAGGTATTGAAATAAAGGTAAGAACCTGGGATACATGAACACAAAAACAGTTGCTTCGTGGTGGTTTTATCAGCTCTGCTTCCCTTTATGCAGCAAATGATGTGAAGGCCAAAAGCTAAGCCAAGCCAATATATTTAACGCACATCCCCTGCGCAAAAAAAAAGAAAAAAAAAAAAAAAGGAAAGAAAAAGAGTTTCTATAAAGCAGTACCATTTCAGAAGAAAATAACTCAAAACCAAGCTTACCCATAAACAAAACGCCAAGAAAACCCCTTACCTCTGCTTTTCTGTGAGTAGAGAAACAGAAGCGTAGGTCAAAACAGGGAGATCTCATCGACCTTGGGCCGCAAGACCACGATCTGAGATCCTTGGCAGTGGAACAATGGAGACAGAGAGCTAGAGCTGAGAGAGCTGGACCACGTTTTGTAATTTTTTTTGCTTTTTTGTTGTTGTTTGTTCTGTGGAGACAGAGAGCTAGAGCTCAGAGACAGACGAAAATAAATTAAAGACAGAAGGCGCGCTAGATGAGAGAAGCGGGTGTGTTTAATTTTTAAAAAAGAGGTGTCGGTTCAACAGTGGTTACTGTTGAACCGACACCACTTTTTTAAAGGGGTGTCCTTTTTTTAAAACCGACACTATTAAGTAGTGTCGGTTTTGCTAAAACCGACACCTCTTAAAAAAGTGGTGTCGGTTTCATTAAAACCGATTTTAGCAAAACCGACACCCATTTTTAAGAGGTTTCGGTTTCACCAAAACCGACACTATTGGGCATATATTAGTGTCGGTTTCTTAAACCGACACTAAAAAAACCGTCACTATTCTTCAATTTTTTTGTAGTGTATTAGGAAAACGTGCTGTTATAGGTAGAGATAGGATTGTGATAGCTTTGGTCGTTGTTGCCTGTTGGTGGTTGATTGGGTTTGAATTTCATGCTTTGTATCACAATGTTGGTAGGGAAAGGGCTATGGATGTCATGCAGCACCTGCTGTGTTCTGATTATTTTAAGCTTCACTTGCTAAGCTTAATGAATCAACTATATATTAATTTGAAAATGCTGCACCTTTCAAATTGTTTCTCTAAATATCGGTTCCTAAATGATGTGCGCATACCATCATCTTATGAAATTTATTATTTTAAAAAGCGTGTCATCACTCCTCAAAATGGTGGCACATTACTTAAAACCCAACTTTTAAAAAAACATTTAGTAAGTATAACATTTCTCATATATATATATATATATATATAAAGATTTGAATGTGGCTTAGAAAAGAGATAGGTCAAGACTTGAAGACTATTAATGTTTTGGTCTTGTGAGTTCAGCCTTATCTTGCGGAAAATCATTGTGTGGCTTTTTCAGTCTTAAATGTCAACAACAATCATATATATCTTAAAATGTTGATAGCTAATTATTAGGGAAAATTTTACTTTGGCACTCTAAACTTTCACGTTATTCGACAAATCCCCTTCAAACTTTAAAATCTCACTTTGGACTCTTGAACTTTTAATTGCTCTCAATGTGGATCCCTCCATCAGATTTTAAATGTTACATGATATTTATACCCTTGAATTATATATAAAATTTCAACTTCCAAAACATTTTTTTTAAAAAAAATGAAAATTAGAGATATTTTGATCTTTTTTTGTATTTTGAACGGCTGAAATTGATGGAAGGGTTATAATTTAAAGCAATTCAAAGATCAGGGTCCAAAGTGAGAGATCTTAAAGTTTGAGGGGGGTTTATCAAATCACGTGAAAGTTCAGGGGGCTAAAGTGAAATATTTTCAATTTATTAAAGTGTACTTTTTTGCTCGATCCCTTTTTTTTTTCCCTTTACAAATGCTGGATAGGATGATAAATTTGATTAGTAGAGTTTTGTTCATATTGTAGCTCAGCACATAAATTTGGTGGAGAAATAAGTAATTTTGGGTGATTAATTGGAGAGGTTTTAGCACATCTTTTTGCTGTGTTCCAAGAGTTGTGTTTTATATGAACTTCCAAGGTTTCAACACATTTATGCTACAAGTTTTCCTTGTGTCCTCTTAAAACTGATGTATCTTTTAAAATTATCATTGTATCAAAATTTAATAGTAATTAATCACAAATTTAATGATAATTTTAAAAATTATATTAATTTTGAGAGAACACGAATGAGACAAAGAAGACATTTAGCATTACTCCTCATTAATGCCTAATATAATTTGGTGGTTATGTAAATAATGAATGTTTGTTAAGAGATCGAGATGTACTTCCTTTTGTTAAATTATTTAATTATTTTGTTTGTTATATTTTTTTAATTATTTTAATTAACTTTTGTTCAACTATTTTTTAATCTTGCCTCATATGAACCGAAATCCTAACTTTGTAAGATAATACACTTAACAAACTTCGACGATTAAGTGAGAATGATGCACTTAGCTACTCAATGCTGGAAAGGGTGAGAAAATATTAGCAAATCCGATGATTAGGCGGGTGAAATTAAATATAGCTAACAAAATATGTAAAGAATGTTATAAGCAAATGTTTATGTGGTATATGCAAAAGCTCTATGATATGTATGCATTGTTATTAAACTATTTTAACATGATATAAACTGTTTGGCTCGATCGCTTCATATTATAGAGTTGAATGTTATATATATTTGTAGAAAAGAAAATGCAGAGGAAAATAAATTAAGTTTGATTTTCTAGCTATAGCGCTAGTATGTGTAAACTCTCTCTAAAACGTGTGGCTTGCAAAATGGCTATAACATTTTATAAACAAACTTTTTGAAAATCATGCATTGTGATTGCTGCTTTACAAGCACAGAAGAAGAAATTTTTGAATGATAATGGGGCTCACACCTTTCGAAAAGTACCAAGGCAAGGATATTTATATTTATTGAGTTGTGAACTCACATGTATGTTGACATGTAAAAATTTTAAGGGTAATTATTTTTTGCTTTTATGAACTATAGTGCCTTAATACTTTTCTTCATGAATTACTAATTATGACACTTGATCCCATCATCAAATTATCATCTTATAACACTTTTTCTCTCTTCCGTTAGTCAAAGGGCTTAAACTAACTCATGTGACTTACATGCACCATTTTAATTTTTTTTTTTCTTCTATTTTTGTCCTCACTTCAAATCACATAAACTTATTGTCTTCTTCCTAAACCCTAAAAAAAAATTTGATGCGCTTCGCCAATATTGAGAAGGTAATACCCATTGTTGATGTTGGTCTTCCTCTTCTTCTGAGACACGGCCGAGTTGTCATCATCCTCACCCGTTGAGTCGCCGAGTTTGTTCCGTTTTAGACTCGGCATTTGGAATTTCAAATTCTGCTTGATTATCATTGTGTCGTGCGAAGAAAGATGTCGAACAACCACAATTATGAATTTGAATTGCCCTTGAATTTCACATCACACCCCCAATCCAGAAAACACCTATAAACCCTAATTTCGTGAGAAACAAAGCAATTGCAAACAACAGGTTCTGAAAGCCTCTATTTTCCCAAAACAAACACAAAGAAACGCGAATTTGCAAGAGAAAAGAGATAACCCAGAGAAATAATGTCAAAGAAATTGATCGAAAAGCTCGAATCGATGGACTCTGAGAATATGGATCTGCTCCCTCTTTCTCAGCTCTAACTACTTTCAGAGCACAAAGAGAAAGAGAATATAATAAACAAAACAATTCTATACAAATAAATTGTAGCACGTAATTATAGAGAAATAGGAAATAATAAAAACAGGATTGTAGTTTTTTTATTTTTTTTTTATTTTTTATTTCTTATTTCTTATAAGGCAGTGTGATGGGAATTTTTATTTACTTTTTGTAATATTCTTGTGGTGGGTGTTCTTGATTTGCCTGGGACGAAGAAGAGGAAGAGGGTCTTTACTTTTCAGGGGTAGTCTGTTACAGATCATACAGATGGCTAGTCTTTGGCCAGTAATTAGTGTTCATAGTTTTGGTCAACGATATAAGGAATATCTTGGTTCTGAACTGATGATAACAAACATGGCAGTTTTTGGCTTTTTTTTTTTAGGGTTTACGAAGAAGACGATGACATTTTAATATTAAAAGTGGAAGGAAAAAAAATGGAGGGTATAAGCATCTTTTCACGATCTGAAGTGAGGACAAAAATAGAAGAACAAAATTTTAAATAGCACATACGTACAAGTTACATGACCGTTAACCGTTAGTTTGAACCTCTTTGACTGACGGAAGTAGGAAAAATGTCATAAAATGGTAGTTTGATGGGATTAAGTATCATAGTTGATAATTAACAGGAAAAAATGTCAAAGCACTGTAGTTTATGGAGGCAAAAGATAATTATCCCAAAATTTTATGTTAGTCACCGAAAAGGCGGTTGAAGAAGACCCATACGCGCGCGTGTCTGGACTAGTGTCCATGAGGGTGGCAGGAGCCCTCCACCTTTTGAAGAACTTACCTGTGGGTATAGATATGCCAATATGGCATCGTTTCCTACTTGTATGATGTAAAAGTTTAATGGGAAGTTTGGTTTCCTATAATTATTTATAATAAAATCTAAAATTTATTTATTTTTTAAAATTTTTTTTCATGCCAATAGTGGCAACCAACAAAGTTGCCGTTATTGACCCCTTATTAGTGGCAATTCTCACGAGTCGCCATTGTTGACCGCTCATTAGTGGCAACATTATGATCACCACTAAAAATCTTTTTTATTTTTTATTTTTTATTTTTCTCATCTCAATAGTGGCGATCCTCAGAGTTGCCGCCATTGACCACTCATCACTGGTGACACTTTAGAGTTGCCATTGTTGACCCCTCGTTAGCGGCAACAACAGGGTTGCCGCTAATGATCTTTTTTATTTTTTTTCATCTCAGTAGTGGAAACATTCAAAGTCGCCGCTATTTACCACTTATTAGCGGGAACTCTGTTGAGTCGCCGCTATTGACTTCTCATCAACAGCAACACATCAGTGGCGACTTCATAGTGTTGCCGCTGTTGACTCCTCATTAGCGGCAAATCTCGATTGCCGCTAATGATCTTTTTAATTTTTTTTAATTATTTTCATCTGAATAGTGGTGACACCTGTACTACCGCGCATTTTGAGAAGACTCAAAAAAATTTTAAAACTCTCAATTTACACTCCAAAACTTTCAATTTCAATCAATTTACCCCCTCTGTTAGTTTTAACAGTTAACTTCTAATGAAAATGCCTAAAAATAACAAATTACCCTTCGATTTTTGTTTTTTTTTTGTTTTTTTAAAAAAAAGAATTATTTTTAAATTAATGGTAAATTTAAAACTTTATAAAAAATTTAGGGGCCACATGCGCATATACATACTGCCACCATATATAGTCTTTTCCCTTTGTTGCATCCAAATTATATCTATAATACAAATTCCTGGTCTGGATCACTTCAATTTAATTAACTGATGATCAGGAAATTACATACACCGCCCAATAATTAAGCTGGCGGGAGAATCCTTTTAGTGGGATTTCTAACCTCTACGTACAGATTGGATCCTCTAATTGAGTGGTTCATTTTGTTGTCAACTAAAATGTTTCTAGATTTGAGGTCCCAAGGAATTATTGTCAATCGTGAGTATTCTTGAATATATAAAATTAAGAAATCCATCGAGAGGCATAGGGGGGGATTGAGGGGGTCAAATGCCCCCCTTGCCTCCAAAAAATTCCCTTTACCCCAGTAAAATTTTCCTAGATGCCATGTTTGTCCACCCTCAGATATTCATTAAGGACCAAATATTTTCCAAGATAACAATTTTTAGGCAACGTTCTGTCATTGTTTTAGACTTTCAGGCGTTTTGGAATTACATTAGACAAAGGTTGAAGATGATGAAGGTTGAAGACTATGTTTCCCAAACGAATGCTAAACTACACATCAGTTTGGTTCGACTTAGACTTTGAATATATATAGTTTGTATAAGCTCGACCCTACTCATTAATCTCTCTCTCATTTTGTCTGTGTGGTGAGGCACTTAGTCTGCATTATAATGTATGGATCTGTGGAAGAGCTTCTGATTATGAATGAATGAGTTGCAAGAAAAGTTGATTACACGAGCAGTACTTGACAATTTATCTAATACGATTCAAGGAGTACAAGGCTATAAACCTGACAATTCTATTAAGTTAAATTGGTTGAAGGTCGGATGGAAAGACCATTAATGAGGAGTTAGTAAATATGATGATACAAATTAAAACGACAAGAAAGAATAAGATTATAATAGAAAAAAATCAAGAAAGGTAAAAGAGATCACTTGCAAGTTCTAGTGGAAGAATCTAAGCAACTTTTCAACTCATCTTTCATTTTCGATCCACTTATTTTCACACAAAATTCTTAAGAGTGTTGGCATGAGAAGATATGGTTTTAAATCTACAGATATGGTTTTGTACTATTATGGCTGTATATGTGATGCAGCGTAGGATTGTGATCTCAAACACATCTGCTTAAGGCGCCTCCACACTCACATCTGCTCGGGTCTTATCCATGTAATCCTAACCACTTCTATGAGTTCTATCTACATCAATATCAATATGTCAAGGTGAAAGAGTCGTGCAATTGCCCAATACTCCCTAACCCATAAAACTTAATAAATCCATTGTGGAATCTCCTGTTGTTACTCTTCTTTACGTGATGACAAATTTGGGTGCCACTGTTTTGAGTGCCAAAGACTTACGATCTATATGAATTGGCCCTGTGCCAAAGGCTCTATGCAACGCTGAAAAAGAAATTATCATTAAAGTAATAATTAAGTAATTAAATTTACTTATTTACATCAACTTAAGTTTTTGAGATAAATAATAATTTAATATGGTATTAAAACCAAATGTGTTAAGTTTGAACCTTCACTTTGTCAAATCACCTTTATTTTAAATTAAATATTTCATGTGTTTAACCCCACCTATTAAAAGGAAATTTAAGTAATTGAAGGAAAGTATTAACTTATAAATAATTAAGTTTACTTCCGAGATTTTTTTTTTTGTCGGCATTTGTTAATCCATTTACGGCGAAATGTTTTATGCAGTAACTCCTACTAAGAGCCTGTTTGGGATTGCGTTTGAGAAATAGAGCTTTTAAGCCAAAAAGAGCTTTTGAACAAAAGCTTCATTTTTAAGCTTTTGTCAAAAGTGTTTTTTGAACATTTTTAGGCTTTTGAGATTCTTGAAAGTGCTTTTAATTTTTTTTACCAAACGACTACCTTTTTTTTTCAAACGGGCTTTTTGAGTGTTAAAAGCACTTTTACGCCTCTCAAACACAATCACAAACAGGCCCTAAGACCGCATGCACATCCACAGAAAAAGCCAAATTTTCTTGTTGGGCCTCTTTATTGATAGGTAACGACAACACCATGGTTGTTGTAGGTTTTTATTTATTTTGGACAAGTAAAATTTTATTGAAAAAAAAAAAATTCAACAAGAATAAAAAGATCACAGTTCCTAAAAACAAGACGGCCTAAAGCCAGAGGATGCCTACCCTAACATAGGCGACAAGGAAGCAAAACTACAATATAACAACAGGAAAAAAAAAAAAAATGTGACCAAGAACCAGAGACACCCCTAAAGTTAATGGAATTGATTTTAGATCGTACCCAAAACAAAATCTTTGAAATAATGCACCTGCAATCTTTGTTCCTCCTCTAGAACAATTTAGCATTTCTCTTACACCAAAGAGATCGTGCTTGTAATCCTTGAGCATAAATTGCAGAATTATTAAAAATGTGATCTATAACAGTATTCTATTCTTAATAGATTCTATTCTAGTGGATTGGATGAAAGTTGTTTGAAACATTTTTTAGATTCATTTTTATATTAGAATTTGTAGAAATTTGTGGGGAAATATAAAATGTGGCGGAAGCAAAAGAGGGCTATATAGCCTTCTTGTGTTCTTGTTAACTTCTTCTTTTTTTTTTTAATTTTTTTTTTAACCAATATAAAAGTCTCTATTTATAGGCTAGTGAGTGAATACACATATGATAATCAAATTTTCAAGATTTGGTTACTATCAACTCCTAAATATATAAAGAATATAATGATATCAATCAAATAAAGAATATTTTGATATATATATATAGACGGAACTAGTAGGGGATCAGCAGGGGTCATGATCCCCTCCCACTTCATTAAAAATATATATATCAAGTTAACAAAATAAAAATATAGTCGGTCCCCTCCCAAAAATGAATGGTCCTAGTTCCCCTTATTTCTCCGCCTATTCAAAATCTTGGTTCCGTCCCTTATATATATATATATATATATAGTTGACACATACAAGGTAGGGTCCATTATGAGAAGTACTTCTCTTTGCATCTCATACATAAGATCGAGTCACAATCCTTAATTATAATGCATCATCATCAAAGCCGCCCTGCACGTCATGCACATTTCGTGGCATTGCCCAAGGATTGGTATGCATGCACTACAAGAAATATTGCTTTCAGCAACCACACTAATAGCAGCGACCCAAAAGTCGCCGCTAATAAGGTCTTATTAGCAGCGACTACAGAGAGTCGCCGCTAATAACAACTAATAGCAGCGACAAACATCGCCGCTATTTGTGTGGCAGCTGAAGCCCACAAAATAATGAATATTTAGCAGCGACTAAAATAGCGTCGATCAAAATCGCTGCTATTAATAATAATTAGCGGCGACTTGTTTATGTCGCCGCTAATAACACCTAATTAGCAGCGACAGCTTGGTCGCTGCTAATAATGTTCAATCAGCGGCGACTTAGTGTCGCTGCTATTCCGTCTAAACAGCAGCAACTCCCTATGTCGCTACTGATAGCAACTCAATAGCGGCGACAATTAGGTCGCCGCTAATTAGACGAGAAAAATAAAAAACAATAGAAAATAAATCGAAATAGCGGCGACCTGAAGTCGCTGCTATTCAGTCTAAACAGCAGCGACACGCTATGTCGCTGCTGATAAGAGATCAATAGCGGCGACATTTAGGTCGCCGCTAATTAGACGTGAAAAATAAAAAACCAATAGAAAATAAATCGAAATAGCGGTGACTTAGAGTCGCTGCTATTCGGTCCAAACAGTAGCGACTATCTATGTCGCTGCTGATAATAGCTCAATAGCGGCGACATTTGGGTCGCCGCTAATTAGACGAGAAAAAAAAAAAAAACCAATAGAACATAAATGGAAATAGCGGCAAGCTAAAGTCACTGCTATTCAGTCCAAACAGCAGCACTGTTGATCAAATATTCAATCAATCCTAATGAATTAATTTAATTGATCATGATAATATCAAATGATCAACTTAACATCCGATCTATCCTAGTGAATTAGTTCAATTAATGATCATGATAAGATCAAATGATCGATTAAACATCCCAATTGAACTACGTCACTAGAATCGATGTTAATGAATTAGTTCGATTAATCGTGATAAGATCAATTTATCAATTAAATATCCAATTGATCCTATTGAATAGTTTGATTGATCGTAATAGGTTCAAATGATCGATCCAACATCGGATCTATCGGAGTGAATTAGTTCAATTGATCATGATAGGATCAAATGATCAATTAAACTTTCAATCTATCTTAATGAATTATAGGGCACGTCGATTCCTTCACAACTTTCCTTCGCATCAAATTATCTTTGGTCGGGAGTATATTATGATATGCCTGCCAAAGAAAATTCTTCTCTGCATTGGGCACTTGTAATTTTCAAATCCTTTGCCAAACCTCCGGCAATGCCATCCTATAGAACTTTCGGCCTTCACTCATTCTTCCATTTCCTTGCATATCATACCTATGTTGTGGGGTTTACTTACTAAGTTGTTAGACTTACGCTGTTATTATCCTCTAGGTATCCTGATTCATTACTCTGGGAGTGGCAATGGCCGCTACTACTTGTGTGGTTAGAAATTGCTTATCGCAGGTTTGTCTTTTGCTTAGTAGCTCTATGTTCTTGTTTGATGAATTATCGTAATTTAGATTTATTCACCTTCTTTTGCATTTACTCTGATGATTGTAGAGGGATGATTTTTCGTTTAGTCACAAGTTAACCTAAATGGGTTAATTGCCAGTGTCCACCGAGTTAACCGAGGTTAATTTTGGGGGCGTTACACTACTCTTCAACCGATTGACTCTTAATCTCTGCCACCTCTCTAGGCACCTTTTTTTTGTCGATTTTTTTTTTTTTTTTTTTTACAAGGAACTCTTTCGGTTGCAAGCAACCTTGGAATTTCGGTATGTCATGTTCGAACCCGTTCTCGCACCGAGTGGCATGAGCTTACGTAGGGGCTAACGTGCGTACATGCACTTCGTTCCTGTCTACCAGACGATTGCTCTTCCCCATTCATGGAAAGTAACTTGAGACCAATTGATGTAGTGTAACTTGGTACGCCACAGCGAAGAACATCAATAACGAGCAAATAAATACTTCTCAATCTTGATTTTATCAAAAAATCTAAGAAATTTTCTTGAAAAACTAGATACTCTCAACGTTTTGAAGGAAAACAAAGAAGAAACTCAACTCCAAGTAATTCTTATTAAACAAACTCATATATAATCTGAATCTGTGTTTCTGGAGGCTATAAGCAGATATTTATAGTCTCAATACTCATAAACCTAATTAAACTACGAATTAGAGTCCTTAATGCAGTTCTAGACTTCTAATCCCAAATAAGCACATAAATAATATGAAATTGAAAAGGAAAACTAAACCAGGTAAAAGACTAACAAATAAACCTAATTCAAATAAAAGACTGAAAGGTACAATAGGCTATCCGATCTACATCAAGTTTGCTGATATGATATTATTTTAGAATAATTCCTAAAGGACCATTTTGAATTGTTGATTGGCTGATTCGTAAATGCCTAAATGGTTATGGACCTAATGGTAGGTTACTTGTCTTAATTTCTTAAATCTAAATTAGTCTCAGAAGTCAGATCTATAAAAATTAATTTTTTTTTTTTTAAGTGAATGCAGATTGCAGGGTGTAAAAATATCTAACAAATTTGATTTGAGTACATGCAAGACGTTTTTATGGCAAGTACGCAAGTGTCAACCCAAGTGTGAAGTGTGATATTGATGATAATTGACAAATAGCAAGTGACAATGTTGAGTCGTTGACATTGTTATAATTTTTATTTGAGTTGTATTTTGATAGTTTATATAGATTTCATCCCTTTGATTTGTATAATCTATATGCTGCATTGCTTTGATAGTTACTGTTACTGAATGTCTGCTAGCATAATTTGATTTTTTCAAGCCTACTTGTTCATTTTGACTATTGATTCTTGAGATTCCATAATCTATATTGCCGGTTTGTGATTGACCCTATTGATCTTGATTTCTTGTTAATGAGTATATTACTTTCTTTTCAATGGATAAGTCTAAGTTGGTTGGAATTATTTGGAATCTCATTTTGAATAAATTAGTTTTGAACATTTTTTAACATTGCTATTTATGTTTTGATTTAACACTATGGTTTTAGGCTCAAGTTATATTCATTCTACCCATTGTTTCTGTTTTTGTCTGCCCATATTTGATATTTCTTATTTAACTTTGTGAATTGTGATGTAGCTCAAGTCTGCTGGTATGATATGATTTTAAAATAATTCCTAAGGACCATTTTAAATTGCTGATTGGCTGATTCGTAAATGACTAAATGGTTATCGATCAAATGGTAGGTTATTTGTCTTAAGTTCTTAACTCTAAATTAGTCTCAGAAGTCAGATCTTTAATTTTTTTTTTTTTTTCTCTGAATGAATGCAGTTTATAGGGTGTAAAAATATTTAACAAATTATGTTTGAGTAACCGCAAAGTGTTTTTATGGCAAGTCTGCAAGTGGAAACCAAAGTGTGAAGTGCGATATTGATGACAATTGACAAATAACAAGAGACAATGTTGAGTCGTTGATAATGTTACAATTTTTATTTGAGTGGTATTTCGAATTGCTGATTTGCCAATTCATAAATGCCTAAATGGTTATGCACCTAATGGTAGGTTACCTGTCTTAAGTTCTTAACTCTAAATTAGTCTCAAAAGTTAGATCCATAATTTTTTTTTTCTTTTTTTTTTGAGTAAACGCAAATTTTAGGGTGTAAAAATATCTAACAAATTTTGTTTGAGTATACGTAGAGTGTTTTTATGGCAAGTCCGCAAGTGGCAACCCAAGTGTGAAGCGTGATATTGATGACAAATGACAAATAACCAATGACAATGTTGAGTCATTGACAATGTTATGATTGTTATTTGAGAGGTATTTCGAATTGCTGATTGGCTGATTCGTAAATGCCTAAATGGTTATGGACCTAATGGTAGGTTACTTGTCTTTAGTTCTTAACTCTAAATTAATCTCAAAAGTCAGATCTATAGTTTTTATTATTATTTTTTTTTTGAGTAAATGTAGATTGTAGGGTGTAAAAATATCTAACAAATTTTGTTTGAGTACACGCAAAGTGTTTTTATGGCAAGTCCGCATGTGGCAACCCAAGTGTGAAGTGTGATATTGATGACAATTGGCAAATAACAGGTGACAATATTAAGTCGGTGACAATGTTATAATTTTTATTCGAGTGGCATTTTGAATTGCAGGTTGGCTAATTCGTAAATGCCTAAATGGTTATGGACCTAATGGTAGGTTACTTGTCTTAAGTTCTTAACTCTAAATAAGTCTCAGAAGTTTGATCTATGAATTTTTTTTTTTTTTAGTACATGCAGTTTTTACGGCAAGTCCGCCAATGGCAACCCAAGTGTGAAGTGTGATATTGATGACAATTGACAAATAACAAGTGACAATCATTGATAATGTTATAATTTTTATTTTAGTATTTTGAATTGCTGATTGGTTGGGTCGTAAAGGCCTAAATGGTGATGGACCTGGTCGGTTACTTGTCTTAAGTTCTTAACTCTAAACTAGTCTCAGAAGTCATCTCTATAATTTTTTTTTGGGAAACCTCACTGACCCCCCTTGAACTTTGGTCACTTTTGCAGATACTCCCCAATGTTCAAAACCTCTCACTTTGGTGCATCAAACATTGGTTTTCTTTCACTTTGCCCATTTCGTACAAAAAATCCTAATAGAATGTCAATTTTACACCAAAACTACGCGTCGTTTTGGAAACTGTGTAGTTATGGTCCTTATGGAGTCAGGGGTAAAATTGGAATTGTGAAGAATTTTCTGTACGGAAGGGACAAAGTGAGATAAAACTAAAGTTTGATACACCTAAGTGAGAAGTTTTGAACATTGAGGGGAGGGGTATCTGCAAAAGTTGCCAAACATCAGAGGAAGTAAGTGAAGTTTCCCTTTTCTTTTTTTTTTTGAGTGAATGCAGATTGCAGGGTGTGAAAGTATCTAACAAATTTTGTTTGACTACATCCAAAGTGTTTTTATGGCAAGTCCACACATGGCAACCCAAGTGTGAGTGTGATATTGATGACAATTGACAAATAACAATTGACAATGTCGAGTCGTTGATAATGTTATAATATTTATTTGAGTGGTATTTTGAATTGCTGATTGGCTGATTCGTAAATGCCTAAATGGTTATGGACCTATATAATGGTAGGTTACTTGTCTTAAGTTCTGAACTCTAAATTAGTCTCTGAAGTCAGATCTATAATTTTTTTTTTTAGTGAATGCAGATTGCAAGTGTAAAAATATCTAACAAATTTTGTTTGAGTACATGCAGAGTGTTGTTATGGCAAGTCCGCAAGTAGCAACCCATGTGTGAAGTGTGATATTGATGACAATTGACAAATAACAAGTGAAAATGTTGAGTCATTGACAATGTTATAATTTTTATTTTAGTGGTATTTTGATAGTCTATGTAGATTTCATCTCTTTGATTTGTATAATGTATTTCTACGATTTGTATTTCTTTGGTTTGTATTTCTTTGATTTGTATTTATTTCATTTGTATTTCTTTGAGTTGTAATTATATTATTTGTATTTATTTCATGTGCATAATTGTAATTTGTATATCATTTGTCATTTGTGTTTGATTAAATATTCTTCCAAGATAATGTAATTCACGTGTTTTTCATTCCAATTTTGCAATTTGCTTATAAATGATGGAAATTACTAATTTCTTATGTTTAAAATCAATTTTTGTGTGTTTTTCAATTAATTTTAATAACATTTAAAAGGTTGCAAAAAAAGTCTAAATGAACCCTAATCGAGCCGAGCTGCCCGAGTAAGGCTCGTTAACATCCAACCCGATCCTTGACTTGAGCTCGAGCTTAGAAAAAAAGTGCCAAAAAATTTCCTCCAATAGTCGAGCTCCAACTCGAGTGTCGGGATTGATTTGTTTTTGGGTTTCTATCAAGCCCGAACTTGATCCCGAGTCATATATTAACCCAATGAGCCTAGTTTGGGCAAGGACATTTTAGACCAGCTCAAACTCGGCTCGTTTAGATGTACTTAAAAACGAGCCAATCCAATTTTGCCTAAACTGGGCTCGTTAGTAGGCCAATTCGTAATTGAGGCCTAGATAACAGTGCTATTTACCCATCAAATTATAGTTTTGATTTGTTGTAAGTGTTTCCCTAATTAAAATGGTTTAATTATGGTGATACTTAAATAGCAGAATTTTCTGCCAAAAATCATGTCTCCTGTGAACCAAAAGGTCCCATTGAATCATATCTTAGCCCATCTTCCTTCACTCCTAAAACTCCTCTGCAGCCCCAATATTGCCATTTGGTTCATATATATGCTTGAGAGGAAAACGTTTCCAAGACTATTTCTCAAGCCAATACTCTTAAGTCTTAACTAGTCAAGATTAGACGTGTTTCCTTGGGTTTTATCGAAATTGCTTACACATTCCATGAGACCATTAACAATTCAAAAAATATCAAGCAATGAAACACAAGATATATATGGTTCATTGTTCACACCCCGTTAAATCTAGCCTTTCTGCATTAGTTCGTGGCGATGTGCTGCATATCTCCACGTGATATTCTTAGAGTTATCACAAACTCTCACATCAATAAGTGACTGTCACTGTCTGCATATTCCACCCTAACGAATAACCAATGCCTGCAGCAGGAAGCAACTTTCTGGGGCTAGAGCATGAAATATCAAAAAAATTGACAAAAACCTAGTTGTGCTGTACAGCTGGACCTCTCTACAAAGCTCTAGAGTTATGGACCTATCTACAACTTTTACCTCTTTGGGTTTTTTTTATTTTATTTTTTTCTGAGCCTCTTGGAGTTAATATTGAATGATCAAACCAAAATCAAGGGAATATAATGGATCGATGCTAACGAATCTAGGGCAGAGTTGAGAGTTGGCTTTTGTATATAGGAGTAGGTCCACAAAGGTGGCGTACGTACGTGCATGGTGAAGCTGAGCTTCATGACAATCATTATTAAATGACAATCATTTTTACTGGAATTTTTTTCTACTAACACACCATGCATCCATTACTGATTAAGATTAACCTTTTTAAATAATAAGCCGAAAAACTTTAAATGAGCTTTAATATTTAATATGTATATTAAATGCTTAAACACTTGGCACTATTTTATGTGGGTTGAACGAAATTTCATCCAAACCGGTTTGAAAAAAATTTATGTCCTTTTATTTGAGTGGAATTTTGAATTGCTGATTGGATCTATGCTACTTTGGACCAAAAAGACAGGAACACATCTATATAGGCTTTGGATTTAAGTTTCCAAATTTAGAATATATATATATATATATATGACTTTCGATTTTACCTGTTTGTAGGCTTCAAATGTTTAACTGTTTTCATTTTTTCCTAAAGTTCAATTTATTTATTTTATTTTATGTTTTTGTTGTTGTTGTCTTTTATATGGAAAGCTAGCCTTTTTAATGAATATAAAGAGAGCCATTGTCTGCAAGCTGACAAAAATCACAGACTAACCCAATCCTAGACACAAAATTAAGCAAAAATTATAACACACATAAGCTCTAATGCATGTCGTATGAAACATGCATGATACAAGAAAATACAACACATCTTATTATTGGCCTTACAACACACCATATTTCATAATTGGCCTTATTGTACGTAGATAATACAAGCTACTTAAGACAACATATATCTGATTACAGGCCTTATTGTTGATAATACAAGCTTCTATATGCTACAAATACACGCGGGTACCGTGTGTTTATTGGCCTTACAACACACCTGATAATTGGCCTTATTGTGGATATATAATACAAGCTTCTAAACACATACGACACATCTGATAACGGCTGGCCTTAATGTCGTTAATAAATACAGGCTTGTACTGATCATCATGCTTCATCCCATGCATCAGAAGCTGCCAAAGCAATAAGAAATTAAGATTAACAAATTTAAAGGAAGAGTTATTCTTCAATAATTATAGGTTAAAACTTTTGTTGCTGAATTAAGTGAAATAGTAATAATTAAATTAAGATTTCACTTGCTGAATAAGAGAGCACATTATAATAATGCATGCGGACGACAAAAAAATTCAAACAACAATTAGTATATGCATGCACTTCCGTACTCTTCCGCCTTCTGATCAGTTTCTTGACGCATGGAACATATATATATATATATAGAGAGAGAGAGAGAGAGAGAGAGAGACTAATAGATTCGAATGGCTTTGATCTAGGGGATTATCAAAGTAGTGTTAAATATAATGCATGGGTTGGAATTATAGACATAAATGTTTGAATTCGTATGTGTATACTATAATTACCTGTAACTTGAAGATGCAAATTGTCTCTAAAAAGTCCTCCCTTCCACCGTCCGATGTAACCGTGCAATTCCTTCTTCTTGGCATATCTAACCTTGGTTTTAACGCTATCCTCACCATCATAACCAATCCATATCGTCTTACTATAGCAATAGTCTGTGACATACGAGGGATCGAACTTGTGTTCGGCACCAGCTCTTATGAAATCCAGGATTGTGCTACAAGGCACGGGGTTCCCTAGTTCATTCCCTATTTCATAATCAGCTCCAGTAGGTGAGAATATTTCATGGTTATTTTCATTATTCAGAGACCATCGGTGGCCATAAAATGGAAAACCGAAGACCAATTTATTGGCCTCCACACCAGCTTTGATCCATGCTCTGACGCCGTTGTCCCCGCTAAGTTGACAGCTTGCTGGATTGTACAATGGAGCAGGCGGTCCAGTGAGCTTGCATGAGGAATCAGGGGTATACAGGTCAAAGCCCTTTACGTTGATCCAGTCACACTGATCTACGATAGCCTGAATGGGATATTTCAAGGACGGCCAATACTCTGGCGAGTAAAAGACCGTTGGGGCTAGAACCAGCTCCCGGCTCTGAAAGCTGTTTCTCAATTCAGTGAGTAACTCGCCAAAGTCGGTCATTTCCTTGTCCGTGGCAGGGTACAGCCAGCGGAGGTGAAGGCCGTTGAATTCCCGTCCCCTGATCACTAGCTGCTGTGTGATGAAATTTGCGAATTCTTGACGGCTGACTTTTTTGCTAGCTATTTCAGCGAAGGGTGAAGGATTCCCACCGACGGATAAAATTAGGTTAACATCAGGGAAATTTTCACGCATAGTTCGGACGAAGGTGTCGAACGGTTCGTTGTTATTTATCTCCCTGTAGTTGATGCCGGCGAAGTCAACGCCGATAAAAAAATGGGTTATGCACCGCATTATGTTCTGACCCTCGGCCTGAAAGTCGGGAATATTGACGTCTCTCCATATAAAGAATGCGGCTTTCACAGCAGGCGCAGCCATTGAAGGAAAGGGAAGAGGCGAGGCAATATAGTCTTGCTTGCTAGGCTGCTAGGTATAAGAATGAGAGTACATGCACATGCGTATATATAGCCTTCTCTTTTACCTTTCTCTTCCCCTGATTTCATTAATGATCTTCCATTGCCCACGTGTGCATGACGTTCGTGGGAGTAGATAATATATAGGACGTCACTCATGTGTATGTGAACACTCCAGTAAAATTCCAAAGAGAGCATTTACAAATCCTGCATTATTATATTAGAGAACTGATGATATAAAATATTTCTGAGGAGATTGAATAAAATATTTATATATGCAACATGTAATTAGCTAGATGTTATTAATTATTGTAGCAAATTAATATTCCATTTTACTGTGTCTAAACTAATATATATGTTGGAGAGCAAAAATTAGGTCCTACTGGAATGAGTTCATGAATTGGAGAGAAAATTTGGAGGGGCAGAGTGTAGTTTACCTTATATGTTACGCTTGCGTTAAAGTACGTATAAGATAAAAGAATTTAAATTAACTTCAAACTTGGAGAGCTCCATGTAAAAATGGATTGTATAGGCACACCGAGTATGGCTTACATGCGGATTAGGATCTCTTACATTTTTAAAGAAATTGTAAATTCTCAAATTATGAAATTTACGCCATTTCTATGCATTAAAATGATTTGAAAATGTCACAAAATTTGCATGTTATCAAGGTAGCCACAAATAATTTTCTTCCCAAAAAGCTTATTCTTCACTTTTGAAGATACATATATTCTTCATAAAACCAAAAGCTAGTACTGTTAGATATTTCGTGGGTTATCTAACATTTTAGCCCCTAAGCTATCACTTATCTTGCACTTATTATATCATCAAACTTTAAAAAGTGACATAAAGACCTCCCATATTACCATCGTGTGTTAATCAGGTAGCTTTGCACTTTTTTCCACAAAATATAGTTAAATATATTTAAAAAAATAACAATTTTAAAAAATTAAAAATATATATTTTTTTTAAAAAAGGGTGGCCTTTTCATATTAGCCCTCTTAATTAATTAATCTTTTTTCAAATAATTATTTTTATGAGGAATGATAGAAACACAACTTTTTGGCACAAGTTTGGCCCAATTTTTCTATTATGTGGTCTTTTTTTTTAAAAAAAGAAAGAAAACAACATTTCTACAAATTTTAATATAAAAATAAATCTAAAACATGTTTCAAACAACTTTCCTCCAAACCACTACTACAATAGAATCTATTAAGAGTAAAATAATGCTATAAATCACATATTTAGGGGTGTTCGTGATTCCTCGATCTGTTTGTTGGGATTTTTTTTTATTTTTTTTTACTTTTAATTTTTAATTTTAATATTTTAATATTTTTTTCCTTGAGGCCCTTTATTAGTGTACGCATCCTCCGGCTCTTAGGCCGTCTTGTTTTTAGGAGGTGTGATATTTTTATTCTTGTTGATTTTTTTTTTTTTTAATAAACTTTTACTTGTCCAAAATAAAATAAAACACATGCAACAACCATGGTGTTGTCGTTACCTATCCTTAAATCCATCGAGAAGTGTTAGAGAGCCAAACAAATGAACCCATAAAAAGTTTTAAATTGATGTGGTAAGGGTTTTTAAATTTAAAATTAAAAAAAAAAATGCAATTCTCTCTCCTTTATCTGCCACTCACGATCTACCACGTTAGTTTGAAACTTTTCTGGATTCATTTGTTTGGCTCCCTACCACCTCTCAAATCCATTAGTCATGCATGGCATAAAAAGGCCAACAAGAAAATTTGGCTTTTTTGTGGGCGTGCGGTTTTAGAGCATTCTCAATAAATGAGTCAAATGGTACTTTTATCCAAAATGATTAGTCATATTTGTAGAAAAAACCTCTCACACATTGGATTAGCCAAAAAAAGAAAAAAAAAAAAAAAAAAAAGGAAGAGAAAGCTACATGTAACTGTACTTTTCAAGAGTGCCATTTTATTTTTTATTATTTCTCTTACTTTTTTTCTCTTTTAGTGAAATCACTCGCCGGGTTCATTAAAGGGCTACTTTCTCACTCAATTCCCATTTTAGATATCTGAAATGCTCAAGGAAACAAATAATCAAGGTCATCCAATACTCTTACAAGTATTAAGAATGTGGCATATTACCCATGAGACTTCAGTATATTTTTATCAAGTTCTTGTTCTCTATGTTGTAAAAAAACTTTAAGCCAAAAACTATCTTATGATTTTTGCAAATTAAAAGAAGGGTTAAATACTTTATTCATCCTTAAGGTTTCATAACTTTATTTTTTTATCCTTAGGGTTTACTTTTAATCACAGAATGTCCATGTGGTTTGCCTAAAGACCAAAATGGTCATTCCATCCATATACCGTTAGTAGACTTAACGGAACTCCACGTCACTAAGTTAGGAACCAATTATATTTTGACACGTGTCCTTCCATCAAATATGAGTGGATTATTAATTTGCCACGTAATAAAATTTTATTAAAAATCAAAATGCATTTATTTTATTTTATTGTACAGAAACAACAATCTTTTTCGTAGAAATCCCCAAACCCATTCAACCATCCCCATCTCCGGTGAAACCCCAAACCAAGCATCCTCGCCATCTTCCCCAACCTCCAGCCACGGCCAACCCACGGTATCCGGCGACGATGGCGAGAAAATAAGTCCACATATAGAATGATGCATTTGCCACTTCTTAACTTAATGGGTTACTGTTTGATTTTTCTGATATACACTCTAGGATGATTAATTTTTTACTTGAGCGTGCAAGGACTGGTGTTTGTTAGATAAGAACAGGCGGAGCAGCCGATGATGTTACTGATTGAATAAAAGTCCATGGAATGATGCATTTTAATCAAATCCCACTCTTTGGTGTCATAATTATTTTGTTATAGCTAGTCTCAGGATCATGTGCCATAGATTCTTGCTTTATAATTGCAAGAAGATTTGCCTGAAAGGTTTCTTTAAAACACTTTCCCAATAGGCTTTCCCTTTTTTTTTTTTCGAAGAAGGCTTTCCCTTGTTGGCCTTTCTTCTAATAGCCTATTTGGGTAGGAAAATAAGCGAAGTGGTGGCCATATATGGACCCAAATCTATTTCAAGCCATCACTTTTTGCCTTTTTCTCTCTTTTGAAGCCATGCCTTCAGATAAATTTATCGTTTCTGCATTGTGATTCTAAAGCTTTCTTTTGAATTACAACCATTTTTGTTTTTTTTTGTTTTTGGTTTTTTTGTTTTTATTAATTTTTTTTTAATTTTATTTTGTTCATTTTCGCTAGAAGAGCGATTAACGTCTCACTGTTCGACGAAGAAAAAGGCACAGTTTGGAAAACGGAAACGGAAAGCATCGTCGCCAGAGAGCGTGGTTTGGTCGTGGCCGGAGGTTGGGGAAGATGGTGAGGATGCCTGGTTTGGGGTTTTCCACGACAGATTGTTGTTTCTGTATAATAAAATAAAATAAAGGCATTTTGATTTTCAATAAAATTTTATTACGTGGCAAATTAATAATCCAGTCATATTTGATGGAAGGACACCTGTCGAAATATAATTGGTTCCTAATTTAGTGACGTGGATTTCCTTTAAGTCTACTAACGGTAGATGGATGGAAGGACTATTTTGGTCTTTAGGCAAACCACAAGGACCTCCTGTAATCAAAAGTAAACCTTAAGGATAAAAAAATAAAGTTGTGAAACATCAAGGATGAATAGGGTATTTAACCCTTAAAAGAATCTTGCAAATCTCATTCTCTCTCTTCTTTTTGCTTTTCTTATTTTACATTTAATATTTTTTTGATAGATTATATTTTAATATTTTAACAATTGGCTTGACGCACCTTTTGTGGGAGCCATTTATCATTAATAGATCGTTGATATTTGAAGAATCTTATACATGCATTTTTTTTTTCCCAAAATATAGTCAATCATACACTTTCATTACTAACAAAATATATACTAAAATAGATGAGTAATGATATAAGGGCATTCACAATGAAAGAGCTAATTTTTTTTTTTATGTAAAATAACTCATCAAAATTCAATTTATCTAGTTTAACTAATGACTTTTTAAGGACCTCCTACATCCGATTAGTTATATTTTTATCTATATCATTTCATTTTTATTTATTTTTATTTTTTATAATGATTGTATTTTTTTTTTAAATATCTTATTGGGAAAAATTTTTTGGGAGAGATAGTGGGAGAAAAAAAAGATCGTGAGAAGAAAATTTAGAAAAATAGCTTTTTGAATAGTACCGCTACATGCATGTAGCTTTTTTTTTTTAGCTTATTTAATAAAGGAAAATGCTAGGGGTTCTTCCCGTAGGTTCTTCTGGCGTTCTCCCAATGTTACATAAAGCATGATTTAAGAAAAAATAAAATTGTAGTGGCTCCACCACCGGTGTTTTTAGGCATTAGCACCAAATTTGAGGCATTAACACCAAATTTGTGAAGCATTAGCACCAAAATTGAGGCATTAGCATCAAATTTAGGATGATCAAATCTATTTTTTGTAATATCATCCCTAAAGGGTTAACCTTCCACCCTTGGGTTTTAGTTTTGAATCCAAAAACAAGTTTTTAAGAATTAGAACCTAACTATTAACTCATAAAAATTAATCTGTTAGCAAAAAAATGGTATTGCAATTTTATTTTTTCTTAAATCATGTTCTACGTAAAACTGGGAGAACACCAGGAGAACATTACGGGGAGAACCCCTAGCAAACCCCATAAAGGAAAATATCTATTCTACATTTTTTTTAGCTTCTCCAATGTAGATGGTATTTTATCAATTTAAGAAGCTATTTTAGATAAAAATGTCATTTAGTTTCTCCATTGTAAATGCTCTAAGGAGGATTAGAGTCCTCATTGAGTCCCCCCAAATGTAATATGACTTTTAAAATTATCAATACATCAAAATTAAATAATGGTTATTTCAAATTCAATAATGATTTTAAAAGTCACATCACACTTAGGAGGACTCAATGAAGACTCTAATCGATCCTCCCTATACCATTACTCACCAACGATCATGGTCACCCCTCATTATTACACTACAAAAAACCGGCCATTTTCTAACGTGTCAACTGTTCATCAACTTTTGCCACGTCATAAATTTCTAACGTGTGAATAGTGACACGTTAGAAAATGACGAAATTAAAAAATAATTAAAAAATAAAAAATGCATTTTTAACGTGTTACTATTCACACGTTAGTAATTTCTAACGTGTGAATAGTAACACGTTAGAAAATGACAAAATTAAAAAATAAAAATTGCATTTTCTAACGTGTTACTATTCACACGTTAGTGATTTCTAACGTGTGAATAGTGACACGTTAGAAAATGACAAAATTAAAAAATAATTAAAAAATAAAAAATGCATTTTCTAACGTATTACTATTCACACGTTAGAAAATGACAAAAAAATAATTTTGTTATTTTAAGTTTTTTACTAATAAAAAAGCAAAAAATAATAATAATAATAAAAAATTTCAATTTCTAACGTGGCACATGTGCCACGTTAGAAAATGCAATTTTTTATTATTTATTTATTTTTTGCTTTTTTTTTTCAAAAAAAATATTAATAATATTTTTAAATTGTATACAATTAATAGAAAATTAAAATTGATGTTTATTTATTATTTTATGTCTGGAAACCCATCCAAGGATAGCCGTTTTGATAAACCTCGGTCCCGTTCACCGCACACTTGGAAAGTCTGACCTGCACGCTTAATTACTTTGAAACCCTATCTACTATATAAGGTAACCCTATCTAGGGTTACCACATATTTTTTTTAATTTCTTTTCTTCAGCGTATCTCTTCGAGGCAGGGCCATTCCGGCCCATCCCATCGGAGTAAACTTCTGTCCTGTCCACCGAACCCTCGGAATGGACCCCGGTTGGGCTTGACTAAGTCGGTGGCTTTTCACGAGAGGGGTTTTATCGGTTGTTATTTTAAGTTTTTTTGAAAAAAAAAAAGCAAAAAAATAATAATAATAAAAATTGCATTTTCTAACGTGGCACGTGTGATACGTTAGAAAATGACAATTTTTTTTTCTCACCAGTATTAATATTAATAATATGGAAAATAATTAGTTTAATTAATACATAATTTTAATTTTGGTTTACTTATAATTTTAATTTTGGTTTACTTATTATTTTATGTTGGGAACCCCCCATAAATAAAATACGGTTACCTCTCGCAGAAACTAGAAGAATCGTAAATGGAATAGATCCATCATGAGGATACCGTAAGTCATCAAGAAAGCTCCCCTTGCAGCAGCAATGATAGAGGAAGCCTCGAGAGCAAGGGCCATGTGAAGAACCAGCCCATAGTAATTGACAATATTTATAAAAAAAAAAATAAAAAAAAAATTAAATGCCAATTACTTGTGAGAAAAAAAAAAAAAAAAAACTTTTGTCAGAAAATTTCTAACATGTGTCACGTGCCACGTTAGAAAACTTCTAACGTGTGGCACGTGCCACGTTAGAAAATGTTTATTTTATTTTTTTTAATGTAGGGTTATCTAGGGTTTTTTTTTATATATATAGTAACTAAGTAATTAATTAATTAATTATTATATATAGTAATTCCTTATTAGTTATATAGTTATATATATGGTAACTTAATTAATTATAATATTTAAAATTTATTTGACAAATATTTGAAATAGCTAAAAAAAAAAAAAAATTGTTATTTTCTAACGTGGCACATGGAAATTTTCCAACGTGTCATATGTGGCACGTTAGAAATTTTCCAACGTGGCACTTGTGCCACGTTACAAGTGCCACGTTAGAAAATGCTTTTTTTTTTTAAAAATTTTTTAAATATAGGGTTATCTAGGGTTTTTTTTTTTTTTTTTATATATATAGTAACTAAGTAATTAATTAATTATTATATATAGTAATTCCTTATTAGTTATATACTTATATATATGGTAACTTAATTAATTATAATATTTTAAAAAAAAATTTGTTACTTATATAATATCCTTATTAGTTATATTACTTATATATAGTAATTTCCTTTTTACCTTAAAAAAGTTTGTTACTATATAATAATAATATTATATACTATTAATTATAGTATAAATTAATATATTATATATAAGGTAATATTAGGGTATAGTATTATTTCTAAATTAACATATTTGTAATTTATAATCTAAATATATTTTTGTTTTTAATATATTTCTTTTTTATAAAAACCATTAGTAACGTGTGGAATTTCACACGTTAGCAAATTCTAACGTGTGAAATTACTAATTGAAATTTTTTCAAAAACGTAAATTCATTTGCTTCCTCTCTTTTTATTTTCTTTCCCCCTTGATTATGTCTCTTTTCCCGCGCGCAGAGCCTCAGAGTCTCAGACCCCTCTTCCTCTACTCTTTCTATCCATGTTTTCTCTCTCACTCACTCTCTCCTCCGTCGCCCGGCCAGTCTATCAGTCGTTCTCTCTCCGCCAAAATCATCTCCGGCCGTCACTCTCCCTCCTTCAGTACTCCGGCCGTCATATCCTTAGCATCTCCGTCGTTCTCCTCTCCTCAGGTATGTGATCTCACAAACTCGCGTAGGGTTAGGGTTTTGTTCTTGTGACTGAGAGAGAGATGGAGGCAGCACCCAACTCCGGCGTTTTGAGCCCAGAAACCATCCTTGTAGGTGAAATTCGATTTCCTTAAGCTTTGGGTATGTGATTTTTGGTTGAGTTTTTCAATGGGTTTGTAGATTTAATTGTATAAATACCCGATTGGGTTAGGTACTTTGATTGTTGGGGATTTTTTTGTTAATTTCTTAATCCTAACCGAATGGGTCTTCAGGTTTTAGTGTTGAGCTTTTGGGTCTTCAGCTTTTGGATTTTGTGCAAGCTATGGTTGTTGCCGTTGAATCTGTGCTTCAACAACCAGTCTCTGAGGTAGTTATCCCCTGTGTCTGCTGTGAATTAGTTTTATTGATAAGATGTTTAGAAGTTGATGCTTTGATTCTTCTTAGGAAATAAACCCTGAGGTTTAGTTGATTGTATCTTTTTTTTTTTTTTTGGCATGATTAAATGATTTATAGTGAATTTGCTTCTTATTACCTTTACCTAAAGCACCTATCTTTATTTGTTGATTGTATCTTTCTAAATGCACAACACTCTTAAATTGGGAAAGTTTTATAATAATTATTTATATTGTTAGCATGATGTTTTGAAATTATAATTATTGCTTGTTTTTTCCCCTAGCTTGTTCAGGTTTTCTTGAAAACCATGGTGGTTCATATGCCTGCCTCATGGTTGATTGTTATATATCTATCATTTATTTTTCCATCAATTTGCTGCTTGGTTGTTGGCATCTTTCATTTGAACATGTTAGGGATCATAAACTCCATGTTAAAAAGATAGATCCTCCCATTTCAAACCCTAAACCCTAAAACCCTAAACCCTAAATATTATTAATAATTGTGGTTATTATTAAGGATCTTTGCGGCTTGTTATTTAACTAGGATTCTCAACTTGTTTACCCTTTATATTTTTATTCTACCAACTCTATATTTGGCCTTATTCTCGCTTGTTGGTTGTATTAAAAGTTCATATCACTCAGTTATTGCTTTGGGCGTTGAACTTGTTGTTTAGGCTTTCGTTCTCAACTTGTTTGGACAATTGTGGTTATTGTTAAGGATCGTTGCTGTTTGTTACATAACCAGGTTTCTCAACTTGTTTACTCTTTGTTATTGCTATTATGCCTTTTTAATTTGGCCATATTCTTGCTTGTTGGTTGTCACCCAAGTTCATATCACTCAGTTATTGCTTTGGCCTTTCAACTTGCTGTTTAGGATTTCCTTCTCAACTTCTTTGGACAAAAGTGGTTATTATTAAGGATCTTTGCGGATTGTTCTTTAACTAGGCTTCTCAACTTGTTTACTATTTGTTCTTGCTATTATGCCTTTCTTATTTGGCCTTATTCTCGCTTGTTGGTTGTATTGAAAGTTTTTATCACTAAGTTATTGCTTTGGGCGTTGAACTTGCTGTTTAGGCTTTCGTTCTCAACTTGTTTGGACAATTGTGGATTTTGTTAAGGATCTTTGCTGGTTGTTACTTAACCAGGTTTCTCAACTTGTTTACTCCTTGTTCTTGCTATTATACCTTTCTTATTTGGCCTTATTCTCGTTTGTTGGTTGTCACCCAAGTTCATACCACTCAGTTATTGCTTTGGCCTTTCAACTTGCTCTTTAGGCTTTCCTTCTCAACTTGTTTGGACAAATGTGGTTATTAGTAAGGATCTTTGCGGCTTGTTATTTAACTAGGCTTCTCAACTTGTTTACTATTTGTTCTTGCTATTATGCGTTTCTTATTTGGCCATATTCTCGCTTGTTGGTTGTCTTGAAAGTTCATATCACTCAGTTATTGCTTTGGCTTTTGAACTTGCTGTTTAGGCGTTCGTTCTCAACTTGTTTGGACAATTGTGGTTATTGTTAAGGATATTTGCTGCTTGTTATTCAACTAGGCTTATCAACTTGTTTACTATTTGTCCTTGCTATGGAGCTCTTTCTTATTTGGCCTTATTCTCGCATGTTTGTTGTCTTGAAAGTTCATTTATTAATGGTTGTTGTTATTATTATCAGATTGGGTTGAGACGTCTACGCTCTCTACTGTTCCATCGGCTTAATATCACAGAGGAGGTGATTCTTATTCGTCATACATGTATTTCACACGACAATGAGGCCATATTGTTTGGGATGTTTGTATATATTTGAATAACAACATTTATGTATGGAAACAGTTGTAATTCTTTTTTTTTTACTATTACTCGTTGATTGTTAGTTGGATATTATTAGTAGTTGTTTATATATATGATGAATGGATACGATTATTGTTTAATCTAGAAAGGATGGAATGAGTAGGAATTAGAATGAATATGATTATTGTTTATATGGTGAATGGATATGATTTTTGTTTATAAGATGAATGGATGGAATAGACAGGGAAATAGAATGGATATATGATTATTATTTATATGATGAATTGATGGAATGGGCAGGAAATAGAGAGGAGCGGGTTTTGCCTTCTTTGAGAGGCATAATCAATCCATTTTGCTCCTCAAAGAAGGCATAACAGCTCTCCTCTATAATTCGTGTTCGATGAATAGATTGTAAATATTGTATAGCAGGTTATTGATTATGAATAATATTCACCAATTAGCAACAAAATATAAAAAAATAAAAAAATAAAAAAACTGTCATTTTCTAACGTGTCATAGTTTGACATGTTAGAAAATGACAAAAAAATAAAAATAAATAATTTGTCATTTCCTAACGTGTCAAAAGATGACACGTTAGAATTTTTCTAACGTGTTAAATTTTGACACATTAGAAATTTTCTAACGTGTCAATTTTTAACACGTTAGACAATTTCTAACGTGTCATTAGAAAATGACAAAAAATAAAAAAAAAAAATTAATTGTCATTTTCTAACGTGTCAATTTTGACACGTTAGAAATTTTCTAACGTGTTAAAAATTGACATGTTAGAAAATGACAAAAAATTAAAAAAAAAACTAATTGAAAATTTCTAACGTGTCAATTTTTGACACGTTAGAAATTTTCTAACGTGTTAAAATTGACACATTAGAAAATGACAAAAAAATTAAAAAAATAATAATAATTAATTTTCTTACGTGTGAATAGTAACACGTTAGTAATTTTCTAACGTGGCAAATGTTAACACGTTAGAAAATGGTAATTTCTAACGGGCGGTTTAGTAACGTGTGAAGAACGTTAGAAATGGCACGTTAGAAACATTTTCTAACGTGTTAATGCCCCTAACACGTTAGAAAATGACCGTTAGAAAAAAAATGGTTTTTTGTAGTGTTACACCTACTATATATTTGGATGCATCCATATATTTACCAATCAAAAGCTCTAACAACCAAAAGCTTGGATAGACATAAACTATCATACAATTGAAGGCAAAAAGATGTTCAACATCTTTAGAAATGAAGCGATGCAAATGTTATGGACTTTTGTTGTATTGTCCACACAATAGTCGATATCATTTACAGTATGAAAGATACCCCTTGATGATTCCATCTCATGCAAGCTACGGCTATAATTTATGGTTTCAAACACAAGAGCCCGTATAATTTGTTATGCATCATAATCAAATGCTCTGGCACGCACATCATGGCATTGTCAAAGGATTATTACAATCTTCGTTGACACGTACTCTACGAGTTTGATGTTGATTAAATCCACCATCTTCAACGTAATTTGCATATTCGTAACATATATTATCATCTAAAGAAATAATAATATAATTAATAAGAAGATCAAATCGATCGGCAGGACTCATATACCGATCCTAATATATATTTATATATATATGGATGATGGCCTTTTTATCATGATAGATAACCGTGTACGTTTAGGATCTATTACTTTCTATGAATCTGTTTTAATTACTTTCTATTTATACGCTTTCCTCTTTTCTTTTTTCTTTTTCTTTTTTACCTTGCATTATCCAAACCTAGTGGAAATATCCCAGAGACCATTGAACCACCACCTCTGGTTGTGAATCTGGAGATTAAAAAGAGAAGAAAAGAAGCTAACAAAAAAAGTTAGTTACCAGGCCACCCCTCAATTATGTTAGACGGGGGCTGCACGATCAGCCCTTTAAACAGATGTGGGTGACCGTAGAGTCGTCCACTTTGTTTTGTTAACAGCTCAACCCCTTTGAG
>CM017326.1:25131432-25262224 GCA_006937295.1 Carpinus fangiana
TCTTTTTTTTTTTAATTGAATAGGGAAAAAAGGCTACAGAGAAATCTCTCTTGACTACTCCATTACCGGATACTCCAACCCTATACACGCATGCATAGAGATCTAGCACTGTGTGATTTTATGTCAGAAAAGTAGGCTGCGACTTGGCCATATGTGCAGCATTTCTGAACACTATAAATATGGTTACATGCATGGCCACTATTTCTACAAGTCAGTTGAGATTAAGCAAGTGAATCTTCTCTAGCAATATAGTAGCCATGGCCTTGAAATTAGCACTCTTTGTTTTCGTTGTCATCGCTGCAGTGGCAGCTCCGCTTTCTAAAGCCCAATCCCAGACTACTACTGGCCTTGTTGGTTTGATTCGCATCAACGGGACTGTGTTTTGCTCTCTTAATGGCAATATAGGTGCCAATAGTACCGTTTTTCCGAGTAAGTTTCCCGTCTCCATATAAATTTTTTACATATTGAATTATAAGATTCATATAATCTAATTTTTAAAAGTGTCATATCTTTTAAACATGAAAAGTACTTTTTATTTTATTTTATTAATGCTATTAAAAAACATGTAAAAATCACGTGTTATAAAATTTTTTAGAACTCTTTTAATGCTATTTTTCACTATGTTTCTGCAATGTTTACTTCTATTCAGATGCTCTAGTACAACTGCGATGTGGAGCTGGAAATATTGTTCTTTCTATTGGAATAACCAATGGCTCCGGAGTGTTTGTCATACTGTTGTTGGATCCTCTAGGACTCATTGCCCCCACCGTGGTGCCCAATTGCAAGCTTGTGGTTGCCACACCCCTCTCCACCTGCAACGCCAGCCTTCCCATGACGGGAACCTTGCAGTCGCCCTTGCAGCTCGTTGGGACCACCAGTGGCCTTATCCCTATCACCAACTTTAAACCAGCTGGGTTCGTATACATTCCTCCAATTTGAGCAATACTATAAGAGTAATGCTAGAAACCGTATTTTTATCTTTAACTATTCTACAATGTTGACACAACAGTTTTAACCAATCATTATTAAAACAAAAAATATAAAAAATATAAAATTGGTTAACTTAAACTATTGCATTAACATTGTGGGATAATTATAAAATAAAAATATAGTTAATTTATATATAGCATTACTCTTGCTACAAAGATAAGTTACAAGTGCTAAGATTACACATGAATAAGGTTCATTGTACCAATGACTATGATATGTAGTATTTTACTTTCCAAGTACTAGTCCCTAAGAATTCTCTGTTTTATGATTATGAAGGTAATTGGCATCCAAATTGTAAGTCCTTCCCCGAAGCACTTTTGCTGCCTATAATGAATAAAAGCCTTTTTATACTCTACCGTCCACAGCAAATTAATTTCGAATCATGCATGGTAATTTACGTTAGGAAAATTCACAATATTATGATGCAAATATGTTATCACAAAATTTGGCCTCACCATTTAATTTATGGATTTGATTGGACTTTCGGGGTCAAAAATTCGTTGTCAATTGTTATGTGTACACTTGTAAATGTTGAGTCCCACATTGAGAAAATATAAAAGAAAAGAGTGCTTAATATACGTAAGTGGTAGACCTTAGCCCATTAACTTAAGCTTTCGGGCTAGAGTTGTGTTCAACTATGTATATATATTCCATGAATTATTATACTAACGTTGAAAGCTGATGAAGCTCTAATTACAATTATGCTCGAAGTCCCACATTGTCTTGTATATTGTGACATCCCACATTGCTTGGGTGTGGAAAAAGATGATGTATTTATAGGAATATGCTCTTTCTAAATGGTATGAGGCCTTTTAGAGTAAACCCAATACTAAAATCGTGCAGGCTTGGCCTAAAGCAGACAATATCATATCATTTAAGGCGGAACGTTACAAGTACTCCATGGATTATTATACTAATTAACGTTGAAAGATGATGAAGTTCTAATTACAATTATACTCTAAGTGTGGAAAAGATGATGTGTTTATATGAAATATGCGCTCTCTAAATGATTTGAGGCCTTTTGGATTAAACTCAATACTAAAAATGTGTGGGCTTAGCCCAGAGCAAATAATATCATATCATTTAGGGTGGGACATTAAATATAGTATTAGAGCCATAGCCTAACCTGAGATGAGGGAGCGTGCACAAGCTCATAATGCCAGCAAGGATGCAGGTTCCTAAGAGGGATGATTGTGACGTTCCACATTGCCTGGGTGTGGAAAAGATAATGTGTTTATATGAAATGTGTTCTCTCTAAATGATATAAAGTCTTTTGGGGTAAACCCAATACTATAATCGTGCGGGCTTGGCCCAAAGCGGATAGTATCATATCATTTAGGGCGAGGGGTTACAAGTATTCCATGGATTTTTCTTTTTTTTTAAAAAAAAAAATAATAATAATTGTTATTATTATATAACTCAATAAATCAAATAGATAGAGAAGATTGCTCTCTCCGGATAATATATGAAATACAATCAAGAATTTCTCCCAACCATGTCCTATATATCCAAATCTGACAGTGCCGCCAGCTTTGCAAGGCCATGAGCTGCAAAGTTGGCATCATGTCCTACGTACATGGCAAACCTCCCAATGTGTGAATAGGCATAGTAGCATTTTCAAGTCTCCCACTAGATGGCCAATTCTAGTCCAGTTAGGCTCATCTGAGTTAATAGCATCCACGTACAACTAGCTTTGCATTCCCTTCCAAACATATCTTAATTAGTCAAGCCCATTTCAGTGCAAAAACGGAGAGCAAATACTGCAGCAAGTGCCTCAGCAGTCATAGCATCCAATCGCCCAGTTGTGGTTATGCATTGAACCGCTACAACCCTTCCCCCTTTATCACGCACGAGATAACCCAGCCCTATTCTCCCCTCCTTATGATTAAGACCTGCATCCCAGTTGATCTTGAAAATACCATCCCGTGGAGCTGTCCATGCTTCTTTCACCACATCCCCCACTGCCGCACTAGCCACATCATCCTTCTTTGTTGCTGCTTCATAATCAGCTATAGAGGATATTGTTCGTTTGACTAATTCGTTTGGATGTATGAATTACCCTCCGTGGATCACTTCATTTCTCCTGAACCACAACTTCCTTGCCAGTCCCGCAAACAGCTTTATATCCTCCTCCTCGCTTGTGCGCATGACTTGCTCTACCACATGAATAAAAGCTGGACCCGTAAGCGTACTCTTCTTGAATTTTTTTTTTTCCTACTAAAACACCATGCATCCATTGCCGACGGACATTCCCATAAAATATGGAGCGCTGTCTCAACCTCTAGACCACAAATAATAGGGCACATCGATTCCTTCACAACTTTCCTTCGCATCAAATTATCTTTGGTCGGGAGTATATTATGATATGCCTGCCAAAGAAAATTCTTCTCTGCATTGGGCACTTGTAATTTTCAAATCCTTTGCCAAACCTCCGGCAATGCCATCCTATAGAACTTTCGACCTTGGCTCATTCTTCCATTCCCTCGCATATCATACCTATGTTGTGGGGTTTACTTACTAAGTTGTTAGACTTACACTGTTATTATCCTCTAGGTATCCTGATTCATTGCTCTGGGAGTGGCAATGGCCGCTACTACTTGTGTGGTTAGGAATTGCTTATCGCTACAGGTTTGTCTTTTGCTTAGTAGCTCTATGTTCTTGTTTGATGAATTATCGTAACTTAGATTTATTCACCTTCCTTTGCATTTACTCTGATGATTGTAGAGGGGTAATTTTCCGTTTAGTCACAAGTTAACCTAAATGGGTTAATTGCCAGTGTCCACCGAGTTAACCGAGGTTAATTTTGGGGGCGTTACACTACTCCTCAACCGATTGACTCTTAATCTCTGCCACCTCTCTAGGCACCTTTTTTTTGTCGATTTTTTTTTTTTTTTTTTTTTTTTGTTACAAGGAACTCTTTCGGTTGCAAGCAACCTTGGAATCCAAGTATGTCATGTTCGAACCCGTTCTCGCACCGAGTGGCATGAGCTTGCGCAGGGGGCTAACGTGCGTACATGCACTTCGTTCCTGTCTGCCAGACGGTTGCTCTTCCCCATTCATGGAAAGTAACTTGAGACCAATTGATGCAGTGTAACTTGGTACGCCGCAGCGAAGAACATCAATAAGGAGCAAATAAATACTTCTCGATCTTGATTCTATCAAAAAATCTAAGAAATTTTCTTGAAAAACTAGATACTCTCAACGTTTTGAAGGAAAACAAAGAAGAAACTCAACTCTAAGTAATTATTATTAAACAAACTCATATATAATCTGAATTTGTGTTTCTGGAAGCTATAAGCAGATATTTATAGTCTCAATACTCATAAACCTAATTAAACTACGAATTAGAGTCCTTAATGCAGTTCTAGACTTCTAATCCCAAATAAGCACATAAATAATATGAAATTGAAAAGGAAAACTAAACCAGGTAAAAGACTAACAAATAAACCTAATTCAAATAAAAGACTGAAAGGTACAATAGGCTATCCGATCTACATCAAGTTTGCTGATATGATATTATTTTAGAATAATTCCTAAAGGACCATTTTGAATTGTTGATTGGCTGATTCGTAAATGCCTAAATGGTTATGGACCTAATGGTAGGTTACTTGTCTTAATTTCTTAAATCTAAATTAGTCTCAGAAGTCAGATCTATAAAAATTAATTAATTTTTTTTTTAGTGAATGCAGATTGTAGGGTGTAAAAATATCTAACAAATTTGATTTGAGTACATGCAAGACGTTTTTATGGCAAGTACGCAAGTGTCAACCCAAGTGTGAAGTGTGATATTGATGATAATTGACAAATAACAAGTGACAATGTTGAGTCGTTGACATTGTTATAATTTTTATTTGAGATGTATTTTGATAGTTTATATAGATTTCATCCCTTTGATTTGTATAATCTATATGCTGCATTGCTTTGATAGTTACTGTTACTGAATTTCAAGCCTACTTGTTCATTTTGACTATTGATTCTTGAGATTCCATAATCTATATTGCCGGTTTGTGATTGACCCTATTGATCTTGATTTCTTGTTAATGAGTATATTACTTTCTTTTCAATGGATAAGTCTAAGTTGGTTGGAATTATTTGGAATCTCATTTTGAATAAATTAGTTTTGAACATTTTTTAACATTGCTATTTATGTTTTGATTTAACACTATGGTTTTAGGCTCAAGTTATATTCATTCTACCCATTGTTTCTGTTTTTGTCTGCCGATATTTGATATTTCTTATTTAACTTTGTGAATTGTGATGTAGCTCAAGTCTGCTGGTATGATATGATTTTAAAATAATTCCTACGGACCATTTTAAATTGCTGATTGGCTGATTCGTAAATGACTAAATGGTTATGGATCAAATGGTAGGTTATTTGTCTCAAGTTCTTAACTCTAAATTAGTCTCAGAAGTCATATCTTTAATTTTTTTTTTTTTTTTTCTGAATGAATGCAGTTTATAGGGTGTAAAAATATTTAACAAATTATGTTTGAGTACACGCAAAGTATTTTTATGGCAAGTCTGCAAGTGGAAACCAAAGTGTGAAGTGTGATATTGATAACAATTGACAAATAACAAGAGACAATGTTTAGTCGTTGATAATGTTATAATTTTTATTTGAGTGGTATTTCAAATTGCTGATTCGCCAATTCATAAATGCCTAAATGGTTATGGACCTAATGGTAGGTTACTTGTCTTAAGTTCTTAACTCTAAATTAGTCTAAAAAGTCAGATCCGTAATTTTTTTTTTTTTTTTTTTTTTTTAGTAAATGCAAATTGTAGGGTGTAAAAATATCTAACAAATTTTGTTTGAGTATACGTAGAGTGTTTTTATGGCAAGTCCGCAAGTGGCAACCCAAGTGTGAAGCGTGATATTGATGACAAATGACAAATAACCAATGACAATGTTGAGTCATTGACAATGTTATGATTTTTATTTGAGGTATTTCGAATTGCTGATTGGCTGATTCGTAAATGCCTAAATGGTTATGAACCGAATGGTAGGTTACTTGTCTTAAGTTCTTAACTCTAAATTAGTCTCAGAAGTCAGATCTATAATTTTTTTTTTTTTTTTTTTTTTTTTGAGTAAATGTAGATTGTAGGGTGTAAAAATATCTAACAAATTTCATTTGAGTACACACAGATTGTTTTACTGACAAGTGGCTACCCAAGTGTGGGTGTGATATTGATGACAATTTTTTTTTTTTTTTTTACATGTCCGCACAAGAGGAGGGAAGGGGAATTCGAACTAATAACTTCCGCTTCATTAAGCGAGATCCTAGCCTATTGAAACAATTGACAAATAACAACTGACAATGTTGAGTCGTTGACAATGTTATAATATTTATTTGAGTGGTATTTTGAATTGCTGATTGGCTAATTCGTAAATGCCTAAATGGTTACGGACCTAATGGTAGGTTACTTGTCTTAAGTTCTAAACTCTAAATTAGTCTATGAAGTCAGATCTATAATTTTTTTTTTTTTTTTTTAGTGAATGCAGATTGTAAGGTGTAAAAATATCTAACAAATTTTGTTTGAGTACATGCAAAGTATTTTTATGGCAAGTCCGCAAGTGGCAACCCATGTGTGAAGTGTGATATTGATGACAATTGACAAATAACAAGTGACAATGTTGAGTCATTGACAATGTTATAATTTTTATTGTTGTGGTTTTTGACAGTTTATGTAGATTTCATCTTTTTGATTTGTGTAATGTATTTCTATGATTTGTATTTTTCTTATTTGTATTCCTTTGGTTTGTATTTCTTTGAGTTGTAATTATATTATTTGTATTTATTTCATGTGCATAATTGTATTTTGTATCTCATTAGTCATTTGAGTTTTATTAAATGTTCGTCCAAGATAATGTAATTCACGTGTTTTTCATTCGAATTTTGCAATTTGCTTATAAATGACAGAAATTACTGATTTCAAATGTTTAGAATCAATTTTTGTGTGTTTTTCAATTAAGTTTAATAACATTTAAAAGGTTCCAAAAAAACACTAAACGAACCCTAATCGAGCCGAGCTGCCCGATTAAGGGTCGTTAACATCCAACCCGATCCTTGGCTCGTGCTCAAGCTTAGGAAAAAAGTGCCAAAATATTACCTCCAATAGTCGAGCTTCAACTCGAGTATTGGGATCAACTCGTTTTTGGGTTTCTATCAGGCCTGAACTTGATCCCGAATCATATATTAACCCAACAAGCCTAGTTCGGGCAAGGACTTTTTAGATCGGCTCGAACTCAGCTCGTTTAGATGTACTTAAAAATTAGCCAATCCAATTTTGCCTAAACTGGGCTCGTTAGTAGGCCTATTCGTAATTGAGGCCTAGATATATAATAGTGTTATTTACCCATCAAATTATTGTTTTGATTTGTTGTAAGTGTTTCCCTAATTAAAATGGTTTAATTATGGTGATACTTAAATAGCAGAATTTTCTGCCAAAAATCATGTCTCCTGTGAACCAAAAAGTCCCATTGAATCATATCTTAGCCCATCTTCCTTCACTCCTAAAACTCCTCTGCAGCCCCAATATTGCCATTTGGTTCATATATATGCTTGAGAGGAAAACGTTTCCAAGACTATTTCTCAAGCCAATACCCTTAAGTCTTAACTAGTCAAGATTAGACGTGTTTCCTTGGGTTTTATCGAAATTGCTTACACAATATTCCATGAGACCATTAACAATTCAAAAAATATCAAGCAATGAAACACAAGATATATATGGTTCATTGTTCACACCCCGTTAAATCTAGCCTTTCTGCATTAGTTCGTGGCCATGTGCTGCACTTCTCCACGTGATATTCTTAGAGTTATCACAAACTCTCACATCAATAAGTGACTGTCACTGTCTGCATATTCCACCCTAACGAATAACCAATGCCTGCAGCAGGAAGCAACTTTCTGGGGCTAGAGCATGAAATATCAGAAAAATTGACAAAAACCTAGTTGTGCTGTACAGCTGGACCTTTCTACAAAGCTCTAGAGTTATGGACCTATCTACAACTTTTACCTCTTTGGGTTTTTTTTATTTTATTTTTTTGTGAGCCTCTTGGAGTTAATATTGAATGATCAAACCAAAATCAAGGGAATATAATGGATCGATGCTAACGAATCTAGGGCAGAGTTGAGAGTTGGCTTTTGTATATAGGAGTAGGTCCACAAAGGTGGCGTACGTAAGTGCATGGTGAAGCTGAGCTTCATGACAATCATTATTAAATGACAATCATTTTTACTGGAATTTTTTTCTACTAACACACCATGCATCCATTACTGATTAAGACTAACCTTTTTAAATAATAAGCCGAAAAACTTTAAATAACCTTTAATATTTAATATGCATATTAAATACTTAAACACTTGGCACTATTTTATATGGGTTGAACGAAATTTCATCCAAACCGGTTTGAAAAAAATTTATGTCCTTTTATTTGAGTGGTATTTTGAATTGCTGATTGGCTGGTTCGTGAATGCCTAAATGCTTATGGACCTCGTCGGTTACTTGTCTTAAGTTCATAACTCTAAATTAGTCTCAAAAGTCATATATATAATTTTATTTTATGTGAATACAGATTTCAGGGTGTAAAAATATCGAACAAAATTTGTTTGAGTACACACAGAGTGTTTTTATGGCAAGTCCGCAAGTGGCAACCCAAGTGTGAAGCATGATATTGATGACAATTGACAAATAACAAGTGACAATGTTGAGTCGTTGACAATATTATAATTTTTATTTGAGTGGTACTTCGAATTGCTGATTGGCTGATTCGTAAATGCCTAAATGGTTATGGACCTAATGGTAGGTTACTTGTCTTCAGTTCTTAACTCTAAATTAATCTCAAAAGTCAGATCTATAATTTTTTTTTTTTTTTTTTTTTAGTAAATGTAGATTGTAGGGTGTAAAAATATCTAACAAATTTTGTTTGAGTACACGCAAAGTGTTTTTATGGCAAGTCCGCAAGTGGCAACCCAAGTGTGAAGTGTGATATAATTGATGACAATTGACAAATAACAAGTGACCAAGTTGAGTCGTTGGCAATGTTATAATTTTTAGAGAAATGCTAGAGCTCCCGAGACTTTTTCCCAAAAGTAGTTTCCCGACTGACGTGGATCTTATGTGGCTGATGCCACGTTGTCTCAGGCCATGTGCACCAATTTTTTTTTCTTTCGTCTTTTTTCTCACTCTAATTTCAAAAAAAAAATTCTCTAATTTCAAAACAAGTCTTCTCTCTCTCCTCTGTTGGCTCTTCCCCACCCTCTCTCACTCACTCTCCCTTCCTCCCTCTGGCCACTCTCAAAAGCTCGCTCTCTCTCTCTCCCTCTCCCTCTCAAAATCAAAAACCACAAGAAACCCTTCCTTCTCCCATTCTCCCTACCTTGCTCACCCTCTCTCTCACTCCGGCCACCGTCGACCTCCACCGCGTACCCACTCTCACTCCGGCGCAAGGGTTCCGGCCAACGACGAAGAAGAATGGGCCTTGCTCTCCCTCCCTCGCACCTGTGTCTTTCTCACTACGGTGCAAAAAATCTCCGGCCACCGGCGAAGGCTCTCTCTCTCTCCATGCATTTTCTGTGTTTTAACACAATGGGTATTTTTGTTATTGTTTTGTAGAAGATTGTGGGTAGAGTCATAGGTTGAGATTTTTCTTTGGGTAATCCATAGCAAATTGAATGTTGATTGTTTTGTAAAATAGGGTTTGTGGGTGTTACAAGGTGTAAATTTTCATTTGAATTTCTCTGAAATATTCAAAAGAGGTGTTGAGAGGAGATTGTGTTGATTTTTTTTTATTGCGAGAAATCTCACAAGGGAGGTGCTGTTGATCCTTTTGCTTCTGAAGCGATGGCCCTCTTCCTTGGTCTCTCTATGCAAGTCTCTGGGCCTCCAGAACGTCGTCTTGGAGGGAGATGCTAAAGCTGTCTTTGAAGATCAAAGGAACGTCTATTGCGATACTGCTTTGGAAGTGTTTTTTGCTGTTTTTTTCTTTTTGTTCATGTAATTTTTCACATAGGGGCAGTGTAATTTGTTCATGTAAATTGTTGGTAATGTAGTTTTTTGCTAGTTTTAATAAGAGTGAATTGTTGGTAATGTAGTTTGGTAATGGTAGTGCTTCATTATGAACATGATATTCCATGAGTTCCACAAAAGATGATATTTCCCACCATAACATCCTTCTTGTTTCTTTAATCTCATCCACAAGGAAATTGCTCAAAGAGCTTGGTTGAGTGCACAAGTGTTTAAGCAATACATCCAATTACATGAAAAAAGCTCAATTCTTAACATCATTTTATTAACACAAATCAATTATTACATAAAAGGGCTGCAAATTGAAATATACATGAGAAAAAAAGCCAAGCAAAACTTCCTCCCTCAGCAAGCTTGAATTGCAGACTGCACGTAGCACCTTTTTAGCAACAAAGTCTTATTAATTCAAAATCTTATAAATTCAAATCACGAATACATAATATGTTCCATACATTACAAAATTAAATAATTTGTCTCCCAAAAAAATTGCTTTCATCTAACTAAAAAAATTGCTTGCACTACAAAAAAATTGTCGAAATCAAACAAAAAAACAATGTTCGTAGATCCGTTTTGATTTCGCCAGATTTGAGCTGTTTCCGTGGGTGGGCGTCACCGATGGTGGTGAGCGGGTGGCGTTCGGTGCCGGAAGTGGAAGATCGGGGGAGAGAAAGGGTCGGTGGTGGCCGGCGGTTTGGGTCGGCGCTCCATAAGAACGACGTGGTGGTCGGCGGCACTTCGTAAAATTCAGCGGCTCAGCGACTCAGCGGCGATTGGTGGTCTCCGACTCTCCAGAGGTGCTTCTTGTGGATTTTGATTTTGGGATAGAGAGAGAGAGTTTGAGAGAGGGCGAGAGGGAGAAAGAGAGAATGGGTGAGAGGGAGAAAAGGGAGAGAGAGTCCGAGAGATGAAGGGGAATGTGAGTCGACAGAGGAGAGAGAAAGGTTTGCTTTTTTCCTGAATTAGTGTGCAGTGAAGGAAGAAAAAAAAAGAAAAAAAAAATGATGCACATGGACTTGAGGACATCAGCCACGTACGTTCCACATCATTCGGGAAACTAGATTCGGGAAATTGTTCGGGACGCGTAGCAGCTCTCTAATTTTTATTTGAGTGGTATTTTGAATTGTAAATTGGCTGATTCGTAAATGCCTAAATGGTTATCGACCTAATGGTAGGTTACTTGTCTTAAGTTCTTAGCTCTAAATTAGACTCATAAGTCAAATCTATAATTTATTTATTTATTGAGTGAATGCAGATTGTAGGCTGTAAAAATATCTAACATTTTTTTTTTTGGTACACAGAGTGTTTTTATGGCAAGTCCGCAAGTTGCAACCCAAGTGTGAAGTGTGATATTGATGACAATTGACAAATAACAAGTGACAATAATGAGTCGTTGACAACGTTAAAATTTTTATTTGAGTGGTACTTTAAATTGTTAATTGGCTTATTTGTAAATGCCTAAATGGTTATAGACCTACTAGTAGGTCACTTGTCTTAAGTTCTTAACTCTAAATTAGTCTCAGAAGTCAGATCTATAATTTTTTTTTTTTTTTTTGAATGAATGTAGATTGTAGGATGTAAAAATATCTAACAAATTTTGTTTGAGAACACGCAAAGTGTTTTTATGGAAAGTCCACAAGTGGCAACAAAAGTTTGAAGTGTGATATGGATGACAATTGACAAATAACAAGTGACAATATTGAGTCATTGACAATGTTATAATTTTTATTTGAGTGGTATTTTGAATTACTGATTGGATGATTCGTAAATACCTAAACGGGTATGGACCTAATGGTAGATTACTTGTCCTAAGTTCTTAACTCTGAATCAGTCTCAGAAGTTAGATATGTAAATTTTTTTTTTTTTTTTGTGTGTGTTTGAAAGCGGAGTGTAGGGTTTAAAAATTATCTAACAAATTTTGTTTAAGTACACACAAAGTGTTTTTATGGCAAGTACACAAGTGGCAACCTAAGTGCGAAGTGTGATATTGATGACAATTGACAAATAACAAGTGACAATGTTGAGTCGTTGATAATGTAATAATTTCTATTTGAGTGGTATTTTGAATTGCTGTTTGGCTGATTCGTAAATGCCTAAATGGTTTTGGACCTAATGGTGGGTTACTTGTCTTAAGTCCTTACCTCTAAATTAGTCTCAGAAGTCAGATCTATAATTTTTTTTTTTTTTTTTTTTTTTGTGTGAATGCAAATTGTAGGGTGTAAAAATATCTAACAAAATTTGTTTGAGTACACACAGAGTGTTTTTATGGCAAGTCCGCAAGTGGCAACCCAAGTGTGAAGTGTGATATTGATGACAATTGACAAATAACAGGTGACAATATTAAGTCGGGGACAATGTTATAATTTTTATTCGAGTGGCATTTTGAATTGCAGGTTGGCTAATTCGTAAATGCCTAAATGGTTATGGACCTAATGGTAGGTTACTTGTCTTAAGTTCTTAACTCTAAATTAGTCTTAGAAGTTTGATCTATGAATTTTTTTTTTTTTAGTACATGCAGTTTTTACGGCAAGTCCGCCAATGGCAACCCAAGTGTGAAGTGTGATATTGATGACAATTGACAAATAACAAGTGACAATCATTGATAATGTTATAATTTTTATTTTAGTATTTTGAATTGCTGATTGGCTGGGTCGTAAAGGCCTAAATGGTGATGGACCTGGTCGGTTACTTGTCTTAAGTTCTTAACTCTAAACTAGTCTCAGAGTCATCTCTATAATTTTATTTTATTTTTTTTTTTTTTTTTTGGGAAACTTCACTGACCCCCCTTGAACTTTGGTCACTTTTGCAGATACCCCCCAATATTCAAAACTTCTCACTTTGGTGTATTAAACTTTGGTTTTTTCTCACTTTGCCCATTTCGTACAAAAAATCCTAATAGAATGTCAATTTTACCCCAAAACTACGCGTCGTTTTGGGAACTGTGTAGTTATGGAGTCAGGGAAAAAATTGGAATTGTGAAGAATTTCCTGTACAGAAGGGACAAAGTGAGAGAAAACTAAAGTTTGATACACCTAAGTGAGAGGTTTTGAACATTGGGGGGGGTATCTGTAAAAGTTGCCAAACATCAGAGGAGGTAAGTGAAGTTTCCCTTTTTTTTTTTTTTTTGAGTGAATGCAGATTGCAGGGTGTGAAAGTATCTAACAAATTTTGTTTGACTACATCCAAAGTGTTTTTATGCCAAGTCCACACATGGCAACCCAAGTGTGAGTGTGATATTGATGACAATTGACAAATAACAATTGACAATGTCGAGTCGTTGATAATGTTATAATATTTATTTGAGTGGTATTTTGAATTGCTGATTGGCTGATTCGTAAATGCCTAAATGGTTATGGACCTATATAATGGTAGGTTACTTGTCTTAAGTTCTGAACTCTAAATTAGTCTCTGAAGTCAGATCTATAATTTTTTTTTTTAGTGAATGCAGATTGCAAGTGTAAAAATATCTAACAAATTTTGTTTGAGTACATGCAGAGTGTTGTTATGGCAAGTCCGCAAGTAGCAACCCATGTGTGAAGTGTGATATTGATGACAATTGACAAATAACAAGTGACAATGTTGAGTCATTGACAATGTTATAATTTTTATTTTAGTGGTATTTTGATAGTCTATGTAGATTTCATCTCTTTGATTTGTATAATGTATTTCTACGATTTGTATTTGTTTTATTTGTATTTCTTTGGTTTGTATTTCTTTGATTTGTATTTATTTCATTTGTATTTCTTTGAGTTGTAATTATATTATTTGTATTTATTTCATGTGCATAATTGTAATTTGTATATCATTTGTCATTTGTGTTTGATTAAATATTCTTCCAAGATAATGTAATTCACGTGTTTTTCATTCCAATTTTGCAATTTGCTTATAAATGATGGAAATTACTAATTTCTTATGTTTAAAATCAATTTTTGTGTGTTTTTCAATTAATTTTAATAACATTTAAAAGGTTGCAAAAAAAGTCTAAATGAACCCTAATCGAGCCGAGCTGCCCGAGTAAGGCTCGTTAACATCCAACCCGATCCTTGGCTCGAGCTCGAGCTTAGAAAAAAAGTGCCAAAAAATTACCTCCAATAGTCGAGCTCCAACTCGAGTGTCGGGATTGACTTGTTTTTGGGTTTCTATCAAGCCCGAACTTGATCCCGAGTCATATATTAACCCAATGAGCCTAGTTTGGGCAAGGACTTTTTAGACCGGCTCGAACTCGGCTCGTTTAGATGTACTTAAAAATAAGCCAATCCAATTTTGCCTAAACTGGGCTCGTTAGTAGGCCAACTTGTAATTGAGGCCTAGATAACAGTGCTATTTACCCATCAAATTATAGTTTTGATTTGCTGTAAGGGTTTCCCAAATTAAAATGGTTTAATTATGGTGATGCTTAAATAGCAGAATTTTCTCCCAAAAATCATGTCTCCTGTGAACCAAAAAGTCCCATTGAATCATATCTTAGCCCATCTTCCTTCACTCCTAAAACTCCTCTGCAGCCCCAATATTGCCATTTGGTTCATATATATGCTTGAGAGGAAAACGTTTCCAAGACTATTTCTCAAGCTAATACTCTTAAGTCTTAACTAGTCAAGATTAGACGTCTTTCCTTGGGTTTTATCAAAATTGCTTGCACATTCCATGAGACCATTAACAATTCAAAAAATATCAAGCAATGAAACACAAGATATATATGGTTCATTGTTCACACCCCGTTAAATCTAGCCTTTCTGCATTAGTTCGTGGCCATGTGCTGCATATCTCCACGTGATATAATTCCTAAAGTTATCACAAACTCTCACATCATTAAGTGACTGTCACTGTCTGCATATTCCACCCTGAAGAATAACGAATGCCCGCAGCAGGAAGCAACTTTCTGTGGGTAGAGCATGAAATATCATAAACATGTAAGATATTTCATTTAAAGTGTGTCCCTTATGTCACATAATTGTGATTACAAAATATCACAATAATGTATGTCACATATTTATTGTGATTACGGTGTTTAACGACTTATTCCAATCAAAGTGAAATCAAATATTATGAATTAAATTGTTGATTTAATTCTTGAGGAACAAGTAATTCTTGAGGAACAAGTAATTTGATTTCATGGAATCAAATATGCTGTGTTGATTAATCATTTGGTTTTATTCCTTGATGGGAGGAATAATTAAGGTAACAGCTCTAATTGAGGGTCCCTGACCTACCTATAAATAAGGCATGTGTATTCCATCAAATGGCACTCACTGGTAGGTATAGGTCAGAAGAACTCCTCAATATTTTTCTATTTTGTTTTCTAAGTTTTGTAGATGTGAAGCTGTTCTTCAATTGGCTTGAGCAAAGCATGTCTAGAGGTATTTATATAATTATTTATTCCGCTGCTAATTTAATTACTAATTAGCATTTAATTATATTTAGAGATTTCTTACATGTGGTATCAGAGCCTTCTCTAGGCCATCTTTGTTCAGTTTAATTTTTGATATGTCTACTGTAAAATTTTATTGTTTCAATAATATTTATATTTGTTTGATTATTGAAACAATAAACATGATGAGCAAAGAGCATGAAACCCACCGCAGCCAAAAGAATATTTTATTTGTTTCTTTTGAAATAAAAATAAAAGGTTCTTAAGAATATTTTGACCATATTACCCTTGTGTCTGGAGAACCATTTGTTCACACAACGTGACCCTAAGCCGTGGAAGCAAGAGCAGTGAGTGGAGGCCGATTCTCTAGCCATCGGCGCAGACGACACCGGCGAGCTCCGGGGAAGGCAGTGGGCACCCGTTCCCTCTGCCATTACAGTTAGTTTGCCGCGTACAGGGAGGAGCGGTCCCTCACGGACTGCCCATAAGGATTAACGGCGGTGCAGACTGGCTGATGCGGGAGGATCTGCGGTGGCCAGATGTTTTCGGGCCCGGAGTTCGTAAGGAGCCGCTTCAGGCCAGAACGCCGATCTCCTGAGCTCGATCTCCATTGTCTGCTCGCATAAAGCACTGCCGGAACGTCATCTCCACCGTTGCTCACAAGGATCTGCCGGAGAAGGCAGCTCTTCGTCATGGTCGCCCATAAAGGAAGACGGCGACAGCCCTACACGGGCTGCCTAACGTCTGGCCGGAGCGTCGGCCCTTGGTGGCCGGCGCATGAGGAACGGCGGCGACGGCATATAGAGAAGGGAATAGGCGGCGGCTAGGGTTTTTTTATTTTTTGTTTTTTTTCGGGTCAAGACTTAAGGATGTGGGTAGGGTTTTCTAACCCATAAGGAACCGGGTCTAGTGTTTTGGGCCACTGGGTATGGGTTTATTTTAACCCAAGCCCGATCGAGTTAAAAAAAAAAAAAAAAAGAACTGGGTCATTAAGTGGGCTGACCCAGAAGCCCAATCCATTAGCCCATCTGGATTCAAAAAAAAAAAAAAAAAAGGGGGGAAAACCATTTGGGACTTTCTGGGTTACGAACTTGGGTTTTCCAAGTATAAAAGAGGTCTAAGATTCTCTTGGACCATTAAGCCATACATCTCTATATGCTCTTATGTTGCAATTTAATTATTTGAATTGTTTAGCATTAATGCATGGGCTTGAGATTAAATTATTCTTATTATTTGAATATAAATTGTCTGATGCTTGGACCTAAGAATAATTAATTAAACAATATATATTGGTAAATGTTTATGGTACTATCCAATGTTGCGAAAGGGTAACTCTGGCATGGCGGGATTGGGATTTAAGTGTGCCATTGTGCGCCCCCTCACGGCTTGGGACATTACCCGATTGTACTTTGGAAAAATACTATTTACCCACTGATGTGTTGTTTTGTCAATTATTATTGGGAACTTTATTTGGCATCTATACAGTTATTTGATGTTAATGAAGTCGTGGACTTCATAAAGAAAATTAACATCATATTGTAATTAATTCATAAATTTAATTACTAATCCCCACAGGGACGTTGTTATTTTTATGACTTAATTAGAATAAGATAATAAATTTGACATTGAAAGTAAAATTTTTCTTAGGCCCACAGGTACGGAAAATTTTATTTATTGATGCTAAATTTATTAGTCTTATTAATAAAGAGTAAATTTCATGCGTGATGCAACCTTTGCCCATAGGTAGGTTGAAATTTACTATTAAATTAGCATTGGTTAATTTAAATTAATTAGATGTTAATGAAGTCGCGATTATCATAATAATTTTGGGAGAGCCACAGCATCCCAATTTTAGAATGATAATTGCATCAAGATTATATATATGAACTTCATAAGGAAATTTAACATCGTGTTGTAATTAATTCATAAATTTAATTGCCAATCCCCACAGGGACGTTTTTATTTCTATGAGTTAATTAGAATAAGATAATAAATTTAACATTGAAAATAAAATTTCTCTTAGGCCCACAGGTACGGAAAATTTTATTTATTAATGCTAAATTTATTAGTCTTATTAATAAAGAGTAAATTTCATGCGTGATGCGACCTTTGCCCACAGGTAGGTTGAAATTTACTGTTAAATTAACATTGGTTAATTTAACATAAAGTTATTTCATGGCATTAAAGTATATTATTTTTCTTGGTTATTGGATGTATTCCTACTGCTTTAATTATTAGTATTTTATGTTCCAATAATTCCTAGTGGTAATTTTACCTGACTGAAAAGAAAATATGCTTTTCACTTTGGGGTATTTGGAGACAGAGTTGGCGGTTCGTATGGACGAAATCAAGTACGCCACATGAGATTATTAAACATGAACGATTGTAGTGATTTAATCACCTAAGTTTCAACGTTCATGAAATCTCATATTAAGGAAACATTAGGGTTTTATCGCTTAATGTTTTAGGGCCAAAGAAAAGTTGTTGAGAAACATTTATTGAGTTTCAATAAGGCTTTGGCCAACACCCTAATAGAAAAGCTTTAAAGCAAAACCTTTTACAGTTAGCACATTATGAAAATAAAGGACATAATAGCTCATTATAAAGTCCCTAAAGGTTGAGTTTTTTTAGTCATTTTTTCGTCTACCTTATTTTTGAAATTCTCTCTTCTAAATATGATATTTTTTCAAATATCTTGTGGCACACATAAGGATAATTGGTCAATAAAGAAACTTTTGATCATGTGTGTTCAAGAAGATGAGAGATTAAGACATGAGAATCAAAAAGGTTACTCATGTTAAAGGGAAAGACCTTGATAGGCAATAATGCCCAATAGTTAATGTATGAGAACAAGGTACCAGTAAAGTGCTTTGGTAATTAAGATACTTGTTTCTCTTGCAATAAGGAAAATTATGGGCATATAAAGAATATTGCATAAAGTATCATAAATGACTTGAAACAAAGGTAATCTCATACATCTACTGTGTCATGAATCTCTTTTATTATTGTGTGGATTGAATTTGGTTTAGCAATCCACATTGTCAACATAATGCAGGGTTTTCTAAATAATACTTGTTTACAATTGGAGGTTGTTGGGACCTATTAATTTATTTTTTAAAAATCCAGTTACATTCCACAATTTCTTAGAAAATTTATTAAATCAAGTTTGAATATTATTGATTTTTTTTTTTTTTTTTGGGTGGAATATCAAATTTATGGTCTATTTAAAATTGATCTAGATCCCAATTTTTGAAAAACTAATCCTTGCATATAAATGTTGACATAAAGCAGAGTCTTATAAATGAGAAAACCCTCTATGTTATGGCATTAGAGATTGAAATATATCTCTATAAAGAATAAAAGATCGATAAATGATAGAGTTTTTACAACTCTTGAATTTTACTATCTTTGGTATTTATGGGACTGCATTAAGGAAAAGCGGACCAACTATACCACTTAAGGTGCCAACAAAGTGTTTATGAGATTCTTAAGATCGTGTACAAGTGTAGACCTTTTCTATACTTCTTGCCTAAATGGTTAGAGATATCCTATCTCTTTTGGTCATAACCATACAAGTTTTTTTTGTATCTCTATAAGGTTTGAGCATTAAACGCTTTCAGTATCTATAAGGTAGAAGTAGAGAAACAAAAACAAAAGGAAAGTCAAGATCGTAAGATCTGATAGAGACAGATAGTATTATGGCAGGTACATGAAAAGGGACTTGAAATGTAATACTAATATTCTATTCTCCTAATGGAATGAAGCCTTGAAAATTGTTGTGTATACATTTAACTGGGTTCCATTCAGGGTTGTTCCTAAGACACCTAAATTAAGGAATGAATGGAACCAAGTTCAAATTGTTTACACATATGGGGTTGTCCTGCTAATGTGAGGATTTATATCCACACCTAAGGAAATTAGATTAAAGAACAACTAGCGGAATTTTATAGGCTATGCGGTAAACTCCAAGGAGTTTAGTTTTTACTGTCCTTCATTCAATCATAGAATTGTTGAGTCTAGAAATGCAAAATTTCTAGAGGATGCTGAACTTAGTGGGAGTGCTTATCCTCAAGGGATTGAATTAGAGGAAGCACGAGAGTTGACTGAAGCTCCTTCATATGAAGCATGTTTGATTGTGTTTAAGGAAAATCAAATTGATTATCTTGAACTACAATCGCTTTCAGAATAGTCAACTCATAAGGAACAAGTTCATAATGAACCTACTCAGACTTTGCCAAATGTAAAGGAAGTAGGATTAAGAAGATCCTCTAGAATAAGGTAACCAACAATTTCTAGTGATTATGTTGTATACTTCCAGGAGTTTGATTTTTATGTCAAACCTAAGGACGATCCAAAATTGTTTTCACAAAGCCATGAGTGGAGATAACTCCACATTCTGGTTCAGTGCCATGAAGGAGGAGATAAAATCTTTGGCTAAAATTCAAGTCTACGATCTTGTTGACTTACCAAAGGAAGTTGTAGCCATAGGCTGCAAATGGGTTTACAAAACCTAAAGGGATGCTTCCGGGTAATGTTGAACAATATAAAGATAGACTTGAAGCCAATGATCTTACTCAAAAGAAAGGCATTGATTATCATGGTATGAGTGGCTCATTTTGATTGAGAGCTATATCAAAAGGATTGGAAAAACAATTTTCATAGGATCTTAAGGAGGAAGTGTACATAAGACAACTAAAGGTTTTATTGATAACAGTCGGAAAGCTTGCAAATTAAGGATATCTATTAATGGGCTAAGATATGCTTCTCACTAGTGGTATATAATATTTTACAAGGTTATTACCTCACATGGTTTTATTGAGGACCTTGTTAATTAATGTATATACCTTAAGGTCAGTGGGAGTAAAGTTACATTTCTTTTAGTCCTATATATAGATAATATTTTGCTTGCAAGCAGTAATTTAGGTTTGCTACATAAAGTTCCTCTCAGTAAACTTTGAAAATGAAGGATTTGGTTGAAACCTCTTATGTCATTGACATAGAGATTCATAGAGACAAATATTAAAGAGTATTAAGATTGTCTCTGAAGGCCTACATTGAAAAGTTTTGAGAGATTCAGAATGAAGAACTATGAATCTTTAGTAGCACCTATTATTAAAGGGGACAAATTCAATATAGATTGATGTCCCAAAATGTATTGGAACTAGAGCAGCTGAAATATATTCCATATATATGCATAGGTCTACATTAGACCTGACATTGAAATAGCAGTTGGACTATTGGGTCAATATAGTATTGTGGAATATACAAGGAACTAAGAACTAAAGATACACTTACCGTTGGGTAGTGTTTATTCAAGTTTGATTTTTGCTAAATGTGTAGATAGTAGAAAATCAACTTCAGTTAAAAGGCTATATACTGAAGATGCAGTAAGCAGATTACAGTTGCTACATCTACCATGAAAGCAAAAGTCATTACATGCTGTGAATTTGTTACACAGGCATTATAGTTGAGACATTTGGTTAAGGTCTCAAGGTTGTCGATTTTATAGTTAGACCCATAAAGATTTTCTGAGTAGAAACAGAAGTATGTATATCGACATAAAGTATCTCAAGAGAACATTAAGTGACTTGAAGTGTCTATTGAGCATATAAGTATTGAATTAATGATTGCGAATCTCATGACTAAAGGTATACCGGTAAAGAAAGTATAGTCATGTGGAATATATGAGATTCATTAATTCATTTATGCTTAGTTTCTCTTTAATTGGTCTATAGACATAAAGTTAATGTTATAAATATTTTTGTGCACATATATTATGGTTATCCATGGGGATAAAACTAAAGTTGGACCCGAATGACTTATAGGAAGTTCATTCATAAAGTTTGATTGCCCATATGGTACTCATTTAGGGAATATTATATATTGTGATGCATGGAAGGGACGACTTACTATATAAAAGTTTTACCGCCATGATTCATATGTGGTATACCTTGAATGAGTGGGTGGATTCCATGAATAGTTGGAATAAATAAAGTAATGGCCATATCAGATAATTGAACACCATAAGGAATTTATGTGTCATAAGGGCCAAGTGGGAGAATGTAAGATATTCCATTTAAAGTGTGTCCCTTATGTCACATAATTGTGATTACAAAATATCACAATAATGTATGTCACATATTTATTGTGATTACGGTGTTTAACGACTTATTCCAATCAAAGTGAAATCAAATATTATGAATTAAATTGTTGATTTAATTCTTGAGGAACAAGTAATTCTTGAGGAACAAGTAATTTGATTTCATGGAATCAAATATGCTGTGTTGATTAATCATTTGGTTTTATTCCTTGATGGGAGGAATAATTAAGGTAACAGCTATAATTGAGGGTCCCTGACCTACCTATAAATAAGGCATATGTATTCCATCAAATGGCACTCACTGGTAGGTATAGGTCAGAAGAACTCCTCAATATTTTTCTATTTTGTTTTCTAAGTTTTGTAGATGTGAAGTTGTTCTTCAATTGACTTGAGCAAAGCATGGCTAGAGGTATTTATATAATTATTTATTCCGCTGCTAATTTAATTACTAATTAGCATTTAATTATATTTAGAGATTTCTTACAAAACATTGATAAAAACCTAGTTGTGCTCTACAGCTGGACCTCTCTACAAAGCTCTAGAGCTATGGACCTATCTGCAACTTTTGCCTCTTTGGGTTTTTTTTGTTTTTTTTTTTTCTGAGCCTCTTGGAGTTAATATTGAATGATCAAAAAGAAGAAGAAGAAGAAGAAGACCTATCTACAACTTTTTCCTCTTTGGGTTTTTTTTGTTTTGTTTTTTTTCTGAGCCTCTTGGAGTTAATATTGAATGATCAAGAAGAAGAAGAAGAAGACCTCTAGAGCTATGGACCTATCTACAACTTTTGCCTCTTTGGGTTTTTTTTGTTTTGTTTTTTTCTGAGCCTCTTGGAGTTAATATTGAATGATCAAAAAGAAGAAGAAGAAGAAGAAAGCTGGAGTACGTGCATGGTGAAGCTGAGCTTCATGACAATCATTATAAGAAGAAGAAGAAGCTCCACAAAGCTGGAGTACGTGCATGGTGAAGCTGAGCTTCATGACAATCATTATAAGAAGAAGAAGAAGAAGAAGCTCCACAAAGCTGGAGTACGTGCATGGTGAAGCTGAGCTTCATGACAATCATTATAAGAAGAAGAAGAAGAATGCCAACGAATCTAGGCAGAGTTGAGAGTTGGCTGTTGTATACAGGAGTAGGTCCACAAAGCTGGAGTACGTGCATGGCGAAGCTGAGCTTCATGACAATCATTATAAGAAGAAGAAGAAGAAGAAGAAGAAGAAGCTCCACAAAGCTAGAAGAAGCTCCACAAAGCTGGAGTACGTGCATGGTGAAGCTGAGCTTCATGACAATCATTATTAAACCGAAAAAAATTGATTGATATAAAATAATAATAATAAGAAGAAGAAGAAGAAGAAGAAAATATTGAATGATCAAACCAAAATCAAGGGAATTGAATGGATCGATGCTAATGAATCTAGGGCAGAGTTGAGAGTTGGCTTTTGTATACAGGAGTAGGTCCACAAAGCTGGAGTACGTGCATGCTGAAGCTGAGCTTCATGACAATCATTATTAAATGACAATCATTATTAAACCGAAAAAAATTGATTGATATAAAATAAGAAGAAGAAGAAGAATGTTTAAGTATGGAAAAAAGAAAAAAAAAATTATTTTGTAGTTTTTTTTTTATATGAATAATAATAAAAATGATTGATGTGATGTAAAAAGGAAGAGAATGTTAGAAAAATGAAAAATTAAGATGAATAGTATATTATATAATATATAAAATCGGAATAACTCTTTAGAGGTAGTCTATAATTGTGACAAGTGGCGTGAACCCATTTTTTAAAGGTTAAACCGATTTTTTAAGAGTGAACCGGCCTTTAAATTTGCTTAATTAAGAACATTTAATCATATTTCAATAATTTTCCTTATATGTAATTTCATTAAGTTCAAATATGTGAATTGGGATCTTCTCCATTTCAAAATCCCTGCCCAATTATGTAATGTACGATATTATTTTCACTGAATTTATTACTTTCTAAAACTATAGACAACATTTAGAAATTTAAAGCATACTATATTAAGTAACTACTCATAATTGGCCATATAATATAGAGAAAAAAAAAAAAAAGAGGCCATATAGCCCATTTTCTATTCCTACTAAGTTTTTATATTATAATTAATGTATTCTTCTTGCTTTTTTATTTTTATGCTTCTCGTTTTAAATCATGTATAATTATACGAACAAATATTTAAACAAGTTTTAATGTATATGAATTAAACTAAAATAAAGGCTTATATGTTTTACTTGATTTTTTGTTTTGTTTATGTGGTTTAGTCGACTTTCAACCATTTTTGAAAGTGTTTTTATGCTTTTGAAAGCAAAACAAGGCAAACATTTATTTGATTAATAAGCATAAATCAAACATAAATACTTTCAAAACACCAAAGAAATATTAAGCATTACACTTTATGTGATGATTGATTTAATTGCGTTAAAGGTTTTGTGAAAGATTTTGTTTATTTTGTATTCATAAAAAAGTATTTTGTTTAGTTTGCTTTGTAATTTTTTTAGAATGTTTAGAATTATATGAATTTTGTCCCCAAGAGGTACCTCAATCAGCTGGGACCACACCTAATGAAGCGGAAGTCACTAGTTCGAATCCCCCCTCCCCCCTCTTGTGCGGACATGTCAAAAAAAAAAAATTATATGAATTTTAATTTTCATTGAAATATAATTGGTATCAGACCAATAATAATAAAAAAAATAATGCTTTGATAATCCAAATCCACATGTTTTGTTCTTGCTATTATTTTCATTTTAAACTGCTCACATGAAAACAAATATTTTAACATTTTTACAAATATGTTGTAATTCATTTGAATGCTTTATGAGATTTTTTTTTTTTTCTGGGTTTGTGTTATTCTCAAATTTGCAAGTGAAAGAAAGCAAAAATTTATTTAATTACTGTGCAAAAAAAAGATTTTTTGGAAACACAAAATAGATAATTAAGCATTGAATTTGATGTGAGAAGCTTTATTTGATTACATTAAATGTTGATTAAAAAATTTTGTATTATTTTGTATTCATAAAAAAATATTTTGTTTCGTTTTCTCTAAATTTTTTTTTTCTTTTTCAAATGTTCAAAAGTGTACGGGTTTTATTTGTATTTAAATTTTAAAATTAAATTATAATAAAAAATTCCATGCATAACGTGGATTATGTGTACGTTGAAATAAAAACATTTACCAAACGGAGCCAAACCATCTGATATTGACAATCTCCCTTCTTCTTTTTTTTTTTAATTGAATAGGGAAAAAAGGCTACAGAGAAATCTCTCTTGACTACTCCATTACCGGATACTCCAACCCTATACACGCATGCATAGAGATCTAGCACTGTGTGATTTTATGTCAGAAAAGTAGGCTGCGACTTGGCCATATGTGCAGCATTTCTGAACACTATAAATATGGTTACATGCATGGCCACTATTTCTACAAGTCAGTTGAGATTAAGCAAGTGAATCTTCTCTAGCAATATAGTAGCCATGGCCTTGAAATTAGCACTCTTTGTTTTCGTTGTCATCGCTGCAGTGGCAGCTCCGCTTTCTAAAGCCCAATCCCAGACTACTACTGGCCTTGTTGGTTTGATTCGCATCAACGGGACTGTGTTTTGCTCTCTTAATGGCAATATAGGTGCCAATAGTACCGTTTTTCCGAGTAAGTTTCCCGTCTCCATATAAATTTTTTACATATTGAATTATAAGATTCATATAATCTAATTTTTAAAAGTGTCATATCTTTTAAACATGAAAAGTACTTTTTATTTTATTTTATTAATGCTATTAAAAAACATGTAAAAATCACGTGTTATAAAATTTTTTAGAACTCTTTTAATGCTATTTTTCACTATGTTTCTGCAATGTTTACTTCTATTCAGATGCTCTAGTACAACTGCGATGTGGAGCTGGAAATATTGTTCTTTCTATTGGAATAACCAATGGCTCCGGAGTGTTTGTCATACTGTTGTTGGATCCTCTAGGACTCATTGCCCCCACCGTGGTGCCCAATTGCAAGCTTGTGGTTGCCACACCCCTCTCCACCTGCAAAGCCAGCCTTCCCATGATGGGAACCTTGCAGTCGCCCTTGCAGCTCGTTGGGACCACCAGCGGCCTTATCCCTGTCACCAACTTTAAACCAGCTGGGTTCGTATACAATCCTGCAACTTGAGCAATACTATAAGAGTAATGCTAGAAACCGTATTTTTATCTTTAACTATTCTATAATGTTGACACAACAGTTTTAACCAATCATTATTAAAACAAAAAATAATAAAATAAAAAAAATTATAAAATTGGTTAACTTAAACTACTGTGTTAACATTGTGAGATAATTATAAAATAAAAATATGGTTAATTTATATATAGCATTACTCTTGCTACAAAGATAAGTTACAAGTGCTAATTAAGATTACACATGAATAAGGTTCATTGTACCAATGACTATGATATGTAGTATTTTACTTTCCAAGTACTAGTCCCTAAGAATTCTCTGTTTTATGATTATGAAGGTAATTGGCATCCAAATTGTAAGTCCTTCCCCGAAGCACTTTTGCTTCCTATAATAAATAAAAGCCTTTCTATACTACTCTACCATCCACAGCAAATTAATTTCGAATCATGCATGGTAATTTACGTTAGGAAAATTCACAATATTATGATGCAAATATGTTATCACAAAATTTGGCCTCACCATTTAATTTGTGGATTTGATTGGACTTTCGGGGTCAAAAAGGGTACTAATTCATTGTCAATTGTTGTGTATGCACTTGGAAATGTTGAGTCCCACATTGAGAAAATATAAAAGAAAAGAGTGCTTAATATTCCCATATTGTCTTGTATATTGTGACATCCCACATTGCTTGGGTGTGGAAAAAGATGATGTATTTATAGGAATATGCTCTCTAAATGGTATGATGCCTTTTAGAGTAAACCTAATACTAAAACCGTGCAGGCTTGGCCTAAAGCAGACAATATCATATCATTTAAGGCGAAACGTTACAAGTACTCCATGGATTATTATACTAATTAACGTTGAAAGATGATGAAGTTCTAATTACAATTATGCTAATTAAGTGTGAAAAAGATGATGTGTTTATATAAAATATGTTCTCTCTAAATGATATGAGACCTTTTGGGGTAGACCCAATACTAAAACCGTGCGGGCTTAGCCCAAAGCAGACAATATCATATCATTTAGGGCGGGGCGTTAAATATGATATCAGAGCCATAGCCTAGCCTGGGATGAGGGAGCGTGCACAAGCCCATAAGAGTTGCCACCGAGGATGCAGGTTCCTAAGAGGGGTGATTTGTGACGTTTCACATTGCCTGGGTGTGGAAAAGATAATGTGTTTATATGAAATGTGTTTTCTCTAAATGGTATGAAGTCTTTTGGGGTAAACCCAATACTATAATCGTGCGGGCTTCGCCCAAAGCAGATAATATCATATTATTTAGGGCGGGGTATTACAAGTATTCCATGGAAATTTTTTTTTTTTTTTAAATAATTGTTATTATTATATAACTTAATAAATCAAATAGATAGAGAAGATTGCTCTTTCCGGATAATATCCAAAATACAATCAAGAATTTCTCCCAACCATGTCCTATCCAAATCTGACAGTGCCGCCAGCTTTGCAAGGCCGTGAGCTGCAAAGTTGGCATCATGTCCTACATGGCAAACCTCCCAATGTGTGAATAGGCATATAGTAGCATTTTCAAGTCTCCCACTAGATGGCCAATTCTAGTCCGGTTAGGCTCATCTGAGTTAATAGCATCCACGTACAACTAGCTTTGCATCCCCTTCCAAACAGATCTTAGTCAAGCCCATTTCAGTGCAAAAACGGAGAGCAAATACTGCAGCAAGGGCCTCAGCAGTCATCGCATCCAATCGCCCAGTTCTGGTTATGCATTGAGCCGCTATAACCCTTCCCCCTTCATCACGCACGAGATAACCCAGGCCTATTCTCCCCTCTTCATGATTAAGACCTGCATCCCAGTTGATCTTGAAAATACCATCCCGTGGAGCTGTCCATGCTTCTTTCACCATATCCCCCACTGCCGCACTAGCCACATTTAAACGGGGGGGGGGGGGGGGGGGGGGGGGGGGANCAACAATCAAGTTCATACAAAACGAGGAACCAATAGCATTACTATCTCAAAAAATATACATTGCTAGTCTCAATATTTCAAGTCCCACACAAAACATCATTTTGTAGCAATTATCTACTATAGACAGATTTTCCATTTATCAACAATCAACAGAATTTCCAGAACTACAAGTTTGGCAAACCTCCAGCTGCAGCTAAAGAGTACGCTAATAGGCATTAAGTTATGTTATGAGAGTGAAGACAGTCAATTTTAATTTGATGTAATTGCCTACTACAAAAATTGTAGCAACACGGAATATAAATGACATGAAACTGCATAGTTATTATACAAATGATGGAGATCCATTATCACATATTTTGCAGCTTTCAACTTACTGCAATCCTTTTCTTCTTAGTTTATCAAGATACAAGTTGTACTAATTTGAAACTTAACTTCAGACGCCATCAAACATAACATAACACTCTTTTTGTAGAGCATTTTCCAAACATCAAGTACATGTTTAGTGAATCTTACCACATGACATTCTTGAATATACAGATGCACATTTCAGCATATATTAACACCAAGAGACTTACTCGTCTTGCACCAGCCTGAGCACAAAATATAGAAAGAATCCCTGTGCCACAGCCAACATCCACCACAACCTGTAAGCATTATGGCATTATGAAAGTAGGAAGAGAACTATATAAGCTCTGTTTCTTCAAAGTGACTCTTCACACAATGCCGAGTACCACAAACATACAAAACATTCACTACAAGAAATTAGCTTATTAGCGGCGACATTATTAGCAAGAAATTAGCTAATAATCATGTATTAGCGTCGACTTAGAAAAGTCGATGCTAATAGGTACTTATTAGTGTCCACTTTGCAGTGGATGCTAATAATCGAACCAAAAGATAGGTATTAGCGTCGACTTTAGAGTGCACACTACAAAGTCAACGCTAACATACTGGCAGGAATTATTTTAGAGGCGGGAAAACTATTAGCAGCAACTAAACAACGATTAGCGTCAACAAATGTCGATGCTAATAGTTTAGTATCAGCGTCCACTTTTGACGCTAATACTCATATATAATAAAAAAAAAAAAAAATTAAAACTATCAGCGTCCACAATAAGTGGACGCTAATAGTCATATATAATAATAAAAATTAAAAATTAAAACTATCAGCGTCCACTTTAAGTGAACACTAATACTCATATATAATAATAAAAAAATAAAAAAACTACCAGCGTCCACTATAAGTGGATGCTAATAGTGTCATATAATAATAAAAAAAAATTAAAAATATCAACGTCCACAATAAAAGGATGCTAATAGTTATATGTAATAATAAAAAATTAAAAAAAATTAAAACTATAGTCATATAATAATAAAAATAATAAATTAAAACTATCAAAATCCTCATATCAAAAAATTTAAAAAAACAAAAAATAAAAAATAAATAACATTAGAGGACTATTAGTGTCCACTTAAAGATGACACTAATAGTCATATAATAATAATAAAAATAAATTAAAACTATCAGCTATAGTGGACGCTAATAGTCATATAAAAAATAAAAAATAAATTAAAACTATCAGCGTCGACTATAGTCGACGCTAATGCTCTTATCAAAAAATACAAAAATAAAATAAAATAACCAATAAAATTAGAGGACTATTAGCGTTCACTTAAAGTGGACGCTAATAACCTATTATTAGCATCGACTTTCAATGTCAACGCTGATAATGGGTTATTAGCGTCGACTTTTGTCCACGTTAATGCTCTTCTCAAAAAATTAAAAAAAAAATAAAAATAAACTCTATAATTATAACCCAAAAATAAGTTCAATTGATTGTAATAGGATCAAATGTTTGATCGATCGTCCGATCGATCCTAGTGAATTAGTTCGATTGATCATGATAGGATCAAATGTTCGATCGATCGTCCGATCGATCCTAGTGAATTAGTTCGATTGATCGTGATAGGATCAAATGCTCGATCGATTGTCCGATCGATCCTAGTGAATTAGTTTGATTGATCGTGATAAGATCAAATGTTCGATCGATCCTAGTAAATTAGTTCGATTGATCTTGATAGGATCAAATGTTCAATCAATCGTCCGATCAATCCAAATAAATTAGTTCGATCGATCATGATATGATTAAATGTTCGATCGATCGTGATATGACATTACATGCATTATTAATTTGTTATTGTCAATTTTAAATTTGTAATTATAATCATTTCATTTGGGATTATTCTAATCACATTGTCATTGAATATGATTTGAATTACATGAATCGATATGATTATATAAATAATATGATTAAGTATCACAATTTTCATTAAATCATATGATTAATAATTCAAATTGTTGATTCAAGTTTCAACTATCATGTCCCCAGAGTTTCAACTATCATTAATTGTTAGGTCATTTAAGATATAATCATATGATTAACTTTTATCATTCAATTATATATTATATAGATATAATTATATATTGTATACCAAATAATTATTTTTATTTAGTATTTTTTTGAGAAATACTTAATAATGAATATACATTGACTACTGTTAATTTGTTACTTAATAAATAATAAGTAATATACTATATAAGTTATTTTTATTAAATTAATATATATATATTTTTATTAATTAATATGCATATATAATAAATATATACATTTCGCACTAATAAGCGATTCGAGCCCTTAAACGAGTATGTTCATGAACTTTAAACGAGCGAGCCGAGTTTTATACGGGTATGTATTTTTTAATAATCGAATATGCTTTCATGTCCATGAGCGGCTCATTTAATAATCAAGTTGCGCACAAGTTGAGCTTTATCGAGCGAGCTCACGGATAACTTTATTTGCTTACAACCCTAATTTTAATTAACAATATTTTTTAAAAAATAAAATAAAATAACTTTTGTAATTTTTTTTTTAAGAATTTTTTTTTTTTTTTGTTTAAAATTGTCAAAGTGACCCAATATGACAATATTGCTGTGACCCACATGGGTCACAAGGATCCAGCAGTGTGTCATAAGATGACCCAAAGCTGGGTCACCCGTAAGCCACATGGGTCACCCGAAATGTGAGTGGTTTTGGCGCTAGCTTAAACGAATTTTTTGGCGCTGGCGGCCTGAAATTTTTTGATGTGTATTTGCGCCAATATATTTTTTTTTCACTAGCTTTTCCCCAGGGCCGGCCCAAAGGCTAGGCCAGTTAGGCCTTCGCCTAGGGCCCCCAATAAAATAAGGCCCAAAAAATTTTTTTAATAAGGCCTAATTTTTAAAAAAAAAAAAAAATTTAATAAGTCCCAAAAAAAATTTTAATAACCCAAAATTTTTTTTATCAAATTTCAAGGCCTCTAATCATAGTAAATAAGTAGTTTTAAAAAGCCCAAATGTAATAAGGCCCCAATTTAATAAAACTCATAATAAAATAACAACAATTTAAAAAAAAAAAAAATTTATGACAGCCCACTACTAACCTACTACACGTTTGTCAACAATTTAGAATAATATATATATATATGAGAGCCACTCAGTAGACTCACGTCTCTTAACAAAAAAATGAATAACAATTTAAAAAAAAAAATTATGACAACCACTCACAGAGTCACAGCCAAAGTCACTCAAGCACAACATGGGAAATGACAAACCACGTCCAAACCACTGCTGCACAGCCTACACGCCTACACGTTTCTTTTAAAAAAAAAAAAAAATGACAGCCATTCATTCGAGAACAACAAAGAATACCACTGCTACACGCTTCTTTAGAAAAAATAAAAAAATAAAAAAAAAAAAAAAAAAAATTAACAGCCACTGCTAGAAGCCTCCCACACGTCTCCTATGACAAGATTACTCTTCAACGGACAAATGACAAGCATACACTACTACGGTCAGTCTACAGACTACAGAGTAGATATAATAATAACAAATGAACAACTTCTTTTGGTTCATTTGTTATATCAAACTAACTCCTTCAGATTCTAGCACACTAGAAAACCAAAACCTTCAATCTTCATTCTTCTTCATTCGGTGCTCAATCTTTTTTTTGGCTGCTCAGCTCTCTTGCTTGATCAATTTGTTCAATTATTCCTTTAACAAATCAGGTTCTATTGTTCTATTTTTATAATTTATTTTATTTATAGTCAGAATTTTTTTTTTTTATAAATTGTATTTGTTTAATTTGTTAATATTTTGAATCAAACATGTCTACTAGAAAATATGCATCTGGTTATGAAAAACTTAAAAAAAAAGAGAAAAGTAGAAAAGCTTATTGAATCTCAAAGAGGAGCTCTAAATAAATTTGTTATTAGCAATAAACAAAATATTGAGGATAATTTAAGTGAAAAACTCATAAATGAACAAGAAATTTATCAAAAAGAATTAGAAGATAATGACAATGCTATTGATGTATCTAATTCTATTGTTACAAATATTTATGACCCTAGCCAATGGAAAAATATTGATGCAAAATTAAGAGATTTATTAGTAGAAAATGGTCCAATAAGATACAATAATATAGATTTTCCTAAAGATGAGAACTCTAGGCATTTTTCTAGTACATCTTATATACGAAAATTATCAAATGGAGAGCAACATAATAGAAAATGGCTAGTCTATTCAAAAGATTTAGATAGAGTATTTTGTTTTTGTTGCAAGTTGTTTAATTCAAAACCTAATAGAATGCAACTAGCTAATGAAGGAACTAATGACTGGAAAAATCTTAGTGCTAAACTTAAAAGTCATGAAACAACCAATGAACATATTACTAACATGAATGATTGGGTTGATTTAGAAATGAGATTGTTAAAAAATAAAACAATTGATAAAAATATTCAAGAACAAGTTAATAGAGAGAAAGATCATTGGAAAAAAGTATTATTGAGAATTATTGCTGTAGTAAAGAATCTTGGTAAGAATAATTTAGCATTTAGAGGACAAAATGAAAAGATCTACCAAGAAAACAATGGAAATTTTTTAAGTTTAATTGAAATGATTGCAGAATTCGATCCAGTAATGCAAGAACATATTCGGCGTATTCAAGGTGGTGAAATTCATAATCATTATCTTGGACATAAAATACAAAATGAATTGATACAGTTGTTGGCAACAGAAATTAAAAAGAATATTATTGAAAAAGTTAGAGAAGCAAAATACTTTTCCATTATACTTGATTGTACCCCGGATGCAAGTCATCAAGAACAAATGTCTCTCATTCTACGATGTGTTAATATTTTAGAAAATCCAATAAAAGTAGAAGAGCATTTTGTAGAATTTATAACAGTAGATGATACTACTGGAGAAGGTCTTTTTAATGTTCTTATAGACTTAATAAAAAAACTTGAACTTAATATTAATGATATACGAGGACAAGGATATGATAATGGATCTAATATGAAGGGAAAAGAACGAGGGGTGCAAAAAAGACTACTAGATATAAATCCTAGAGCATTTTACACGCCTTGTGGTTGCCATAGTCTTAATCTTGTGCTATGCGATATTGCTAATTCATGTCCTAAAGCTATATCTTTTTTTGGAATTGTACAACGTATATATACTTTATTTTCTTCATCTACAAAACGATGGAAAATATTGCTAGATAATGTGCCAAGTTTAACTCTTAAGCCATTATCACAAACACGTTGGGAAAGTCGGATTGAAAGTCTAAAAGCAATAAAATTTCAAACTCCACAAATAAGAGATGCTTTGTTACAATTAGCAAACACAAGTGAAGATCCTAAAACAAAAAGTGAAGCTAATTGTTTAGCAACTTATGAGATTGAAAGTTTTGAATTCTTATTGAGTATGACTATTTGGTATGATATTTTATTTGCTGTTAATACTGTTAGTAAAAATTTACAATCGAAAGACATGCATATTGATGTTGCTATAGATCAACTAAAAGGTCTTATTTCTTATTTTAAAAACTATAGAGAAACTGGATTTACATCAGCTATGATTTCATCTAAAGAGATTGCAACCAAAATGGAAATAGAACATACTTTTCGTGAAAAACGTATAATTCGTAGAAAGAAACAGTTTGATGAGAATGCTAATGATGAGACAATACAATCTGTTGAAGAATCTTTTAGAATTGATTACTTCTTATATATAATAGATCAAGCTATTTCTTCAATTCAAAGTAGGTTTGAACAATTTCAAATATACGAAAATAATTTTGGTTTTTTATTTAATTTTAAGAAATTAAAATCACTAGATGATGATGGTTTGAAAAATAAGTGTCTTAATCTAGAAGGTTTTCTAAAGCATGATATCGATTGTGATCTTGATGGTTTAGATTTATTTTCAGAACTCAAAGTTTTAAAAGATATTTTACAAATAGAAGAAAGTGCTCCAATTGACATATTAAATTATATAAAAAGACTTGATTCTTTTCCAAATGCATGTATCGCTTATAGAATTTTATTGACAATACCTGTTACAGTTGCTTCTGCAGAAAGAAGTTTTTCAAAATTAAAATTAATAAAATCCTACCTAAGATCAACAATGTCACAAGAGAGATTAAATGGATTAGCCATATTATCAATTGAAAAAAAGATGTTAGAAAATCTTGAATATAAAAATTTAATAAGTAATTTTGCATCCCAAAAAGCGAGAAGATTGATTTTTAAATAAAAATATAATAATAATATTAAAATAAATTTTATTTATTTATTTTTTAAATATTAAAAAAATAAAACCCAATTTTAAAGTTTGGCCTAAGGCCCAAAATACATTGGGCCGGCCCTGCTTTTCCCTATAATCGATCCCTAATTTTCTTCACGAAAACACTCTTCTCCGTTTTCTTCAATTCCTCGTCTCTACAGACTACTCTCCCCTTTCCCTCTTCTTCATCTCTCACGTTGGCCGGGTCTCTTTGTCTTCTTCTTCGATCTCTCACGTTCGCCCGAGCGAACTCCTCTGCAATCCGTGGCCAGGACCCTAGAACCCGCAGGTTTGTTATTATTAACACAATCTTTTTATATTTAATTTCTGCGTAAATAATAAGCAAAATAAAAGAAAACCCTTTAATTTCCTGGTTTGTTTTTGGTGTTTTGTATATATATATAAAATTTTTTGGATTTTCTTATTTCTGAAACTATGTCATGTGCGAAGAAAATGTAACAATTTAGGTTCTAATTTGTGCAAGCTATATATTGGAAGTTTTTATGATCATAATCGTAGATAGTTATAAATTTTTGTGATTGATGCAACTAAAATAGGAATTGGCTGGAAAATGAGATCATTTTACATAGAGAAATACCGAGTTTTTTTTCTATATTTTATCTATATTCTCTTACAAATTGTATAAATTAATAATTATATTTGTGGAGTTCTTCAAATACGTTCACAGATTTATTACATCTGCATTTGCTTTTTTCAATTTTATTTTTTGGGTTCATTTTCTTTTTTAATCTCGGTTTTGCTTATATTTGTGTGTTTGTTCTTATTGGGTTTTGATGAATGATGGAGATTTGCATTTCTTGATTCATGTATTTCTAGATTTTCTATTGTTGCTTATGGGTATATTTGTTTCCTTGTATTGTTAATTTGCATCTATTTGTGTGTTCATGCTGGGTTTTGATCAGTGATGGAGCTTTCCATTTCTTGATTCGTGTGGATTTTTGATTGTTGCATATGCATAAAACAATAATAAGCACAAGGCATACCCATGTGAAAATGAAGCAGTACAACTACCAGAAAGATAACATTGCATTACTCTATAAACGGTCAAAATTATGACTATAAGATTTCAAGGCAACATTAGTTATTAAAGATCAATTTTAGTTAGTACCCTCAGCAAAGAAATTTCATGAGTGCAATGGCTGCCATTTCATGATAGCTTCAAAGAAATTTTGTATTTAATTTACAAATACACACATATTAAGTAATAGTTAGAAAGCTTATTGATCATTATATGAAATTTCTTCTTAGATCTGAAGGTTGCTTGATTGGAGGTGAATCAAGTCAAGCCAACATTTGAGGGAGCTTCGGAGTGGTTATCTATTTAGGATTTATTTTTTTGATACTATCTATTTGGGTTATACATTTCGAATTGGTACTGTGTATTTGAGTATTTGTTGACACTTTGTGTTTAGTAATGTATATTTGTTGGTACTTTCTATTTGGTTTATATTATGTTAAGATATTCGCAAAATTTTCGGTTCAAGAACTTTTGAGTTAGTAGATCTCCCTTGACATGTTTATCAAGGTTAAAGAACTTTGAGTAAACAATGCAAGTGTTGTTATCATGCATAACAATGATGAATAATATGGAATCAAAAAGAGAAAAATCAAGAGAGAGAGAGAGAGAGAGACACAGATTTAACGTGATTCGGTAATTTGCCTACGTCCTCAGAGAGGCGGTTATTATTCTCTTAATGAAAATCAGGGTTACATCAATAACATATATATATAGGAAAAAACCATAAACCCTACTTGTACGGACTTGTACAGACTTGTATGGAAATTCCTAAAATAGCCCATACCGTACCGTGAACGTTGCTATCGCGACGTTCACTACGCTCCTGTCTACTTGACCTTCCACTGGTGTTAATATAAGCCACTAACTCCAACAACAAGGGAGTAATAATATATTTTTAAATTTTCTTTTTAAGTGTATGAGGATGACAAGTGTACAAGAAAGTTAAACCACCCAAGCAAGTTCGCACTTTGGTAAGTTTGATGAAGAAAAACATGTTTAGTATCTCTTTCTCTATCATGTTGGGTTTCATTTTTCATTGTCTCTGATGCTATATATTGTTCATTGCAGTAGATTACTCACATTACTTATGAGGATGAATTGGCAAGGAAGATCAATTGCTTAAGTGTATGCAGGATCTGTTTTTGAGTCTTTGTATGGAGTACAACTCATACCCATCAAGGTTTCACCCCGTTCTTGCTCTTGAAATTGACATAGTATTATGAGGGGACCATTATTATCCTTCTATGGTTCATATACTTTGTTTGATTGTTTCTTTTGTTGTCTGTTTATGGCTTCTTATTGTTATACTCCTAATTTCTGGTGCAGAGTCCAACGTACAGACGGCTGTGGGGTCCAGTAAGGCATTTTGAATCTTTGCATCCTGATGCAAATTCCACAGGTTCCTATGCTGGTTAGGTCTCATATGCATCTTGGTAGTAAATTATATGGTAGTTCAATGCTATATATAGGTTCATATTGTTGGTAAGACTGAAGCAAAAAATTACTTGAAGTTAAAACTTTCCCTTTCAGGCTTACTTTTGCCTGAATAGACTATCTTGTCTTTCGAGAAATTTGGAGAGTGGAACCTTAGCAGGCAACAGGTTCTATGTATCAAAGTCACAGGTTTCAAAGCTCTAGTCTATGAAAAACACCAATGTGCCACAATGAAATCTCAAGGAAACTATTACTGAAAACCTGATAGTGTAGTAAGGCTTGGAGCATAATACAATCAAATAGTGTAAATATCTATGTTATCTAATCTATCAAACTTCTGTTCTCATCAAACTAATGAAATTTAACCTTTTAATGAATGCTCGAAATGCTACTTCACCCAAAAATCAACCAAAGAATTAATCGGTTTTTTGTTTTAATGAATTGAGGAAGCCCCTCTGCCAAGAGTTTTGAACCAAGTTCTCTTAGTATTGAAGAAGCATGCAGTGGTTGAACTAGTTGTATCTGAAGGTGGATGCTTGCAGGTAGTGACAGTGATTTTTTGTCCCTTTTGTTTTCTTCTTTGACCCATAGCCTGGAATTGAACTTAACATTTACCCTACTTGTAATTGCTGTCCAGAGCATAGTGTTCTGAATAAATAATAGCATTATGATTCAATCTACTTATGACATGATAAATGCTGAAATTGACTGTTAATTTAGTAATTGGTTGACATGTTAGGCCAATCTTTTAATTACTTGTTGAAGGAGATGGCCAGAATTGGGTTCATTTGGCTGTTTATTGGGATGTTCAAAGCTAATGTGCATATTAATTCCAACAAGGAAATGGACTTGCTTGATTTCCATGGGACACCCATAGACGCTCTTAATCTGTATATATGTATGTACTGTTAGATATGGGAAGCGGACTTTTTTACATGGTCTTTGATTCGTGGTCGCATTTAAAACTTGAAGTGGCAATACTGTATAAGACTGAAAATGAATGTGTTATTAATACTATGTATGTAATGAAGAAAAGCTTCCCTATAGTTGTTCATACTGATTACCTGATGGCCTTTGGTGAAAGTGATGGCAGAATATATGTTTTTTTATTTTTCCTTTTTTTCCTCCGGAAGTATTTTTGCTTGGTATCTATTCTTACTTAACTCAAATATTTTAATCTTGCTGCAGTTCAAGTTAGATGTCATTATTGCTACTAATAATAATCTCTTTATGCCTTCTGAGTTGTTATTATCTTTCTGGTTGTAATTTAGGCCACCCTTCCACCCATACTTGAACATGTTGAGAGCTACAAAGGCTGAGATGTAGGGTTGCTTTCCATGCCCTTCGGTTCCGGCAGGAGGTCCAGGAACTTGCCACCAATATTTTATTGAGGTCAGTGACTGCTCATCATAAACTTCCTTTTTTACTCTCTTGTTTATTGTTGTGAGTTTGTATTCATTTCAAACATAATTTTAGGTTACGGGCTCCTGGACGGCCATTTATAGCTTATGACCCTGGGATGACCAGAGAAGCTTCAGCATATCATGGTTGTGCTGAACTCTTCCAGGTATCTGTCTCTAACCCATAAATGCATGATTGAGATGTCTTGGAACTCTACTCAGAGTTTGATATGCATCCTCTGCTTTTGAAACTTTTTCCAAGGATGTTCATACAGAGCTCATCCAGCACAAAAGGTCTTGGATGATAAAACGTGGAATTGTCAAGGGGAAGCTTTCAGTGAATTCAGCTAAGCAACGACTTGATGGTTCTTGTCCATTAATGCCAGAAGAGGTAGGAGATTACATAGATACTAACTCTCAATGTCAAGATTGGTACTATACATACAAATAATAAAAATGATGATACCCTTGAAACTTTGTACTTTAGAAGCTTAGTAGTACGTATAAAACTTGAAGTGTGCAACTTACTACGTGCTCAACAGGGGATTCCTTTATCCGAATATGGAGTACACTCAAATTTCTTGCATCTCTTCTGCAACAATGTTGTCATCTTCAGTAATTTTTGTAAGGTTTTTGCCATCAATAATTATCAATTAGCTATATGGCTCATGGAATGGAAGCATGGAACCTTTGTTTCCATTTACTGTTATAATTAGTATCAAAATGGAATGCTTTAATTGTAGTCATGGAACAACTTATTAAAGAATGACCAATGTGATTTGAAGAAAAAAAATAAAGACTTGAACTTGTTAACCCTGAATGTAGATCGATAATTTGAGGGATGAAGTATCACCAGTATTCTATGCCTGAGGCTAATATTTCCTTAAGCATCTGTATTTGAACTTGTATAAGGACAATGGGTACTTTACAATGTAATGCAGCCTATTTAACATGTTCGCTTAGTGTTGGTATGAACTCATAAGAATGATAAGTTCAGTACAATATGATGCAGCCTATGTAGCATGCCTGCTTAATATTGGTGGCTGGTATAACATTCAGTGCAAGTTTTATCTATATGTATGTTGCTTACATTTGTTTGGCCTTAAATAAGAGTAAGCAATTATAAGAAGGATTCTCCTCCCTTTCCTGGGTTCTGGTTGACATGATCCGAGTACAGAGTACCAGATTGGGCATTTGAAGCTGCTGGTCAGGAAACAGGAGGCATGGGCCAAGATGCTGCTGCATACCATCCTGGACTTTACTTGACTCCTGCTCAGGTAAGTGTTCATTGGGTTACGGTACTTATTGCCATTTAGTCTTGAGTCTTTTTACTTTGTACCCTTCTTTACGTATTCCCTAGATAATATGATTGTAAAAAAAATTTTGAGCCCCTAAAAGCTGTTTAGATGAACTGATACCATGTTATAATTTATATTTTTAATTGTATTTACAATATTATAATAAAAATATAATATATAAAGAGAATAACAAAAAAAAAAAAAAAATTATCATTATATTTTATTATTTTCTTCACGCTCCTGGCTTGGAAGAATTCTTGGATCCGCCATTGATTGAAGGATTAGTACTTTTTTTTGTATGATAGTTTAGGCCTTGCCTTTCCATTGATATTTTGTAATAGAGTAATTGAATTCTAAGGTAAATATTAATCTGACTAATTTATACTCCATCGATTTTTACCAAAATGTGTCATTATTTTATTATTCTATTGATCTATTTCAAATTCCTAATTTGTTTTAGTATTTTCTTATATATGCTCACTTTTTATTAGGATCATTTATATACTATTGGAATATTTTAAAATTGCTTTTTATTTTTATTTTATTTTTATTTTTTTTTTTAAAAAAAAAACATTATTAGGGTCGAATTGACCCTAATAATGTTTTATTTTTTTTAAAATGTCAAACCTTTAGCGTCGACTAAATCAACTATCAGCGTCCAAACTATGGTCGATTTTTTTTTTTTAAAAAAAAAAATTTCCAATCATTAGCGTTGATATGAGATGGACGCTAATGGTTAATTATTAGCATCCATTTTCTAAGTCAACGCTAATAGTCCATTATTAGCGTCCAAATGTGGTCGACGCTAATAGTGAATTGGGTTGACGCTAATAGTGAACTATTAGCGTCCATATTTAGTCGACGCTAATAATTCACTATTAGCGTCGACTTTGGCTTTCGTCCATTCCATTATTAGCGATGAAACTACAAGGAGTTTTATTATGTTGACGCTAAAAGTCAACTATTAGCGTCCAAAGGTGGTCGATGCTAATACACTCATTAGAGTTGGACGATTAGCGTTGACCTTATTAGCGTCCACATTGGGTCCATATTTAGTCGACGCTAATAATTCACTATTAGCGTCGACTTTGGCTTCCGTCCATTCCATTATTAGCAATGAAACTACAAGGAGTTTTATTATGTCAACGCTAAAAGTCAACTATTAGCGTCTAAAGGTGGTTGATGCTAATACACTCATTAGAGTCGGACGATTAGCGTCGACCTTATTAGCGTCCACAGTCCATATTTAGTCGACGCTAATAATTCACTATTAACGTCGACTTTAGCTTCCGTCCATTCCATTATTAGCAATGAAACTACAAGGAGTTTTATTATGTCGACGCTAAAAGTCGACTATTAGCGTCCAAAGGTCGTCGACGCTAATACACTCATTAGAGTCGGACAATTAGCGTCTAAAAGTCCACGCTAATAGTATTAGCGTCGACTTTTGGACTTTTAGCGTCTAAAAAATGTCGACGCTGAAAGTTCAATTTCTTGTAGTGATTATGACAGCCTATATATATTAAGATTATAAAACCTGAAAAAAAATGTATCAAATAAAGCAATTGATCTATATGTACTGGGCCATGTGTGTTAGTCCTCACACATACGGGTAAAAATTTCCAAAGAAAAATTATCACGACACAACATTATGTTTCTTTCTTTCATTTTGATACTTTGTTCCGTAACTGAGATTAGAAGAACTTCATTACTTTGCCTGCAATAGAACTCTGATGCTGCATGATCGCGGACAGCTTTCACAGCTTTATGCAGAAACTCAACAGTCGCTTCCACAGCAGCTTCTAATCCTAATTGATAGAGCTTCCTAAAGAGAGAGAACTGCAGAAGGGAAAACGAACGGGGATGTCAGTCTTCTTTGCAAAATGTAGCAAGGCTGATGTGCATTCCTTCACCTGCACGGATCAGAATAGTATCAGCACACAGCTTATGTACAGCCCAGAAACCACCATATAGCATCACCACAGCATATACATGCAATCAATGCACTTCAAAAGTTCTATTCTGGTACACAAGTAAGCCTTTTATGTTCACAAACTGGGAACATGTGAGCATATAAAAGAAACCATTTTTAGATAGAAAGCCTTTTGAGTTGTCAACAACGTGAAAGATAGATTAAGTACGAGTTTAAATGCAAAGCAGAAGTACTTCTCATGTAAACATTACCAATTAGACATAAGAGCATCTCCAACAGACATGCTAAACTAACTATTTAGTTAAATGTAGCAATTTTTCTCCTCCAACAGACCTGTTAAATTTGAAGGTTTACTAAAATTCGTTACAGTATATGAAAGTCTATTGTAGCGCCTTGTACGTATTTTTTATTGTTTTTCTCTACTCCTTCTTTCTCCTCTCTCCTCCCTCTCCCTCTTATCCCATACTCAAAACCCACACACCCAATTCAATTCCTTCACTCAAAACAAACGCCCAAAACCAACAAATCTTCACCGAAATCCGTGTTTTGAAGCACCGATCGAGTCTTCGAGCACATAATCAGCTTAATATTGTTGAAACCCAAATGGGTTTCTCAATAAAGCTTTGAAAAAAGAGTTGTCTTTGTGGTTAGAATCACAAACCCACGGCTCAAGATTTTGCAGATACGAAAAATAAAAACAAAGAAAAAGCCTTGGGTTTGAGTTGAAGTATACAGATTCTGTACTCGTGGGTTGGAATTTACTCTACAGGTATTCCTTCTTCCCTTGTTGATCTGGATTTACTCCAGCCGTTGTGGTGGAGGTGACGACTAGCTTCAGCTCGATCTGACGACGCTTGCGATCGTGCTCGAGGATGTCATGGTTGGGCTTCCGAGTGACACCGGCAGTGCCCTGGTTCAGCGATCCTCTCAGTTGGCGATCCCCTTGGCTCGAACCCCTTGGTGTTCTTGGCGATCCCACCTGGTTCGGCTCAAAGAAAATGATGAGAAGAGGAAGAGAGTTGGGGAGAGATGGGGAAGAAAATATGCGGGTGAGAGAAATGGAAAAAAAAAATGAAAAGATAAAAAATAATAAAATAATATTAAAAATGATATTTAATTAGAATAGATGGTTAAAATAAAAGGTCTGCTGGAGTGTATAGTGAAAAACTAATAGTTAAAATGAAAAAATGTGTATAGTGAGTGGCTAAAATAGCCACTCTTGTTGGAGATGCTCTATAAGATATTCAAACAAAAAGACTGAGAACTATGTCACGGTATTTATCACCCTGAAAGAATCAAAACAGAAGCAGCCCCATAAAGGTAAACTCTTGAGCTAAAACATCTTTTTACACGGGAAGGGTATAAAGAGTAAAAATTATAACCTGTGAGACGCCTCCAGCACTTCCAATCACTCCTTTTAAATAAACTGTTTGAATTGAATCAATAATGACTAATGAGAACCCGAGGGGAGAGAGGCTGAAGTTCGGCTAAAATGTCCTGAAAGAAGGCAAAAACGCCACTTATTTTAGGCTACATCCACCAAAGTCACAGATCTTGACCACCATTATTTTCATGCTTCAAAAAACATTTGACAACTATTTACTACTAGCAGTTCCTAAACATCACATGCTAGACATAAAAGCACCATAACTTAAAACAACATGACTATTTACCGTCCACCAATTTCTTCTTTAATCATTCACCAAGTATCAATAACAGTATGTACTGGACTTTGTAATTCGTCTCGTCTTTTTTCTGCAACATGATGCTCATAACTGACTTCTATGGTATGCCTCCTAATTACCAAAGGAGAAATCCAACATAGGTTTTGAAACTTAAAAAAGTAGTAGAGGGATTTGTGACAGTACAATTCCATAAAAACAAAAACTAATGATGGACCAAGACACAAACCATGATGGAAATTAGAGGAAAAGAACCAGACAGACATAACACACCCCTAACAAGCACGCGCATCAACTGTGACCAAGAGATATATTATCATAAGATAATTTTCAGCAGACATGATTCAAATCAAAATTGAGTCATAAAAAAGTGAAATCATAAAAATGAGCTGAGTAAGAGAACATGATAGCTGAAATGAAAAAAAAAAAAAAAAAAAAAAGTGAAATGGTGTCTATGCAAACATGGTCTCACAAATTCCACATTTTAACACCACTAAGTTGAAAATGTGCTTCTGCTTAGAGTCTACACGCACTCACAGGCTTATCTAAGATATTCCAGATCACAAGAACTTAGCACCATTTCAGAAGCATTCTAAGCCATATATATTCCCCAATTAATGGGATCCTAATACAATTAATGGAGTATTAGTTAAACTATTAGTTAAGAATTTACCTTAGCAGAATAAAGTTTACCGGTAAAATAATACAATAAATCTGAATAGCATTAAAATTAAAAATTAAAAATTAAAAAAAAAAAGTCTTACAAACTAGTTTGGTTTCATTTTCATGTACTTTTTTACCTAACTAAAAAATGAAATGGATATGCCTAACAAAAATTAGAAAGCAGAAAATGACCTCTTCACCAGAAACATACACAACGGGTGCTGGTCGACCTAGATTATGCCCTTCAGCTATTAATGCAGCAATATTCCAATCAAAAGTAAGAAATGAAATCAGAATTATTAATAGATAAAATTATAAGAGAAACCAAAAGTTGAAGAAAAGTCAAGATCCTTAGCAATTTTATGAAAGAAAAATCTGATCCAAAAAATGTATACCTGCAATAATAGTGTACTCTTGCCAACACCAGGATCGCCACCGACTAAAACCAAAGAACCTTCAAAATTCAAAAAAAAAACTAAAAAAACTAAAATAAGCATTGAACTTCTATTTCACATGGAGCAAGAATTTGACCGTAAGAACTAAAATTATTCAAAAGATATTTTTTATTTTTTATTTTTAAAAAATATTTTCCAAAAATAAAAAATAAAAAACCTTGGGCACCAAGGGGTGGCTCGGCCACCCCATGGAGCCAAGGGGGTGGCCGAAACCACCCCCAAGTGTAGACAATAAAGCAAGGAAACCGAACAAGAATGCCGATGGCTGGGTTAGTTCTTGTGATGTTTAGCAGAGGGAGTTGCTTGAATTGCCTTGAAAACAGATTACAAATCACCAATTGGAGGAATGTAGAATTTGTGGGTCTTACAAGAATCAGGCTTCCGATGGGACCAACAAGACGAACCGGGTGTGGAAGAAAGTCGAGAGAGAGAGCATGCCAGTTGTCAGGAATTGGGTTGTGAGCATAACAACACAGTCGTCCTCGTCCATGGCTGCGCATGGGCATGGCGACGAACCATGGTGGGCCGTGCCAAGAAACCACCAAAGAGGTTGTGCTAAAGAGGAAAGCCTTGGCAAATTTGTGCCACTGCCGGCATGCCGACCTAGGGTGGTTTCCACCCCATTGGGCCCATGGTTTTTTTTTAAAAAAAAAAAAAAATTTAATTAAAAAAAATTAATTAGGTGGCCACGTGTCAATTTCTAATTGGTCCACGTATCAGTTCGTTAAGTCAACTAACGGTCAACTGACGGATGGACTAATTTGGTCACTTTTTAAAACCACAAAGACTTATTTGGTCACATTCCAAACCCTAGGGAGGAAAAAAAATAAAGTTTTCAAACCCTGCTGACTAATTAAGTTTTTAACCCTTTATTTTATTTTATTTTTTGAAAAAAAAGATTATCTTCGCTTAATCAAAGTAATGGGATGCTTACTTCATATACTAGGCTATTGAATACCATAAACCCTAAAACCGAACACCACACAAGGAAAAGAAAAACAAGAAACCTTTCAAGAAGATCAATTGACGCCATTCAATTTGAATACTAGAGCAGACAAAGCATGTCTATCAAATGTCACGATGTCAACAATCAACACTCTACTTCTAACAGCTTTTAGCTTCATCTCACTCAATGAAAGGTGGGCAACAATAGCAACAATTTCAAAGTCATTGAACTAAAAAAAAAGGTAACAATTGTAATAAAAAGGTTAAATTGAAACAAACCTGGTACAAGACCACCACCGAGCACCCTAGAGACTTCATTCCCGAAGGGTCCATACCTAAATATCAATCACACTAAACAAAATGATACATCTCTAAGCTAACATTACAAAACAAGTGCTAACTAAATTGTTTTGCAATAGTTGATCATCTCATTCATCCCAAGGAGACCACAATTTCTCGGAAAATGAAACACTTTCTTAGCAACCAAACAAAGCTTACAGAGGAATTCGCCAATCCGGCCGATTGACCCCTCGGCTCACATCCGTCAACCGCAACGGCCACACCTCTCCGGTACGCTGCGGGAGCCACGAAGCCGACGCAGCCTCCGAGACCGAGACCGGCGAATTCCCTTCGAAAAACTGCGTCATCGTGCCAGCGGCATTGCACTCGCGGCACGAGCCCCACCACTAGCCGTCGGAGTACCTGCATGCGAGAGAGAAAGCGAGAAAGAGAGTGTGTGTGTGTGTGTGTGTCAGGGTTTCTGTTTCTCTAGGGTTGAAATACGAGAACACGCGAATTTCCGAAAATTTCACCCACTACACGCGCCAATGGATCGCGCCTTCAAATTTTTAGTTTATATCGGTCGACGCTAATATAACACTATCAGCGTCGACTCATAAAAGTCAACACTGATAGTTTAAGTATTAATTTTTTAAAATTTATTAAACATTTATATTATTCTATTAAAATTAAGAACTATAGAAAAAGAAGGGAAAAAATTAAATTAAATTTTTTGGGTTACAATTATATATTTTTATTTAATATATATACTATCACAATTATATATTTTGGGTTACAACAATTAATATTTATTTTAGTGAATCATATATGCTAGCCAATTAAATTAAAAAAAAATTAAAACTTGTAAAACAAAATTAATTTTTTAATATTCTTAGTAAATTATTTTCTATTTTTCTCATTTTTATTTGATTCTATCACGAACAATTGAACTAATTCATTAGGATAGATAGGATATTCAATCGAAATTTAAATTGCAATTGTGTCAAGTTTGATCGATCATTTAATACTATCACGATCAATCGAACTAATTCACTATGATCAATCGAATGTTTGATCAATCATTGATCCTATCGCGATCAATCGAATGAATTCACTAGGATCGATCAAAAGTTCAATTGATCAATAATTTGTTTAAAGTATAATCGATCATTTGATCCTATCACGATCGATCGAAATAATGCACTAGGACCAATTGGATGTCTGATCAAACATTCAATTTCAATTGTTTCAATCATTTGATCCTATCACAATCAATCGAACTAATTCATAAAGATCGATTGGATACTCAATTGAACCTTTAATCAAATGGTTGAATGATCCTATCAAGCTTAATCGGACTAATGCACTAGGATTGTTCGGACGATTGATTGGATGTTCAATCAATTAAATGATCCTATCATGATCAATCATATTAATGTACTAGGATCGATCGATTGATCTTATCACGATCGGTCAGGATAATGCACTAAGAATAATCGGATATTCGATTAAACATTCAATTGTGTCAAATTGGATCGATCAAACTAATTCACTAGAATCAATCGGATGTTCGATCGATCATTTGATCCTACTACGATCAATCGAACTAATTCATTAGGATCGATCAGATGATTGGTCGAACTTACAATCGTATAAAGTTCACTTGATCATTTGATTGTATCATTATTGATCAATTGTAATTCACTAGGATCGATCGGATATTCGATTGAACCTTCAATTTCAATTATGTCTAGTTTCCCCTCTGATCAAACATTCAATTTCAATTGTTTCAATCATTTGATCCTATCACGATCAATTGAACTAATTTACAATGATCGATCGGATATTCAATCGAACCTTCAATTTCTTATATATATATAACCTCAAATTTCAATTGTGTCAAGTTTGATCGATCATTTGATTGTATCACGATCGATCAAACTAATGTACTTAGATCAATAGATTGAGATTATCACAATCAATCGGACTAATAATCGATCGATTAATCATATCACGATCAATCGAACTAATTCACTAGGATCGATTGGATGATCGATCGAACATTTGATACTATTATGATCAATCGAACTAATTCATTTGGATCGATCATTTGATTATATCACAGTCAATTGAACTAATTCATTAGGATCAATCGGATGTTTGATCGAACATCCGATCCTATTACGATCAATTGAACTAATTCACTAAGATCGATCGAATGTCCAATCGAACATTTGATCGTATTATGATCAATCAAACATTTAAATAAGAATAAGAAATAGAAAACTTCAATAAAAATAGAAAATAGAAAAATAAAAATTCACCAGTAACTAATATAAAAGAAATAATAACCTATTATCGGAGGTAAATTTTTGGAAAATAACTTTTTTCTATTATATATGTAGGATCAATAGCATCACCCCAAAATTTATTATTATTTTTTTTTTGTTTTTTTAATTTATGTTAGTCTATTAAAATTAAGTCTTATAGAAAAAAATAGATAAACTTTTTGGGTTATAATTATAATTTTTTCTATTTTTAATTTTATTTAATATATATACCATTTTTTTTATTTTTAGATATATATTTTATTATTTTCAATTGAACTTGATGGTTTTTTTAAAAAAAAAATTAATAAGAGCATTAGCGTCCACTTATAGTCGACGCTAATGACCCATTATCAGCGTCGACTTTTAAAGTTGATGCTAATAATAGGTCATTGGCGTCTACTTAAAGTCGACATTGATAGTTTATTTTTTAAAAAAAAAAAATTAATTATTATATGACTATTAGCGTCTACTAAAAGTGGACACTAATAGTTTCAAATTTTTATTTTTATTTTTTATTATTATGTATGGCTATTAGCGTCCTGATAGTTTCAATTTTTTTTTTAAAAAAAAAAAAATTATTATTATCTATGACTATTAGCGTCCACTTCTTGTGGACGCCGATAGTCTCAATTTTTTTTTTTTATTATTATTATCTATTACTATTAGCGTCCACTGATAGTTTCGAATTTTTTTATTTTTTTATTAGATATGACTATTAGCGTCCAGTTCTTGTGGACGCTGATAGTCTTAATTTTTTTTTTATTATTATTATGTATGACTATTAGATAGTTTCAATTTTTTTATTTTTTTTATTATTTTGTATGACTATTAGCGTTGACAGATGTCGACACTAATAACTAATATGTCGCCCCTAATAATTTTTCCGCATGTGGTATAATTCCCGCCAGTATATTAGCGTCTACTTTTAGCGTCCACTGTGAAATGGACGCTAATACCTATCTTTTTGGTCTACTATTAGCGTCAACTATAGCAAGTCGACGCTAATACTTGATCATTAGCGTCGACTCTGTAGTGGACACTAATGAGGTCGTTGCTGATAGGCGAATTTTTTGTAGTGTGCTTAATATACCCAAGTGGCGGACCTTATCCCATTAGTTAAGGCTTTCGGGCTAGAGTTGTGTTCAACTATGTATATATATTCTATGGATGGATTATTATACTAACGTTGAAAGATGATGGAGCTCTAACTACAATTATGCTCAAAGTCCCACATTGCCTTGTATATTGTGACGTCCCACATTGCCTGGTTGTGGAAAAAGATGATGTATTTATATAGAATATGTTCTCTCTAAATGGTATGAAGTCTTTTGGGGTAAACCCAATACTAAAACCGTACAGGCTTGGCCTAAAGCGGACAATATTATATCATTTAGGGTGGGACGTTACAAGTATTCCATGGATTATTATACTAATTAACGTTGAAAGATGATGAAGTTCTAATTACAATATGCTCAATAAGTGTAGAAAATATGATGTGTTTATATAAAATATGCTCTCTCTAAATGGTATAAGACCTTTTGGGGTAAACCCAATACTAAAACCGTGCGGGTTTGGCCCAAAGCAGACAATATCATATCATTTAGGGCAATACATTAAATATGGTATTAGAGCAATAGCCTAGCCTAAGATAAGGGAGCGTGCACTAGCCTATGAGGGTCGCTAGCGGGTTGCTGAGTCCTAAGAGGGGTGATTGTGGCGTCCCACATTGCCTGGGTGTGGTATGAGGCCTTTTGGGGTAAACCCAATACTATAACCGTGCAAGCTTGGTCCAAAGCGAATAATATCATATCATTTAAGACGGAACATTACAAGTATTCCATGGATTTTTTTTAAAAAAAAAAATAATCGTTATTATTATATAACTCAATAAATCAATAGATAAAGAAGATTGCTCTCTCCGGATAATATCCGAAACACAATCAGGAATTTCTCCCAACCATGTCCTATCCAAACCTAACAGTGCCGCCAGCTTTGCAAGGCCATGAGCTGCAAAGTTGGCATCACGTCCTACATGGCAAACCTCCCGATGTGTGAATAGGCATAGGAGCATTTTCAAGTCTCCCACTAGATGGCCAATTCTAGTCCAGTTAGACTCATCTGAGTTAATAGCGTCCACGTACAACTAGCTTTGCATCCCCTTCCAAACAGATCTTATTCGAGCCCATTTCAGTGCAAAAACGGAGAGCAAATACTGCAGCAAGGGCCTCGGCAGTCGTCATAGCATCCAATCCCCCAGTTTTGGTTATGCATTGAGCCGCTATAACCCTTCCCCCTTCATCACGCACGAGATAACCCAGCCCTATTCTCCCCTCCTTATGATTAAGACCTGCATCCCAGTTGATCTTGAAAATACCATCCCATGGAGCTGTCCATGCTTCTTTCACCATATCCCCCACTGCCGCACTAGCCACAATGCCACATCATCCTTCTTTGTTGCTGCTTCATAATCAGCTATAGAGGATATTGTTCGTTTGACTAATTCGTTTGGATGTATGAATTGCCCTCCGTGGATGATCACTTCATTTCTCCTGAACCACAACTTTCTTGCCAGTCCCACAAACAGCTTTATATCCTCCTCCTCACTTGTGCGCAAGACTTGCTCTACCACATGAAAAAAAGCTGGACCCGTAAGCGTACTCTTCTGGAATTTTTTTCTACTAACACACCATGCATCCATTGCCGACAGACATTCCCATAAAATATGGAGCGCCGTCTCAACCTCTAGACCACAAATAATGGGGCACATCGATTCCTTCACAACTTTCCTTTGCATCAAATTATCTTTGGTCGGGAGTATGATATGCCCGCCAAAGAAAATTCTTCTCCGCATCGGGCACTTGTAATTTTCAAATCCTCTTCCAAACCTCCGGCAATGCCATCCTATAGAACTCTCGGCCTTTGCTCATTCCTCCATTTCCTTGGCAAGATAATAGGCACTTTTTACCGAAAAAAGTATTCCATGGATTTTTATACTAATTAACGCTGAAAGATGATGAAGCTTTGATTATAATTATGCTCATTAACTTGATAATTATTTACAATATATACATAAGTCGATTTATATAATTAAGTAAACTTAAATCGGCTTATACCATAAAATATAAATTAGTAATATAAATATCAATATATATTCTAAGACTAACAAATTAAAGGCCAATAGGGGAACAAAGCTTTCAATTTGTACAATTAAGTTTACGAGGGCGTACAGCTTAATGGTTCATCAATGCAAGTTTTATGACAAACTTAATTTGAAAATATTATGAGCTACTCAAACCAGCTACCAACATGCTTTGGATCGGTGCCATTAACGATTACGTTAATAAGTTTAAAAGTATTTAAGTATGAGTAATGATATTTTGTAGACTCTCATACTACTGTCATATAATTATGATGATGTAAAAGTAAATATCTACCTTTAGATCAACAAATGCTTGTAAAAAAAAATATTAATAACTAATATTCACTGTCACATTATTATAATACATGTATGACGATAATATGATAACTTACTAAATATCATTTTGTATTTTCGTATATAAAAAATTATGCCAAACAAAAATTGTTTCTTTTGATAAAAACAATTCTAAAAGTCAACATCATTTAAAAAAATCACGTAATGTTATTTATTGCTTAATCAAGAAGATAAAGCTGAATCAAAAAATTAGGTCATCAAAACTAGGGACCCGAAAACCACTTGTCGAGCTGATGGACGGCCATTTGAACACCGGTGCGGTCTTGTTTAGAAAGTCACTGAAAAGCATTCTCTTCTTTCCAGAAAAGCTTCGACTTTTCCACCTATACAAAGCAAGCTGGTGGTGTTTCTTAAATACCAACCAAACACCACAATTCCACTAATTACTATTTATCTTATTTTTCTCAAAAAAAAAAATTAACATCACTTTTATATTATATCATTCACTTTCTATATTACATCATTTACTTTTTACTACTTATACTTCGCTTCCTAACTTTTGGCTCCTTTCATTGTAGATGGTCTTGAAAAACTTAGAGAAGGTTTATTCAAAGTAGATAATTATTACAAGAGGTTAATATAGTATATATAGGACTACAACTAAACCTAATACAATCTTAGAAAATTAGAAATCCTTTTACAATAAGGAGAGGGAGATCATTTGCTTGCTGTCCAAGGCAGTCAATAGTTGTTACTCTTTCCTTCTACAAATGTCTAGGGTTACTTTACGTGCAGTCAAAGGAAATTGAGAGATATCTAGAATCTTTCCATATTGGGTTTTAGATTTTCTGCAGCTGCGTGAACAGTGTTTGCACGCGTATGCGATCGATCGCTTATGGTATGTGTTAGTTTCAAGTATTGGCTAATGTTCGTGAGCAAAATGGAAAGAAAAAAGCCAAACTACTACAAGCGTCCGGATGGGATTCATAGCCGTCCGGACGAGAGATGAATGTTGTAAAATTGATTATTTCCTGAGAGGCTCGTCTGCAAGCCCGTTCGCAGTTCCATCCGAACGCCAAAAAATCCCAAGAGCCTCGTCTGCAAGTCCGTCCAAACGCACCGCGCGAAAAGAACGGAGAAAGTGTTTTTGCCCTAGCACCGTCCGGACGGCCGATGTTACCGTCCGGACGGCCCACATGAATGAACTTAATTTTCTCGTGTTTTTAACGGCCCGTCAGAACAAGCCCACTTACCGTCCGGACGGCCCGTAGCTTCTAGGTTTATTTTACATTGTAATTGAATTCTAATGTGTCTAGGAGTTGTTAGGTATTATATATAGATATCTACAGATCAATAGAGAGTACGAATTTTGTATCTAGAATTTCGCCGTCATGTGCTAAGAGAGCCTTTGATATTGAGCGTTGTTTTATCTCTCTTAGGGTTTTTGTTCTTTGTTAATTATTTGTGAGCGTCATTAAGAAGCCTATTAGAAGGGTCCGATAAAGGAGAATCACGTTGAAGAAGATTGTGAGCAAGGAAACGAGCCGAAGGCTTGTCGATCTTATAGAGCCAAGGTCTTGCTAAGGGTTGTAAGTGTTCCTAGTATCTGTAATCTCTGGATAATCTTTTGATAGTGATTTCTTGGGTTTGGCTGCCCCGGAGAGGTTTTACAATTAGAGAAGTGTTCTGATTGGTTTCCTCTTCGTAACCAAAATATCTGTGTTTGATTCTTTATTGCTTTAGATATTTTGTTGATTGAATTGTTTATTGCTTCATAGTTTTTAATTCCACATAAATTGTGATAAACAATTGTTTGGAGTCTGCATAGCGTTTTTTAATTGGTATCAGAGTAGGTTCACTCTATAAGGATTAAATTCTTGAGTGTGATCCTAGACTCCGTCTAATATGTCTCACACAGTTGCACCTAACTCACTTCCTGTCTTTGACGGATACAATTATACGTTTTGAAAAATTCGTATGAGAGCTTATCTCAAATCCATTGACGTTTGGCATATTGTTGGATCTGGATGGATTAATCCTAATAAGGCAAGTGCTGAATTTTCAAAGGATGAAAAGATTGCTTCTTCTGCGAATGACAAAGCGTTACATGCCATCTACACATCTATGTGCCCCGAAGAATTCGGAAGAATTTCTCGATGTGTAATAGCTAAAGAAGCATGGAAAACTTTGGAAATTACTCATAAAGGATCTCAAATTGTGAAAGCTTCTAAAATTCAGATGTTAGTATCAAAATTTGAAGAGATTAGGATGGAAGAGGAAGAGACTTTTGATGAGTTTTATTCTAAGCTTAGCACCATTAGAAACTCTACCATTAATCTTGGAAAGAAAATGACTGATGCTAAGATAGTCAAGAAAATCTTGAGATCACTACCTCCTAGATTTATACCTCAGGTAGCTGCGATAACACAGAGCCAAGATCTAGAAACCATGAGAGTAGAGGAACTTGTAGGTTCACTTCAGACTTTTGAGCTCTTGCTACCTAAGCCCCGAAATTCAAAAATCTAGCTCTTAAGATCAAGACTACTAAAGGTAAATCTGTAGATTTTTTTGATGAAGAGTTTGGAGATGATGAAGAAATAGCTATGATGGCTAGGAAGTTTAAGAAATTTCTCAGAAACAATGGAAATTCTAGAAGTAGGGAATCAAAAAATTCTGTGAATCCTAGTCATGAGGTTAAGTGTTATGAGTGTGGTGGTGTTGGGCATATACATGCTAATTGTGGAAATTTGATCAAGTCAAAAGGTAAGGCTTTTAATGTGACTCAAAGTGATGAATCAGACCAAGAAGAAAAAGCTGAAGTTGTTGCTAATTATGTAGCTTTTGGGGTTTCTTATGATAGTCAGGATGATGCTAGTGAGTCTAACTCTCTAGATAGTGATGATGGTATTTGTGATAATGAATCAGATGAGGAGGGTGATCTGCAAGATGCTTATAACCATCTATTTTCGGAATACAGTAAAGTGAAGAAGTTGAATAAGCAACACTTGCAGAAACTTAAAGTAGTTAATCTTGAAAAGGATAAACTGTCTTGTGCCTTAACTGATTCACATACTATTCATGATACTTTGAAATCTGAAAATCACAGTTTAACTGCCAAAGTGAAATCCTTAGAGAATGATCTTAATGATTCAAGAAATCATCTGAAAAAGTTCTCTAATGAAAAGCTAAATCACATGTTGCATAATCAGAAACATTCATTTGATAGAACTGGATTGGGCTTTGATAAATCTGTTGTTTCTTCTACTAATGTTGATTCTCCTTCAAAGTTGATTTTTGTGAAACCTGTTTGTAAAGAAGAAAACTTGGCTAAGAAGAAGGAAATGCTTCCTCCAGTTTCAAGAGGTGAGAAAGGTAAGGAAATTCTAACTGATTCCTATGTGTCTCGTTCTACACCGAGACGTGCTCATATGCCAAGGAACAAACCTTCTCAAAGGTTCATTCCTACATGTCATCATTGTGGTAAGATTGGGCATATTCGCCCGAAATGTTTTCAGTTGAAGAATCATGAGTCAAAAAGAGACTATTTTCGCTCTAGAAATAGTCATGATGAATTATTCAACATGGTGAGGGGTGTTATCACCCAGTTAAATGACTTGGCTAAGAGTCACTCTTCTGTTCCCAAAATGAAGAAAGTTTGGGTTAAGAAGGAAAATACCACTTACCCCTTGAGGGGGAGTGATGGTGATCTCACCTTGGATTAGGTGAGTCACCCACATGCCTAGGATTGGTTGTCTTGATTTATTTTTATCCTAGAGCATGTTTGTTTTTCTATTTTTTTATTGTTTGTTATTTTGTTTTATGTGTGCATTTTAGTTTTGGAAATTTTCAAAAAGACAAAAATATTCTAATTTGGTTATTTTTATTTCTTCTTTCTTTTGTCTGATGCACCTTGAGTGTCCATTATATGCTCATGTTTCTTCCATGGATTTAATTCCTTGTGTCTTAAAAAGTTTTCAATATGCATGAGTTGTCATATTATTTCAGTGAAAATTTTTTTGTGGTTACCTAAAGCCTAAGCTTAATTTGTACGCTTTACTCATGCTTTAAACTATTGTGCACACTTAAGCTTAAATTGAGTCTATTCTTAAAATATGAGTTGTGTGAGGTAACTATATGAGGGTTTTTGACTAGTTGTATCTATCAATTTGACTATACGCTAGTTGAACCTAGGGCTTATAAATTCCTGCATTTCTCAAAGCATAAAAAGTTTTAAAGACACCTTCTCATGAAGAAAAATTGTGAAACAAGAAATTAAAATATTATATTCCAAAAGAATTAAATTCACAGTGTCAAACTTGCTTTGTTTTCAAAAGAGGAATGCATTAGATGAGAGTGGCTAGGCCCTAGTATGATAAGGTTTGACTTTTGATGTGATGTGCTTGTCAAAACCTTTTATCGTGGTGAAACCTTCTACTCAACTTATAAATTTTTTTTGATATTCAATGGTTAGCTTACACACACAACACAAGCATGGGTTGAATGGATTTTTTTGCATTGCTTGGCTTAAACAAAAAGTGTTCTTGTTTTCTATATGTCTCATGTATATCTTAAATTTTTTGAGATAATTGGAAATATTCATTGCTTGAAAACATGAGTTTTGATGTATGAATCTTGTGTGTTTTCTTGATTTTTGGGGGGGAGATTTTTTTTTTTTTTTTTGAAAAAGTTTCTTGTTGACTGTTTGAGTCTTATTTTGAGGGGGAGTTTCTATTCTTCATGATCTTGTGTTCATGTTCGGTTGATCATGAATTTTATTTATATTCGTGTTCCTGTTCCACATATGCCTTGATGTTTTCGTTGAGAGTTTCAGGAAATTTGAAACCTTTTGTCAATTTGTGACAAAAAGGGGGAGTTTGTTGGGGGAGATGATTTTGTTCCCGAAATTGCCAAAAGGAGAGTTTGTTAGTTTCAAGTATTGGCTAATGTTCATGAGCAAAATGGAAAGAAAAGAGCCAAACTACTATAAGCGTCCGGACGGGATTCATAGCCGTCCAGACAAGAGATGAATGTTGTAAAATTGATTATTTCCTGAGAGGCTCGTCTGCAAGCCCGTTCGCAGTTCCGTCCGGACGCCAAAAAATCCCGAGAGCCTCGTCTGCAAGTCCGTCCAAACGCGCCGCGTGAAAAGAACGGAGAAAGTGTTTTTGCCCTAGCACCGTCCGGACGGCCGATGTTACCGTCCGGACGGCCCACATGAATGAACTTAATTTTCCCGTGTTTTTAACGGCCCGTCCGAACGAGCCCACTTACCGTCTGGACGGCCCGTAGCTTATAGGTTTATTTTACATTGTAATTGAGTTCTAATGTGTCTAGGAGTTGTTAGGTATTATATATATATCTCTACAGATCTATAGAGAGTACGAATTCTGTATCTAGAATTTCGTCGTCGTGTGCTAAGAGAGCCTTTGATATTGAGTGTTGTTTTATCTCTCTTAGGGTTTTTGTTCTTTGTTAATTATTTGTGAGCGTCATTAAGAAGCCTATAGGAAGGGTCCGATAAAGGAGAATCACGTTGAAGAAGATTGTGAGCAAGGAGACGAGTCGGAGGCTTGTCGATCTTACAGAGCCCAGGTCTTGCTAAGGGTTGTTCCTAGTGTCTGTAATCTCTGGATAATGTTTTGATAGTGATTTCCTGGGTTTGGCTGCCCCGGAGAGGTTTTACAATTAGAGAAGTGCTCTAATTGGTTTCCTCTTCGTAACCAAAATATCTGTGTTTGATTCTTTATTGCTTTAGATATTTTGTTGATTGAATTGTTTATTGCTTCATAGTTTTTAGGGAAAAATTCAGTTTACCCCCCTGAAATTTCAGGAATTTTTCAATTTGAACCCCAAAGTTTCAAAATTGGCAGTTTACCCCCCTGAAGTTTCAAAAAGTGGCAATTTAAACCTTCCGTTAAAATTTTCCGTTAAAATGGACGGAAATTTTAAAAAAATAGCATGAGGGTAGTTTCGTCATTTCATAGTTTTCCGTCCAATTTGACGGAAAAAATTGACGGAAGGTTTAAATTGCCACTTTTTGAAACTTCAGGGGGGTAAACTGCCAATTTTGAAACTTTGGGGTTCAAATTGAAAAACCCCTGAAACTTCAGGGGGGTAAACTGAATTTTCCCCTAGTTTTTAATTCCGCATAAATTGTGATAAACAATTGTTTGGAGTCTGCATAGCGTTTTTCAGTATGCGATCGATCGCATATCTCTTCTCCTTCCTTCATTCGCTACTGAGGAAGCGACCGATCCTGCGATCGATCGCACATCTCTTCTCCTTTCTCCTAAACATACTGATGGAGGGACCGATGGTGTGATCGAGTTAGCGCACGATCGCAGAACTCTTCTACTTTCTTCTAAACACACTGATGGAGCGACTGATGGTGCGATCAAACCCTCACTCTCTGCGATCGATCACACTTAGATTGCGCTCGATCGCATGGAAGCTTGATATCGTTTAACACCCCCCCGCAAGTTGATGGGGGGAGGAACAACCATCAACTTGACCTTGAGAGCCAAAAAACGAGCAAAAGGAAGCCCCTTTGTGAAGATATCTACAACTTGATCTTGGATGGAGATGAACTTGATGATGATATCTCGATTAAGCACTTTCTCACGAACAAAGTGATAGTCTACTTCAATATGTTTTGTGCGTGCATGAAAGACAGGATTTGAAGCAAGAGCTAAAGCACTAACATTATCACACCAAAGAACAGGAGGAGTAGAGAGAAAAATTTTGAGTTCTTTAAAAAGCATCCAGAGCCAATATAGTTCAGCAGTGGCTATTGACAGAGAGCGATACTCAGCTTCAGTGCTGGAGCGGGAAACAACTGCTTGCTTCTTAGCACTCCAAGCAATGAAACAATCACCAAGAAAAACAGCAAACCCAGAGGTGGATCGTCGATCATCGGGACAGCCAGCCCAGTCAGAATCACAAAAAGCATTTAATTGGAGATTACTCTTGGTATAGTACAAACCATGATCAGGAGAACCATTAAGATATCGTAAAACTCTTTTGACTGCAATCCAGCGAGTAGATGAGGGAGCATGCATGTGCTGACATAACTGATTTACTGAGTAAGCAATCTCAGGTCGTGTGTGAGTGCAATATTGAAGAGCACCTACAACCTGCTTGTAAGTAGTGGGATCAGGAAGAGCTATGCCATCATATTTAGAGAGTTTTGACCCTGATGTACATGGAGACTTGGAATGCTTGGACTCATGCATATTAGTTTTGATGGAGAAGTTCAGTAATATACTTGGTCTGGCAAACATGAATGCCAGTGGCAGTTCGAGTAACCTGAATACCCAAAAAATAGTGCAGAGGGCCCAAATCTTTAAGAGGAAATTCAGATTGTAACTTCATGATGATAGCTGAAATAACTGATGGATGAGTGCCAGTGAGCAAGATGTTATCTAAATAAACCAGCATGTAGATTTGAATAGATCCCTGCAAATATATGAACAACGAAGTATCCACTAAGGAAGCTTGAAACCCAATGTCAAGAAGGAAATTAGACAGTCTTGTGAACCAAGCGCGGGGGGCTTGTTTGAGGCTGTAGATGGCCTTGCGCAGCTTACATACTAAATCAGGTTGTGTATTATCAATGAATCCTAGAGGTTGTTCCATATAGACCTCTTCACAAAGAGAACCCTGCAGAAAGGCATTAGATACATCAAGTTGCCTAATTTGCCAATCAAAATGGACTACCAATGCTAGAATAACATGAATTGTAGAAGCTTTGATAACTAGACTAAATGTCTCAGTATAATTAATGCCACTTTGCTGATCAAATCCCTTTGCAACCAATCTAGCTTTAAATCTCTCTATTGAACCATCAGCCTTCTTTTTAATCTTGAACACCCATTTATTTCGAATGACATTATGATGAGATGGTCTGGGGCACAATGTCCATGTACCATTCGACATTAAAGCATCATATTCCAACTGCATACCTGCCCTCCATCTGGGATCAGCAGCAGCCTTACGATAGGAGACTGGTTCAAGTTCTGGAATGGAAGTGTGGTAAAGATGGAAATCATAAAAGTCTTTTGGCTTGAGGGAACCAGTTCTGGACCTAGTTGTCATGGAATGAGTTGGTGGTGGGATTGGTGGGGCAGGAGGATGGGTTACAACTGAAGGAGGAGAGAGGATAGGAATTTCTGGATTTGTTGAGTTGGGTACAGTTGGTGAAGATATGGCTAATGTTGGTGAAAAGGTGGTTTCTGGTGAAGATGGTGCAGGGGTTTCAGGTGTAGATGGAGATGCAGAAAGATTAGAGGCAATTGATAAACTAGAGGGTAAAGGAATAGGTAAAGAAATAAATAAAGGTGCATCACCTTGAGCATTAATCTTGGATGGAAGCAGTGAGGTAGCTTGATCTTGCGCAGGGAAGGACTCTTCATCAAAGATCACATGTTTAGACAAGTACACTTTATTGGTAACAAGATCCAGACACTTGTAGCCAGTATGGATGTATCCTAAAAAGATGCATGGTTTAGACCTATATTCTAATTTATGTAACCCATATTGACGAAGGAGAGGGTAGCAAAGACAGCCAAAAACTCTAAGCCTTTTGTAATCTGGTTCTCGATTATAGAGTTTGAAGAAATGAGATGTATTCTGCAGAATTGGAGTAGGAAGTCTGTTAATAATGTATACTGCAGTAAGGAAAGCATCTGGCCAATATCTATTGGAGAGGTGTGAATGAGCTAGAAGGGTAAGGCCTGTCTCAAGGATGTGTCTCAATTTTCTTTCAGCATGACCATTTTGTTGAGAGGTGTGAGGATAAGATTTTCTATGAATTATGCCATGCTTGGTCAAGAAAGATTGGAATTGAGTGGAATTATATTCACCTCCTCCATCAGATTGAAGTTGTTTAATATTAGAGGTGAATTGATTTTCAACTAAGAGTTTAAATTTGACAAAATTAGCAAAGCATTCAGATTTGTGTTGCAAGGGGTAAATCCAAGTGAATCTAGAGAAGTCATCCACAAATAGGACATGATATTTAAAGCCACTGATTGATGAAACAGGTGAAGTCCAAACATCGGAATGAATAAGATCTAAAGGTTGATGAGATACACGATTTGAGGAATGAAAAGGTTGTTTTCTTCCCTTGCCTAGTTGACAGAAAATACAACTTGATGTTTTATTGAAATTGAAACTGGAAACTGGAAGTAACTGATTCTTAACAACATGATTAACTACTTCTAAAGCTGGGTGCCCTAATCTAAAATGCCAGACAAGTGATGTGGTCTTGATGCCAATTAAAGCAGTAAAAGTCTTGGTCCCTTTGTGAGAGTTCCTTCCAAGATGCAGCGGATACAAACCATTTTCACTCCTCCCCTCCAAGAGTGTTGCATGGGTCAGCAGGTCCTTAACAAAATAATGAGAAGCGGTGAGAATAAAATAACAAGAATTGTCAGTGCAAAATTTTTTAATGGAAAGAAGATTAGCAGAAGCTTGAGGACAATGTAAGATATTTTTAAGTTGAAAGGTAGAGTCAGGAGAGTGAAGAAGTGTTGAACCAGTATTCTCTATTGTAAGACTAGTGCCATTGCCCACAGCTACATCTTCTGTTTGCTGGAAAGGTTGTTTGATCTGTAAATTCTCCAGTTGGTTGGTGATATGAGCATTGGCTCCACTGTCAGCCAGCCACTACTGTTCTTCATAGGCGGAGTTTGAGTGTGCAACCATAGCAGCCAGTTGTGATGGCGGATTGCGACCTTGAAACGCATAGTCCATGCAATGATAGCAGTCAATAGCCATGTGATTTGTCTTGCCACATATCTGGCATGGAGGTCTGGGACTATAGGAACTGGTGCCAGTCTGGTTTGGTGGTTGAGGACTGTTTGAGTATGGTCTGTTGGAGAATGAGTTACCTGAATTCTGGTAGTTTCTTCTTGGATATTGCTGATTGGAGAAGGGAGGGTTGTTACGGCTGTACTGAGAAGGGCCACGGTTGAATTGGTTAGGATAAAGTCTAGGTGCAGAAAAGTTAGGCCTTGGTCGTGGTGGGTAGTGTCTAGGTGGAAAATTGGGCTGCATTGAGGATTGATCTCTGGGTATTTGTGGGTTCATGGGTCTATTTGCAGTTAAGGCAAAGGTAGAGTGATCTGAGGTTTTGTGTTGCTGTTGATTAAGCAACATCTCATGACTAAGAAGCTCATCTTGAAAATCTTCATAGCTAATTTCATTGGCTCAGGTGTGGAAAGAGTAGGTTGTGATAAAATGAGTGAAAGTGGGATTCAATCCATTGAGAATAGATGATATTAGGTCTTCATCAGTTATGGGGTTACCTACTGCACCAAGTTGATCAGCTAGGAGTTTGGCAGACTGCATATAATCTGAACAGGACTTGGGTCCTTGGGACAGACTCTGGAGTTGTTTCTTGAGGTTTGAAATTCGTGACTTGGATTTGGAGGCAAATTTGGTTGCTAGGGATGTCCATGCTTGATATGATGTATTGAGTCCATAGACTGTGGCTAGGACTTTTTCTGACAATGTGGCTGTAATCACACAAAGAAGATATTGATCCTTCTTATTCCAGGTAAGGTGTTCTGGATTAGGGCTCTCTTTTCCTTCATCATCAGTAACCATCTTTGGAGGACATGGTTCTGATCCATCTATGACTCCCATAAGATCGTAGGTGCGCAGAATAGCGTATATATGTGTCACCCAACTGGTGTAGTTGTCACCATCAAGTTTCAGTAAAGAGTTTTGTGTGGTGCTTGGTGGAACAAAGGCAGCGGCAGTGTTAGATGCCATTGAAAACAGAGAATGAATAAGGTATTGGCGTTGGCCTATATTGGCTCTGATACCATGAAAAACTTAGAGAAGGTTTATTCAAAGTAGATAATTATTACAAGAGGTTAGTGTAGTATATATAGGACTACAACTAAACCTAATACAATCTTAGACAATTAGAAATCCTTTTACAATAAGGAGAGGGAGATCTTTTGCTTGCTGTCCAAGGCAGTCAATAGTTGCTACTCTTTCCTTCTACAAATGTCTAGGGTTACTTTACGTGCAGTCAAAGGAAATTGAGAGATATCTAGAATCTTTCCATATTGGGTTTTATATTTTCTGCAGCTGCGTGAACAGTGTTTGCACGCGTATGCGATCGATCGCTTATGGTATGCGATCGATCGCATATCTCTTCTCCTTCCTTCATTCGCTACTGAGGAAGCGACCGATCTTGCGATCGATCGCACATCTCTTCTCCTTTCTCCTAAACATACTGATGGAGCGATCGAGTTGGCGCACGATCGCAGAACTCTTCTACTTTCTTCTAAACACACTGATGGTGCGATCAAACCCTCACTCGATTCTGCGATCGATCGCACTTGGATTGCGCTCGATCGCATGGAAGCTTGATATCCTTTAACAAGTCTGTCCCTATCTGTCAACTGTCAACAGGTGATCCAGTTGCACAAAACACTTATTTTTGTTTCTTCTGTTGTCTTTTCCTTTGTTTGCATTAAAATGGGATGTTTATGTTTGGTCATGTCAGGTTAGGCGTTGATTGACCTAAAAAATCAATGGTGATCCTTTTGTTATGTGACTCGTGTACACGAGTTACACGTTTCAACTAATGATTTTAACGTTTTTACTTTTCACCATCAAATAAGTCTAATGTTAACTATATATATATATATATAAACTTTAAATCATGATTATAAAATATAGTCTTTTTGTTATTTATTTATTTATTTATTTTTTTTGAAAGGAACAAAGCGGGGTCAAAAAAACAAAATTTTGTTTGGGTTCATCTTAAGGGCCTTAAACAACTACCTTAATTAGTTGCCTTCACTTGAACCATTTTTTTTTTTTTTTTATTGAATCTTTCAAATTTCATTCATAGAAGATTTAAAGCATAATAACTCTAACATCACAAAGCATAAAACTCTAATATAACATAGCAATTGTCTATGTTATTACAAAGTCATAAATACAATCAAAATAATCTTACAATCAAAGTCTATTTATAATACCAACTTTCGCTAACCTATGCATAACTTCAGTTATAAAACAAATTTGATCTAGCCTCCAAAATGAGACTAGATCTAAGTCATAGGTAGCCCATATTTTTTCTAATCTTATTTTTCGACTGTAAGAGATAATCTCCCACACCGATCTAATCATCTTCAACCCAAACGTCAAGAGAAAAACAACCATCATCGACCCAAAGTTTAGGACAAAACAAAATACAAGAATCAAAACAAAACACACTAAAATCAACAACAACAAAAACCCCAACAGAAGTAGCTGCGGTGGAACACGACATCATTGACATCTCCGGGAAGACACTCATCGAATCATGGATCTCACGCACCTGCACCTAGGACTCCGTTGGTTGATTGGAGCAGCTGGGTGGAAAGCGGAGAAGCCAGCTGAGACGGTGATGAAGCACGTGTGATAGTAAACAGAGACGAGTTGATTGGAGTTTGAAAAACTAGATCTTAAACGTAACCTTCATAAAATGAAAATCAGAAGATACTATAGAAAGACATAGTGCATTGCAACCGGTAGAAGGAAAAGGAAGAGGGACAGGAAGGGGGGCGGGGGAGGGAAGAACGGCATTCTCTCTTTTTTTTTCTCCCCTTGAGCCACTTTTGTTTGACGTTTCAATTCAAAAAATAAAAATAAAAAATCTCTAGAAAGCATTAGCATAGAAGGCCTTCTATGATTTCTCAAATATGGGGTATTATCTCCTTCTTTTCTTTTCTTTTCTTTTTTTTTTTTTCTTTTTTTACATTGGTTAGTTTTGTTGTATTACAAATGAGAGTTCCTTCTATCTTGATAATTTTCTTTTACAGTTTTCAATAGAAATTTAACACATCAGGTAAAAACATCAAATACAATACAAATAAAAACACAGTATATTTAATTTAAATAAAGAAAAATGATAAAGGTATAACTTAAGTCCAACTTTAATCCAACTTTTCAATTAAATTTTTTTAAAAAAACTGATGTGGAGGAGAGAGAGTGCCTTAAATTAGAGAGATAAAGAGAAATTTGACTTAGAATTAAGTTGGGCAAAAGTTGAACTTAAGTTGTGTCTATTCACACCTTTTAAATAAATCCCATGAACTTTTCTATTCCAACCACCCACCATTGAATCATTCACTCAACTCCGAACCCTTAACATCAGAATCTGTAAAACCAACTAAGATGGTGACTCCTGTAATTTTATCAATGAATATTTTGTCTATGAAGTTTTTTGTCAAGAGAATAAAAATTATTTTTTAGTGTTTCAAAGTAATATATTTACTTTCTATTTAAAGGGTGTAAACCATCTAATTTACATTTTACACCAAAACCTTATTAAAGTTATTCTCCTTATGAATTCATTTTGATTATGTGTTGAATTTGTGGAACTATAATTAGTTTGGGTTCTTAACTTTTGCAGAACCAAATCACCCAAAACCGAGTTGGATGATTGCATCCCGACAATGAGCTAGCGGATTGACTGGCCAATGGATAAGAAAGAAGTGACAGCTAGGGACAGCCCATATGGACAACTGATTAGGGTTATCAAAAAAATTTGTCAATTTAATGACCAATACAATTTTTGAACGATTAAGATATAAAACATCACCCTCGCACTACTTAATTTTACTCTTTATTTTAATTAAAAAATTATATATTTTTATTTTACTTATTTATTTTTGGCTTAGCAAATTAAATTTATTTTCACTATTTCTCACTTAAATATTATTTTTTTAAGATTTCTATATTCTTTTTCTAAAATTTACATATTTAAAAATTTATCTTTTTCTAAAATTTATATTTTCATAACGATCATATTCTTTAGAATTTCTACTCCTCTCACCATTATCAATTAATTAAAGCCACTATTTATTCATAAATCATTTTTATATCTATAGGTAACATAATGAAAATTAAAAAGAAGAATAAGAGAAAGGGGAGTGAACAGTGCAGTAAATTTGTGGGTTTGGGAAAGAGTATGCAAGAGAAAGAGAGAGAGAGAGAGAGAGAGAGAGAGAAGAGGAAATGAGAAATGAGAAGAAAAAAAAATTGGGAGAAAAAGACAGTTTGAATTTTTTTTAATATTATTTGGGTGTGAATAGTGCTTCTTTCTAGTAGGACCATCATCATGCTCCCCATTTTTGAGTAATATTACAAAGTATTCTCATTCTCTCCATTTCATTCTCATATACTTTAAGGTGACGGGAACTCGCACTCTCACCATTAGATTTATAATAAATTATTATTAAATTTTGATCCAATAATGAGAGTGAGAGTCACTTAAGGCCTAAGGGTATGATATATGAGAGTGAGTGAAAAAATGTGAGTATGTGTAGCATTATTCTCTAATTTTTCCTCATAATGAGTCCAACAAAGTGTTAAAAACATTTATTTTATTATTTTGACTCCTAAAAATAAGAATTTCTACACAGTAAAGATCCGAATATAAATGCTCTAAAGCCGCCGGAGCATTGTTTATACTCCAAAATTTTCACCAATTTAGGGCATGTAATATTGCAAATGTACACTATTTCACAAAAAATTCAACTTTTTAATATTTATATTTTTTATTATTTAAATAAAAAATTATTATAATTTTTTTTTTAACTTTTTCTTACCAAATATTCTTACTATTGTTCACATTAATCAAAAACGTAAAGTCCAACCCCTTTGCAAAACAGGCCAGTCGAAACAAAAAAATTATTTTTATAGTTGACTTGGACTATATGTTAGTTATTAAAATATATTTTCAGTAAGAAATAAATATTATAGTAAAGACATTATAAATATTGTGGGTAGACATTTTATATATAAAAAAATATATGTTGTAAAAAACGATTATGAATCATGTCATCGACTCGATCATCGCGGGGTTGGACAGGCGAGGTTATGCAGTCGCATCACGTGCACCGGTGTCGGCAGAGGAGGGGGCGTAGCCTGTAGTTCCGTAGGTGTGGAAGTGCTGGGGAAGGCAGAAAGAGAAGGACCGTGCGATTAAAGAACACACTGCAGCCGCTTCTGCGTGGGCCCCGGACCCTCTGACTGCTCCATCAATCGTACGGCTGAGATTGATGCAGTGGAGCTTCGAGGGTGAGACTGCACTAGACAACGGAGGACCATGGGGATCCTGTGCTGTCCTTTGGACTTATTGTCGATTCTATTCTCATTTATCATTGCATGACTACACCTTTCTTTAATCAGGCCTTTGAATTTTCTCTCCAATGACTATTGTGGTTTTTATTTATTTATAATAATAATAATAATGATAGGTCTCTATCTTTTATCACATTTAACGTATAATACAAAAAAATATGATAAAGGAGATCATAATTTTTTTATTTTTGGAAAGAAAAAAATAATATTTAACCGTTAGGTTTTATTTGAATTTAGACATTGAGTTTCTTAGGTTTTGTTTAAGTTTAAAATAGATGTCCCTTTCATTTCATTGTCAAAGTTAATGGCTTGTCATTTGTCACGTGTCTCATTTCAAATGTTATAAACTCTAATACAATGTTGCATCAACAAGTGTTAAGTCATTCATAAAAAAAACAAAAATAAAATAAAAAAAGTACAAAACCTGAAAACCTAAAGAACAAATCAACAGTAACAAAGACTTATGTTCTGTTGACCTAGCATTTGTTTGAAAGACATAAACATAAAAACATAGAGTTCTATAGTGTGTACCTTTCTTCTAGAACTCACAAATAATAATCTTTGGTAAGTGTTCTACAATGTATAGGGATGCCTCTCACATTCAGATTTAAAATAATTCAACGATAATGTTTTATTACAAGAACAAAACACATGTACCCACAACCTAAATGCTACTTGAGAGAGATTCAGAATTTTGAATTCTGAAATGATTGAATGAATAATCTGATTTACACTTCCATCACATTGACTATTTATAACCAACCAAGAGATACAACTATTGTTTATGAAAGTTACATATCCTAGAGATACAACTCTTAGATATGAACTAGCTTCACTGTGAGTATATTGAAGTCTAATTATTAACAGCATTGAATTGGGGTGTTGAGATAGACATTGATGTGTCAAATGAAACACATGTAGCAAATGACAAACTGTCAGTTTTAACGGTGAAATAATAAAGAAACCTACTTTAAATTTGAGCAAAAAAATAAGGATCATATTTTTGAAATTGAAACCTTAGGGACTAATTAATCCAAATCATGAAAACTTGAAGACTAAATATGATTTTTCCCAAATTTTGTACATGAGTTACAAGATAGACATGGCAAGAGATTATTCTGATTTTATCACACTAGTAAATATGACAAAAATTCTAATAATATGAGGCTATGGAGATATGGAGATCCATTTGATGGGATTTCCATCTCAACAGTTATATGTTAATAAAGAAAGTTTAGTGTCGTTATAGTTATCAAAATTATTTTCCATCGAATACTGTTAATTAAGATAAGAGACGTGCCACCTTAGAAGACCACCTCATGCCCAAGTTGCATGATAAAGATGAGTTGCGGAGGAGAAGGCCTACAGTAGGACAAGAATGCTTTACATTGATTGTTACATTGATATATAGTTCCTTGTTGAGTCTTATCTATTGATTAGTGACTGTTTAATTAGTAGCTTTTAGTTGAATAAATGAGTCTTAATTAATTATCATTTAATCATGTTTTTAAGGGTCCAAGTTACTTGTTTATTTATCCATTCCTTGTAAACTAGGGGTGAAATTTAAAATCGCCTAACCGCATCCGCTAACCGTTAACCGCACTAACCGCTAACTGCTATCCACATTAACCGCTAATCGCTTTGAAAGCGGTTAGTAAAAATCGCTAACCGCCTAGGCGATTAGCGGTTAGTGGATTTTGAATAACCGCCTAACCACTAACCGTTAATCGCTAACCGTTAACTGCTAACTGCCTTTTCTTAAAATATAATATATATTTATATTATTTATATATTATATAATAACTAACAATAAGTTATTATAGCCTAGTGATTATTGTGTACCTCTTTTACTCAGGAGTCTCGATTTCAATTCTCCCCGCCTTTGACTTTCGTTTGGATTTTATATTTTTATTATTTATATAATATAGAAGTGCAAAACGACGTAGTTTTGTACTTTTATATATTCATTACTTCCTAACCCAAAACGATAATTTTATTGTAATTTTATTTGTATGTTATATGTTGTAAAAGGTGACTAACAAGATTTTGGTATAATGGTCCAACATATAATGATCACTTTAAACCAATAATTTTTAATGCTAAAATGACTATCAAATAGGAAAAAAATGTTTAAAGTGAGCAAAACAAAGGTTTAAAGTGAGCCCAAAACCGGCAAAAAAAAAAGCCCAATAAAAAGCAGTTAACCGCATCCGGTTAACCGCGGTTAACCGCTAACTGGGCGGTTAACCGCTAGCGGTTAGCGGAGGCGGTTAGTAGCGGTTAGTAGAATCTACTAACCGCCTAGGCGGTTAGCGGTTAGCGATTTTAGCCACTAACTGCTAACCGCAACCGCTATTTCACCCCTACTATAAACGTTTATTTAAGAATTAAACATGGAAGAATTATAAAGACATGGAGATAATTGGTTTCCAAACTTTTGTTCGAGGAAGGCCTAGATTACCTCTAATAACCTACTATTTACTAAAATTATAACCCAAATTAAATAGGGAACAATAGCAGAGAAGATCATACTACTTTCATAGTTAAGTGAGTATATGTGTTTGAAGTACAAAGCATGTTTTATTTTAAGTATGTTGCTTTATATTATCTGTCAAGAAATATAATAATGACATCAGTATGTATAAGTATGGTAATATTTACTTTGTCCGAAGTGGGTTTTTTCGTTGTACTTTGACTAGATCGTTTTAGTTCCTTGTGGTGGACTCTTCAATTCGGATAATTGATCAGAATAAAAAAGAAAGATGCTCGAATCTGGAATCCGGAAGCCCTTTGTTGATAAGAATAAGATAGTGTGATACGACTTCAGTTTATGTAATGGTGTTGTGTTTGGCTGCTGAGAAATTAAATGGAAGTAGAAAAGAAAATAAAGAATCTATTAAAGTTTGTATTAAAAAAAAATGGTTAAATACCTAATACCCCTTGGGGTTTTAAGACTTTATTTTTTTTTCCTATGGTTTGAAAAGTGACCAAATTAATCATTGTGGTTTTAAAAAGTAATCAAATTAGTCATTCTATCAGTTGACCATCAGTTGACTTAACGGACTGACACGTTGACAAATGAAAATTTGACACTTGGCACAAGTGAAGTGGCCATAGTCACCCCAAATTTGATACTTGTGCCAAGTGTCAAATTTTCATTTGTCCACGTGTCAGTCCGTTAAGTCAACTAACGGTCAACTGACAAAAAGACCAATTTGGTCACTTTTCAAATCCTAGGGGAAACAAATAAAATTTTGAAACCCCATAGGATATTAGATATTTAACCCTAAAAAAAAAGCAACTAACCTATAATTACACTTTTATTTTACTTTACATCCATGAAGATGTTTATAGAAATTAGGATCCTTTCTAGTTGAAAAGAACCGGAGAGGAACATACTAGTTATAACATGATGGTAAAACGGTAAAAAAAGAAGAAGGTAAAATTGTCATTTTACCCTCATGTTTTCAACCATAGAGGATCCTATTTGATGTCATGTGGGTAGGGGTGGGCAAACTAACTGTTCACCGCCTACCGACTGCCACCGTATTGCAACTAACTGATAACCAATTTCTAGCTGTCGGTAGGTGAAATAAAAATATTATTTCGACATCAGTTCGGTTCGATAGGAATTATTTTTTTTGTCAATTAACCGACTTAATCAATTTTTCAAGTAAATTTTAAATTTTATCTGGTAGATTTTCTCCTTATGTTTATCCAACTATTTGTGATTGTCTTTTTCATCTTTGTTACATGAATTTACTTTTTCTTTTTATTTATAAAGCATATGTTACAGTTTTATCGACTCTAAAGTTACAAAAAAAAAATTAATAAATCTTAACTTAAAAACTTATAATCGACTTAACCGAAAAAATTAAAACTATTCATCGTCGTTAATTAACCGAATTTCAGTAAGAAAAAAATACTTTTACCAAAATCGATATCCATCTCTATTCTCTACTTGCGGGAATCGGGATACATGGCCAAAGGAAAATCTAAGCCGCGTGAGTTAAAAGTACAAGTTTGGTGGGGTCCTAAATAGCGTCGTTCCAAGCCATGTAAAAGTGTACGGCAATGCAGTTTTCTCCTGTCCCTTTACGAATTGTGTACTTCAATCATGATTTTGCTTCTTCTTTCTTTTTTTTCCTACTTATATAGCCGAAAAAGAAAATGAAAAAGATTTTTTTTTTTACTTAAAGGTCTCCAACTTTCTCTAGACTTCATGCAACTATCTATTTCTATTTGTTAATGAGACGGAGATTGATCAATTGAGTAAATTATAGAGTTATAATTTGAACTCCGATTCTCTTCTCCGACGATACCATATTAATCATTTGATCAATACCCATATGAAATTCTTGCTTATTTACTGAATTACCAAAAATTTCTTTCTAATTTATTGAATTATTTTAGAGATGTTTTGAATATAGATAACATGTTTATACTTGCAAAGTATTTCTAGACTTGTACAACTGTGGAAGTAGCTGGCAAACATATGTTTTTCTTTTTTTTATTTGATACATTCTCTAAAAATTCAAACTAGTAATTTCCGCTCAAAGACCTATATTGCCTACATCGTTTATTGTCTATAATTAATTGACACAGGACTATCTTCGCTCTACCATAAGGCCATTGAATTGAATTTATATTCCAGTTAGTTTAGTACCACCAGACATGTGTGGACATGTGAAGGGGAAACGTGCAGTCAGTTGACCACCTGCATCTAATTAAAGAAACACAGATATATATATATTTCATCTTTGCCACAACATAATCAAAAGTGCAAATTACAAAATAAGCACAAACAAAGAATACAGATTTCTAACTCACAACCCCAACAAATAGGTAATCTCATCAAGCCACCCACCGGAGGTGCAGTCCAGGCATCTATTTGAAACCAAAATAATATGAAAATGGAGCCGGAAAAAAAAGAAGAAGAAAAAGTGTTACATTACTAAATGGAATATCCATCGACACCAACAGGGATAGACAAAGTATTAGACAAAGTAACATTAGACTTCTCTAGCCTCTCACGGCCAATAAGGAAGGAATGGCGGCCAAGTCGGCGGTCCTGTTCTTGTCGGAAGCCTGTCTGACGATATCCCTCTTTCCGTCTTTTGAGGAAGGCTTGCTGAAAGCTCTCATCGGACTCGCAAATGCCCAGCCCCAGCTCTTATTCCGGCCATGGGCTGCTGCCTTTCCGTTCATATCCTCGGCTGAAGATGACACCCAATACGAGGAAGAGGATGATGATGAGGACGAGGAAGTTATCATGAACCCACCAAATATTCCGCCGCACTTTACCCTCTCTTTCATGTTACAGTGGTGGTCTCCGCCGCCGCCGCCGTGCACGGCGGAGGATGAGACCTTGGGCTTGCCTTCGCGCTGGGACTCCACTCTTCGTAGAGTGCAGTCACCAAAACCGGTGGAGATTCTCTCAAAGAAGTCGCCGGAGAAGCTCCTGCTTCCACACCCAACAGATCTGGATCTTGAAACCTTCCGCTCGAAGGACGAGGCCGAAGCGGTGGCGCCTTGGCTATTGGGACTATCTTCTTCTTCCGATATTTCAGTTTTCTTTCCCAAAGAGGACCCCAGACACTTCTCCTTCTGCTTCCCCACTGTACCGTTTGCTGTCAAAGTTGTGATCTGGGTGTTTTCTCTGAAGCTCTTGTCCACAGCCTTGGGAGCACTGGGCTTTGAAGAAGATGAAGAAGTGGAAGAAGAAGAAGAGAAGTAGAGAAACGACCAGAACCCACCTCTTTTTCTCGGGCTAATGTCTTCTTCATCATCATCAGCATCCAAGAACCGGTTTCTCCTGGGAGTTGTGGTGGACTTGCTTCGCTTGAAAACAATATCAGCCGCACGATCCGACGACGCTACAGTAGTAACTTTCTTCTTCTTCTTACCCAAAAGAAAAGGGATCCGGGCCCGCCTCGCATAATACTCATGATAATGACTATCTTTGCCACCGCCATCATTGATGCCTTTTATTGTCGATGTGGGTCGGATTGAGAGTGAAAGAGAGGAAGAAGAACCAGCACCCCCATTGGCGTCAGATCTAAAAGAAGGAGAGGAAGAAGAAGACGACGAGCCACGAATAGGGAGAGGAAAAGATGAAGAAACCAGCTTGCCAAGCTTCTCCTGAAGGCAGAAAGCACAGATCCCACCTGGGTTGTTCCTGAAGGGATGGTCGCTGCATTGCATCCCATCTCCCATGTCCTCCTCACCCACCCCAACTCTTCCTCCTCCTCCTCCTCCTCCTCCTACTTTGATGATTCCTTCCATCATCTTTGATCCCAAATCTCAGCTACCTTCTTGCTGCTGCTGCTGCTACTTTCTCAAACCACCATGAATGTGTGTCTGGTGTTTCTGCTTTTCACAGAGATGCAAACAAAAGGGGAGCAGAGAGTCAGAGAGTGTGTAATTGAGTGATAAAAAAAAGAGAATGGGGCAATGAATTGGTGAAGTAGGGGGGGGGGTGAGAGGTGAAGAGCCCCAGAAGCACGTGGAAGCCTGACTTGGCGAAGATATTAAAAAGCGTGGAAAAAGACAAGAAAGAGTGAGAAAATAATAATCAGAGCTATCTTGCTGCATGCACCAGCACAAACACAAGAGTCCATAAAAGACTGTCCACACTCCATTGAAATCTCTACGTTTCCACAGTGTTTCTTTTTGGCTGCTGCTGCTTCACCACCCACCATCTCATCCTGTGGGTTCCATTCTCATGTAACAAGAGCAGCGGATGTTGAAACATCATCTTTTTTTTTTCTTTTTCTTTTTTGCCTTTTCTCTTCTTCTTCTTTCTGGTATGCGAAAATTTGGGAGAACAAAGGCTATATCTACTCAATTGAAACTAGATTCCTTAGAACAATGTTTCTGTTTTATTACATTAGCTACTAAATTGAAACTAGTCTAATAAAGTGACATATATTTCTCGCGGGCTAATAAACACTTGTTATTTTATCAGACCATAACCAGCAGATTGTTACTTTATTAAACCACAAGCAATAGATGCCATATATATTATTTTATTCCTTACATTTATAAAAAATTTCAAAAGAATCACAAAAACCCACTAATATTAGATTCTCTAAATTTAACCAACAAAGAGAAATGTTAGGGGTACTAACTTTTTACTAACAGAGACTTATTAACTTGATGTGTAACTCATTCAATGGAAACAAGTACTGAACTACACATCATGTTAATAAACCTCTATTAATAAAAAGGTTAGTAATCTTAGCATTTCTCTTTAACCAACCCTGAAATATAGTGTTTTCCAATTTGTAGGAACCAAAAGTGGTTTTCTATACATTAGTTTAATACAAAAATTTCTCTTTCATCTCTCATATTTCATCTTTTTATCTTTAATTGAAGATTGTGTGGGAATTTTGCGAAAAAAGTGAAGGTAAATAGTAAACTTGTATTTTGTAAATAAATAATATTTTAATGATATATCGAAAGATAATTGAAGGTATTGTGAAATATATTTTCATGGGGAAGCGAAAAGATGTGCATGAAGAGTGAGTACGTTTGTCATTGTATTTTTAGGGATGTTTTTTGTTTCTTAATTTGAAAAAGTGTCTGATGTTTAGACTTGTTTTATATTAATTTTTAGTTATTTCTTAATGTGTTGTCTTGGCAATAGAAAATAAAAACAAAAATAAATAATCATCATACCTAACTTCCTCTTCTATCCTAAACACTGTACATGTCAATAGTGACAAATTATGTTTGTGTGTTGAGTTTGGCTTTGATATATTGACTTACTTAGATTAACAAATTAAATTTCTCAATCCTAATACGATTTATTTAACAAAAAGATTATATTGGGTTGACTCAACCCGACCCAGCTCGCCGCATAACCCTAGTTCCTACAAGACCCGATTGATATGAATTTAAATGTTAAAAAAAAAAAAAATCATTTATGAATTTTAACAAATAAATTTTATAGAAAAGTTAATTTATATGAATTTTAGCCGTTTAATATATATATATTTAATTGTAGAAAAAATTTAATAAATTTTTACGGGTTATGTAAGTTACTTATGGATTAACTTATGAATTTTGTGAGTTACTCGAGATTGATTCATTTATTAAACAAAGTTAATTCGGATCAATCAAATATTGTAGAAAAGTTTGGATAAACAAGAAAATTGAAATAGAAGAAACATTGTATCATCTCATCATCAATCGAACATGATGCACTTGTTAGTTGTTCCAAACTACAATTCATGCATTGCATATACCTTTGTTTACATGGAACATGAATGGCCTTTTTTCTTCTTTTTTTTTTTTTTTTCCTTTTCTTTTGAAGTAGTTAGACAAAAAAAAAAAAGAAAAGGAGTAACATGAAGATCTTATCCTGCCCCACGTGGCCACAGATGCCCCCATCTTGTCGTATGAACCGTCAGATGAGTTTGCACTATTGGGATCGTCACATATTTATTTGTCCCATTATATATGCGACTGTACGAACCCGTGAAGTCAAGTGTGGTTTGGTTGGACTTGTTGAATTGTTTAATCAAAGTATCAAGCCAACAAAGCAAAGGCCAAGTCGTGTGTTGTTGTTGTGTTCTGGCCACTTGAACATGATCACACCCATGAATCGTCCCCATCCATGTATTTTTAGTTCATCCATCCTTCTCTATGTCTATATATATCTTTCTCCAACCCAATCAATAATTTTATCTGTCTCATCCAAAAAATGTTTAAGGGTCAGTATTTTTTTTTTTTATCATATTTGATTTATTTTATCATATAAATTAACTATTAGATTTATAAACTTATGTAGACCTCACATAAATTAATAATAAACTTTATAAATTTAATAGTTGATCTATTAATTTGTAAATTAATATATAAGGTTAGAGTTAGTGTTATGATTAATTGTTAGCCCCATGACCAACACGAAGCCTTTTTAATGAGTGGGTTATAAAAACTATGCAGCAATTACCAAGTCTTGAGATTAAAAGATTATATCAATTTCAAAGAAAAGTTATTATCAAAATATTATTCAATAAATAAAAAATACTAGATATTCTCCTCTTGTTTGTTAACCGTTTTCAAAAATTATTTTGAAGTTAAAAGGCTTAACGTGAAGATTAATATAGTCCTCATTACAAAAAAAAAAAAAAAGAAGAAGATTAATATAGTCCCACTAATGGTGGATGTGTAGTCACTTCTGACTTGACGGGGCATTGGCATGACCATCGCCCATAGGGGTGGTTGTGTAGCCAATTTTCTTAACAATTTATTGTGTGTTGTTTTGTTCTGTTTTTTTGTTTTTTAAATATTATGTATTTTGAAAAGTAAATCATTGGTTAAATGTTTTTAGGAAAAAAAAAATATATTTTTTAAAATACAGAAAAGCATTTTCGTTCTTGCATGGATTTATGGAAACATCATAATTGTACTGTTGCTAATTTGCTTAGGACTAAAACTATTGTTTTAGGCAGTCCTAATACTTTATTGATTAGCATATAAAGACAAAAAAAATAATTAATAATAATAAAAAATTAGTGTTACCAAGACGGGGTGGGGGACCATAATTACTTTTGGGAGACAACAGAACAACCATAATATAAATGAAGTTTAATTATTTAGTTAATAATGGTTTTTTTATTTTTTGAATTGTAATAATGGTTTTTTTATTTGCATGGACAGGTGGGCTTTTGCAAATGACAAGGCACCTCTCAACTAGCTAGATCTGCTTTTTGATTAATGATTTTATTTATTTATTATTATATATGCATCAATATATAGCAACAGAAACTCACAAATATTTGAGTAAATATATATAATATAGTGTTGGATGGAGCATTAAAAGGTGTAGGACTGTAGGAGTACTATACCCTTCTTTTTGTTTTTATAGGCTTTTTCCCTTCCCGATCATTAGGTTTTTGGCTCGATAATTGTAAAATACACAAGCCTAGACGCACTCGAAGATAGGGGAAGGGGGTCTTTCTAAAGGGTACTATAACTCTTGCATTGCTTGCACACACTCTCTGTCGGGGATGGTAGATAATATTAAAATATATGCGGAGGAGATCATAAGAAATTGGAGTGGTGGATGTTGGTTAAAGCAAATTTTTAGAAGGTCGGACTAACAACGATTAAGCTCTTGTAAAATGATATTAAAAAATAAAATAAAATAAAGTTATTGAGCGCAGCCAATCTCAAGGGATTCGAGAGTTTTCGATGTTTAAATAGGAGAGAATATTGAGTGAAAAAAGTGAAAAGCATAAGACCATACACTTTTTGAGGAATGCTTTCTTTTAAAAAAGAGGCTCTAAAACGTGACAACTACGATTAATTTTCATTTAGTAAATATGTATCGGTGGATTCTTGCAAAATAAGAAAAAAGAGTCACCGAAAATTGTCAATCTCGAGAAGAAATTTGAGAGCATTTGATGCTTAAATTAGTAAGGCAATTGAGAGGAAAAAAAAAACAACAAAATGAAGAGAAAATGTCTTGCCTTACTTTTTAGGAATGCATGCCATTTTAAAGAGAGACTCTTAAATATGGTACTAAAAGTTTACCATGGGATAGACGGAACAGGATCCTCTCCATTTTAAATAAACTAAAAATTATTTAATTAGTTATACTTTAAGAGTATTTTTGTCTTTTAACTTTTTTATGGGACAAAAATACTCTCCAATATAACTAACCGGATATTATCTAATTCTAATAAACTGGAGAAAATCCTAATTCATGACAGGCTACCAACAATCTTATGATTATTTTTCATGCAGTCGATATGTCTAATTAGACCTATGGTAAAGTTATTTTACCATAGGGATGAAAAAAGTGGTAGGATTGACTTCTTGTTGTTGGATATTAGAGAAGAAGATGAGAAGAGAGAAAGATAATTTTATATGTTGTCATCATATATATATATATATATTGATTAGAAAGATGGCAAATAATTTATGGAAACACAATAATAATCCACTCGTTCCTTTCCAATTTTCCTTCCCATTCCCAATGGGAAAGTTGAAAAATGTGGACCCCGAGGAGAATCTTCCATCATACTGTGAAGAAATGTACATCTTCCCTCATTTTCTTAATTTCTTTATCCATCCTCTTTTCTCGTCTGCCAAACAGATGCTACATGTCAGGCTAAGATGCACGTAAAAGAAACATAATAATACGCAGTGGCGCGCACACAGAATTTTTCCTTGGGAGCCGGATTAATTAAATAATATTCTATATTTTTACTAAATTATTTTATTTCATGCACCTTTTTTTTTTTTTTGAAAAGTTATTTCATGCACCTTATTATATATATAACTTACTCTTTTTATATATGGACAAAAGTTTTTTTTACTTAAGTTAAGCAAATAATAATAATAATAATACCAACTTAAAGTAGATGTTAGAATTTATTTTTTACAACTTAAAAAATAATTGATTCGCTATTTTTTTTTTTTTTTTTGTAAAAAAGAAAAAAAAAAAAACTGAGGTAAAACAACAAAATTATTGCATCAACAACCAGCCTAATATGTCTAAAAAAAAAATCAACATCATTTGTCCATATAAAAATAATAATAATAATAATCAACATCATGAATGGGACTTGACATTTGCTTTCACTTAATCATATGTCAATACCAAACAATAAATCACATATCAATGTACCATAAACTGTGTGAGGGCCAAGCATGCACAAGCTATAATTAAATGATTATTTTTTAATAATTTAATTATTAAATGAGTAGGAAAAACATGGTAGTTATTTTGAGTAAAAAATGTTTTTGGAATAATCGATAATTTAACATGGTATTAGAATGAAAGTTTTAAATTCAAACCATGTATTCGTAATTTTGATTCGTACATTGGGTCTCACTCCTAGAGAGAAAATTAAAACTCACATAGGAGAGAAAGAATGTTAAAATACTAATATTTTTCTCTAGTTATATTAAAATAATAATTAAATAATGAAAATTCATTATTTTCTATCGATTAAAATTTAAGAAACGTGTGATTAACGGTACACATAATATAAGCTGGGTATGAGGTTTAGGCAGGTTTGAATTTATGAGTGTGAGTTGTGAGAGTTCATTGGATGTTAGAATATAAATTAGATTATTAAACTTGTTCAGTATTCATAATTTACCTTTTGTTTTTTAATTAAATATTTCAAGTGTTGAATCTCATTTATTAAATGAGAGTTTGGTTGACATTTTTAACTTGTTTGCAAATGTAGACATAAAGTTAATGTTAAAATAATGATTAAATGATTAAATTTATCTATTCCTATCAGCTTAAGCTGTTGAAACAAGTGATAATTTAACATGTTACGAAAACTAAAGATATTGAAATCGAACCTTAAATGCATCAAATCACCCCATTTAAATTAAATATTTCACGTCAAGTTCCAAGAGATTGACAAATCTTTCTCTATTACGACATCTATTGTTAACAACTATGCACCCTTATCTCTGTCCCTCTCAAGCAATTTAGATTAACCTTTTCTTTTCTTGAGCTAAAAAACAGACAAATCAATCAACAGATTGCAATGTTGAAGAGGAAGGAGAGGGAGATAGAGTGAAAGATTTTGTATGGTTGGTTTGTCCCAAATCCCTTTCCAACAGTTTCCAATGTTTTTGTCTCAAAGCAATTTTACTTTAGCAATGGTCAGAGATTCATTGAGTAGAGTACCTTTCCTTCTCAAACAAAGCAGGCCTACAAATCTTCATTGGAATTGGGTCATAATTGGTCACATTTCCTTTTTATTATCCCACATCGAATATGTATAATATGGCAAACAAAACAACATAAGAAAAAACCACATCGAATATGCTTCACTGCATAACAGCAGGAGTCAGGACTTGTGACAACAATCAAGACTTATAGAAGAAAGCAGTTTTGAAAAGCTTTGTACTTTCAGTAAGACCTCCTTTCATGCTATCGAGTTTATTTCTTAGTCAAAATTTTATTTTAGTGTATTTAATGGTGTAGGCCACATCATCTAAAATGGTGGTTCAAGAAGAGAATGAATCCACAAGCTTCTTAATTTCTTTAAGTTCATTAACAAAAATGTAATTTTTTTTTTTTCATTTGAAATACAATATATGTATAAAGAAAGAAATGAAATGTGTTCATTTACAAATTTTCTATGAGAAGTTGTGAAGCTATACAAACGTGACCAGGTTAGCATAAGATTAACCTAAATGATAACCCCAAGCCCAACCTTCTCTCTAAGGAGACCCACTGCACCCACCATTTGTAGAGTTAGGCTTGGATCAGCCCAACTGCAATCAGCCCAGTTTCTTGTTGAAAAAGATTTGCTCAGATTTTTCATACATAAATCCTAGTCTCAAGGGAATCTCCATAAGGTTGGGCACGCATTAGGGTCTGAGTTCAACTTCAACAATGAGAATCCCTTAGCCTATTAGTGTTTACTATCTTAAGCCCTATTGATGCCCTGGTGGGGCGGGTGTTAAGATATGGCTCGATCGGTCTTGAAGGAGCGTCTGCGGTTCCCACCGTCCAGGCCCCTCCTGAGCAGCGCCCCGCAAGTTGGTGCTATTACGGTCACACTCTAGTAGCATAGTTACAATTAGCCTCCCCCTCCAACCTTTTTTGATTAGGAAAAAAAAAAAAAAAAATCCTACCTTTTTTTCTTTGTTGAATCTTTATGTTTTTCTCGGGAAATTAACATCTCATATATTTCAGTCAATTTTAGTTGCTTATTTCTAAGGGAAATTTGGTTTTTAAGTGGTCCAAGTGAGGTTCTTTTAGGAAATTTCTGGTAAAAACGTGACCACTTTTTCATCTAAGATAATAGACAACGCTAATGGAGGGGCGTTTGAAACAAGATGGTAATTTGATGTATTCAAATGTCACCTCTATCAATTTGTGGGCCTATGTTGAAAATAGGTGTTGGTTCGGGGTGTTGAAATATATTTATTCAAGATTTTATATATATATATATATATATATACTCAATAAACCAAACATTTGAATCTAATGATTCCAAAAATCCTATCAGGTTTCTAATCATTCTCAAATGAAATCTATATTTTCAAACATCACATTACTGGAAATCTGGAATATGAATGCCAGAGAAAATAAAGATTCTTTGAACCAAACACCACATAATTAAGGATACAAAAAAACTCAAGCAACTATCCCTAATTTGCTTTTGTGAAACTGGAAAAACTCACTAATAAAAATCTCATCCGGGTAAAAGAAGGAAACAAAAATTAAACCAAAAAAAAAAAAAAAAATTCTAACACACCATATGATGAATCACTATAAATGCCTACTCTTCACTGTTTTCATGAGATAAACTTGAGGAAGAGATGAGGTGTTCATGTTGGGATCCTTGTTCCAGTGCATCTGAGATGTTTTTACGTGGGTTGGCCTTTCTGTATATCACATACAGCACCAGCTGCGCTACTCCAAGTAGAAACCCACATCCATTTGGCACCTATGCACCACAAAATCATGATTATACAAAATATATATATAGGATAATTATCTTTTAGGATTGATTGTAATCTGGTTTGATCTGATCAAATCAAAATGATTTTGTCAATAATATACTTGTGATAGAATATTTTCATAATATGCATGCTTGACATATTATAAAAGGAGAAATGTTATGGTTTCTCCTTGTGTTTTCCTTGTCGTATGTGAATATTATTTTCTAAACAAAAGTATGAGGGATTGGTAGGGTAAATTTTTATTTTTATTTTTTCATCTTTTTAGAAAACAATATCCATGTAGGATAAAGAGAACACCAAGAGGAACCGTAACATTTTTCTTATAAAAATATGAGTAATGCTACGGTTCCTCCTCATCCTGCATTTCATTATGAGTTTTCTCTACCATCCAACCAAGTTTCATTGGCAAATGGCAATATATATATATATATATGGTGATTAGGACTTGTTTCCAGTAAATGTGACGATGATGAACATGATTAATAAAAGCTCTCAACCGTGGTTGTTGCTTCAATGTTAGGATAGCCCAAATATGAGACCCAATTCAATGGAAAACAAACTTGTTGGGCCATCAATTGCTCACAAATTAAAGCTCAAAAATATTTAATTGAAATGTGGTAAATTAAGGAGTCAAATTCAATAGAAAATGAGAAATTTAATTCATAATTTAACAAAATAATACCAAAAAGAAATAGACAGATGAAAACATACCAAAAGGAGATAGTCACGCACAAGCAAAGCATAGAAAGCCCAGGTCCCACCGTTCAAGAAAAGGAAAAATGAGAGAAAAAATGGCATGTACTCCACGCTCTTGCTCCTCACCACTGTTCTCTGAGAAACCACATTAATCTCCATCACATAATTATGTCTAATAAAGATACATTTTGTCCAATTGTGCACATAAATCTTGAGTTATTGAATTAGCTAAAGTATATTAGATTAGAGTCGAGGCACACAAAAATGGCTCTTATATATATACTGAGCGAGCGGTGTTGGGGATACTTCAAATTTTATTATAAAATCATTTACAAACTACTGTGGTTGGTCATAATTGGTGAAATAATTAATAAATTTTTTTACTTTTTTTTCTAATTATTTCACCAATCATGATCTATCATGTCAGATTGTATATGACTTTATAGTAAAATTTGTAGTACTCCAAACAGAACTTAATCGGCCTATCTTTCACAGGAATACCTGGTTTCATGAATCGACTGAAAGATTGTGGAGTATTGTTCTAAATTTTGATGGAAAAGAAATGAAGACCCAAGTTTTGAAGTGATAAATGTAGACCCAAGTTTTCATAAATTGCTGGATAATTAGTGAAATTCGCTGGATGACCCCAAACAACACCTAGGAGAAGAGGGGTAAATAGGCGTTTTGTAATAATCACTACAAATTAAAATTTCACAACCACACAATATCACCAAAATTATGTAAAGTAATAAACACATCAAACACAACAATTTTGGTAGCGAAATGAAAATCTTTTGAAGAACTACTCTTTAAAAATAAAATGAGAAGCTTCACAAAACTCTATTGAAGTTCCATGCAATTTGAAATTACTCTCCAGAAGTTCAAAAACTCTCAATTTAGAATATCAAACTTTCAATTTTTTATAATGTCACCCATCCGTTAAGTCTCGACAAACTGCTCAAAATATCCCCTTTTTATAATTAAAAAAATAATAATTTACAGAGGTTTAGATGTGGGTATTTTTTCGCCTAGGCAGGTTCATTATGGGTTGCTGATTGGGTCAAAGAAAATGCTTTAAATGGAAGATCTTTATGGTTTATTAGAGTAATTCTATTAGTATATCTTATGTCACTCTTGTGTCCCTAAAAAAATAAGGTGGCTTTTAAAATCACCATTTGATCAAAATCTAATAATAATCAATCACAAGTTTAATGATGATTTTAAGAGCCACATCATCCTTGGAGGGACATAAGAGTAATACAAGAAGGACTTGTAGTATTACTCGATATATTAACTAAGATTCAAATAGTCCTTCGCCGGGACAGGAAGAAGAATCAATAGGGAATGAGGAAAGCATTTCTCTTTGGAATGCATGATTGGTTGCCTTAGTTTGTAAGTGTATATGCTCATCACATTGTTGGTCGGTTTGAATCCCTTAATTGATCTATAGAGAAACGGATTCTCTCCATTTTCTCTTGTTAATGCATTTAGAAGGAAAATGTTGTCCAAAAATTTTAACCTCAAAAAACTTTGGACAAGTTTGTCCTTCTAAATGCACTAACTAGAAGAAATAGAGATGATTTGAAATTGAGAGAATCCTTTTCCGTGCTTGGAATTTTTGGTATCATAAAAAGTTTTTTTTTTTTTTAAAAAAAAAAGACGTAATTGGGTATCCATGGAAACCGAAAAAGAGATCAATAATTAACCCAATTGAAATTAAAATGGAAACAAATTAATGGGTCTAGAAAAAAAAAAACAATCCAATCCAAAAACAGGAGCAATAGATAATATTATATATACAACAAACCAACTGAGCTTTAAATTCTTACCATGGCGGCTAGAGGTGAGCTATACATTATAACATTTAACAATGCACCCAAGAACCCTATTGCATTAATTCGTGCTTCTTCCTGCAATGCCAACCGAGTAACTAGAACTGCTGCTGCTAGGAAGCCCACATCCAAGATCCCCACAAGAATGGCAATCTTAGCCTTGCAATATTAATTTTGCACAACTAATTAAATTCACATATATATAAGCTGAAAATTTTGATCATACTCATATCTACAGAAACATTAATCAAATTATTAAATTCATTATTGTTGTTGTCCGTTTAAGCTTTTGAGAGAAGAGATAATGAAAATATCAGTTTACCCTCGACCTTTTTGGTGCGTATATAAGAAATAAGATGACGTATATAGTCTCGACAAGGATGCCAAAACCATTGACGGTGGCCACCAGTAATTCCCCGGGCTTTATAATTCCGTAGTAAGTCCACAGGGATGAGTTTAACAACGTGCAAATGTAAGGAAGGCTCTCAAATTCCTCTGTCGATCGGTGCTTTATTATTCGCCAAAATGTCCCGCTGCATTCACAATAATATTGTTAAATAAAGTGTTGATTAAATAATTAAATTTACCTTTTTCTATCAGCTTAAGCTTTTGTGATAAGTGGTGATTTAACAAATAACACCTTCTAATGCTTAATTAATAAAGGATTGAACATTTCAGCTTACACAGGGGAAAGAAACATTAATACTGAGATGATGTTGCCTGCAGAAAGGAGAAGACATGAGATTATCTTCCTTGGCATGCACAAGAAATAAAAGATTTGACCCTTTTTGAGTTTAAACCATTCCTTGAGATTATGCCTGCAGGGGAGAGCTCAACTTGAATCTAGTTGAGGCGAAACCCCAAATACTACGATTATCAAAAAAAAGAAAAAGAAAGAAAGAGACCTGAATGACATTATACAGAACAGAAATGGCTTCTCACCTATGACCCCAACAAAGAAACTCAGCACCTCCATGTCAAACAAAGAACTTTTTACTTGGAAGACCAGAAGAGAAAAAGGATTTAGAATGATGGGTTTCTCTTAGAAGAAGAGAAGGAAGATAGGTAGGTAGGTTGAATGGAAAGAAGGGGCAGCAAGTTTTCTTCCTCAGACTCTTATTACAGGAAATTACTTCTTATAAGCCTGAAAAAAGTTTTCAGTAGGGCCAAGGTTATATATATATATTGACGTAGCAGCACCATATTCTCCAATATATATACGTTTGAGGTAAGTTTGAAGCAAATAAGCACTTCCTAATTTACTATAATAATTATATAACTTTTTGATAAACTAGACTAAAGTGAAAAATTATTACAAAAAAAAAAAAAAAAAGAGAGGAGATAATAGATAAGAATACAAAAAAATTGGTTGGTTATTTATAACATGATGTCGATCTCACCAACTCATCAATCATCATTGAAGGTTGAGGCGTGAATCACATGATTTTCCACATGTTATATATGTATGAATGTTGTCCAATTCAAGAGTCCCCAAATGGTAGACCCCAATGTTTGCTGTTGATCACAAAAGTAATGAAAGATAATCAAAAGTATGCATAACCAACAAAAAAAAAATCAAAATATATTAACAAATAAAGTTGAAAAGCTCCCCATCTTTAATAGCCATATCTAAATCCGAATCAAATTGTTTGGATGATTATAGGATTATTTAAATAAAACTTTGGCTTTAGTGTAGCTCTATAGTTATACCATTGACAATGAAGGAGCTTTGTTATTGAAGAAATAATAACATGTATGAAGTATTGGTGTAGGACTGGTTATTTGAAACTACATAAAGGGAGAGAGAAATAAATGAAAATGCAGCCAGAATAAGATTTAGCTAGTTGCGGCCCAATAAGTATTATGATGGGCACAAAAATTTGCACTTATGTGAACTTTAATTGCCTTTTAAAAAGTTTTCAAAAAATGGCTCAATCGGCTAGAATCACGTTTAATGAAATGAAGGTCACTAGTTCAAATCTTCCTCCCTTTTTTGTGTAGAAATGTAAAAAATTAAAAAAAAAATAAAAAAAATTAAAAAAGCCTTCGAAAGAGGAAATGGTGATCAAGGAGATAGTGGCTGAAATGAGGTCAATAATCCTCTGATTTTTTGCACAATAAAAGGATGTTGAAGAGCAATAATCACAACTTGAGAGTCATCCCAATAATAGTGATGTGATGGTGGGGTGGCCCCACATGCCTCTACTAAGTGGTCGCCACCCTTTAGGGATAGATAGGTAAGGTTGCACGAGGCACGAGCCATCGGCCCATCACCTTTGTTTGGGGTTGTCGTCCTGTATCAGGATCCCTGGCTATTCCTTCCAAATTGCCAGCAGATTCTTTTGTCAATATAAGTGTATCTAACCAACTCCTATAGGGAAAATAGGGTGGCATATTATTAAATTAATTTTTTTAATTTTTTAATTATTTTATTTTATATTTATTTTTTAAAAATATAAATAATATTTTATTATTTTCTTTTAAGTGGGACACGTGGCGATATTTTGACGGTCGGGTGGACTTCGATGGCCAAGATTGACAAAAAAAAATCTGCTAACAATTTTAAAGGAATAGCGATAGATTCTAATCCAATGATCCTATCGTCCTTCCATTTAATTTTTAAAGGAATGGTCAAAAATCCTAATTTTGTCGGCCTTAAGTTTTTAACAGCATACATATAAGCCAGATCCCCGTATGTGGTGAGAATATTTACTTTTGTTGTCCAAAGTAGTGATAAACAGTTAATGCTACACAAAACTTGGACCACAAAGGACTCAGACGATGGCATCGCGTGATGCCCACTGCAAACATGTGGGAGGTTGGAATGGGGCATTGGCCAATATGATGAGGTCACCCTCCAAACAGACAATAATTGTTGCTAATGATTAACTTTTTTTCTTTTCTTTTCTAATTCGGTATGACTGGTTTCAAGCCTTCAACCATATCCGTTTAGTCAAAATGTCATTATTATTAAATAATAAAAAAAAACCTTCAAATTTTTATCCGTTTTAAAATGTTTTTTTTTTTTTATTTTAAAAACTCTCAATTTAATTCCCTAAACTTTCAATTGTTTTCAATTTAAACCCCTCCGTCAATTTTAACCGTTAAAAATATAAAAAAATACCAAAATATCGATGATTTTCATTTTTTAAAAAATAAAAAAAAATGTTTTGGAAGTTAAAATTTTATACAAAAATCAGAAATATAAATGTTATGTAATGTTTAAAATCCGATGTAATGGTCTAAATTGAAAGCAATTGAACTAAATTAAGAGTTTTTAAAGTTTAGAGAAGATATTTCAAAACGGAATAAAAATTTAGGAGTCTTCGGTGAATTTTTTGTTTTTTTTTTTTAAAAAAAAGGACATTTGACCAAAAGGACATAAAATATTTGTCAATTAGATATTCACAGGAGGAATCTGTTAAATTCAGAAAATATTTCCCATTTTCAAATAACTTCAACCCTAGGACAATAAGGGTTGACTTTTGAGGAGACTAACATAGCATTATTATGAGGTCTTGCAAAACCAGGTAAGACAGACAATGATTCTCTCAATTTTAAATTAAATAAGTAATTTTTTTTTAAAATACATATTAATATTAACTTCATATATATATGCACCAATTTTAAATCTTGACTATTAATAGATATTATCCACTACATTTACAATTGACAAGATATTATTCTTTGAATTTATATGATTCATGTATGATCATGTTCCGCATATTTATCCTCAAAAAATAGTTCAATCGATTGAAACCACGCTTAATAAAACAAAAATTACTAGTTCGAATCTCCTCCCCCTCATCTTATGCGGACATATATATATATATAAAGAAAAATAAAAAAGAAGAGTATCAAGCATATTTTTTATTTTTTAAATAAGCATGAGATAATTAATGAAAAATAATCAATCTTGCCTTGCAATTGTAATTCATGCTTCTAGCAAATATTATTAAAAAAAACAAAAAAAAGCATTTTAGTTTTTTTGTCGGTAAATAATCAAAGTAGTAGCCAAAAATAAATAAATAAATAAATAAAAACTTGTTTCTCGGGAGATAAAAATAAAATACACATCAACCTATGAATACCCATATAAATTATAAAGATGCTCATTGAACATTATTATTCAAAGCTCACTTACTAATCATTTTGCCCATTATTTAGCTTCCTCTGTCATCTATCTATAATTGGTGAAAGGAAAAAAATATATATATATTATTAAAGAGGATCCTACAAGGAAATTCTTAACCAAGTGACCAATGCAAACGAGCAAATTGATCCTTACAACCGAGACTTCGCTTGCTCCACGGGAGAACTCTGCAAGGCAACAGTGCAAGAACCATTAGGAGGCAATACCAGTGAGCCAGGACCAGCCATACGGCTACTATGATTCAAAATCAAGTAATTGGACTCTTCAAATCAGCTATATTTTTCAAATTTTGTGTACTAAATTGGGCCTTAATAATCTTGTTCAACTAAATAATGAGTGCTCCCGCACGAAAATGCACTAGCATGTGACTGCTTGCTTCCGGAATGAAGCTCATAAATCAAAACAAATCAGAAGAGCTTTCTAGCAGTGAAATTTACGGTACGAGTTCAATGAAAAGTTTTAGTTGTCCTTGGCCACATGGGAATGGATCCACTTCTTGTAAATTATCCTTGTACATAGCTTCATTACTACATTTAAAGGAGGGAAAGTATAGTTGTAGATTTCTCACCAGAGGAGCCCCCTTGGCAGCTCTCTCAGCCAAATAGGCACAAGGCTTGAAGAATTCTCCATACGTCTTTGACCATTCCTCCAATCTCGAATAAATGTATTTGGATCCAAGAGTATCAGCCCAGAACATAATACCTCCCCTGATCAAATGTACACCGACAGGTTTAGTCGGAATTGCGTGGGAATGGGAACTGAAGTAAAAACAAAAGAATTCAGACCTGTAAGGTGGGAAGCCCATGCCCATGACAGCAGCAATGTCTAGGTCCGATGCTTTGACTGCAATACCTTCGGCAAGGACTCGGCAGGCCTCGTTCACCACGGGAAAGAATATCATTTCTACAATGTCCTTTTCCGGTAACTTCACCAGCTGTCCACATTCAATTTCAAAAGAATTAGGACAGGGAGGGAGGATAGAACTTATGAGAGGTACTATATTATAATGTGAATATTATGCTACTGCTCAGAACATCACCATTTTGAGGTTTACCATTGCAGCATTAGATCTCATTACAGCCTCCAGCTAAGTAAAAGAGGTGAGACACCAAATCTATACAATATAATGATAAACTCCGTGTGTGTGTGTGTGTGTGAGAGAGAGAGAGAGAGAGACCTTAGGGTCAATGGTTACACCAGAAATGCTCCTGGACTTCTCAATATACTTTTTTAATTCAGGATCTGGGCTAGCTTTGCGTTTCTCATCATACACATAGAACCCTTTGCGAGTAGCCTCCCCTGTAACAGAGTGCATGATAAACTAAGAAATCAATAGGCCAACCACTTAACCTTTCAGTTCTACAACAAACTAATACCTGCTCTCTTATCCTCCTGCATAAGTGGGATAAGCATTGATTTATAAGTTCGTTCAGGAAACTCCTGAATAAATTGCATGCCAGTTGCAATTGCAACACCAAAACCAACCAGGTCAGCCAATCTGCATGGAAAAAATAAAATATAAAAGCTAGATAAATGCAAGAAATCAGGAGCCTGATAAAGTTTTCAAAGAAAAGTGTTTTGGTATTCAAGTTTTAAAAAGATTTTTTGAAAATGTGAAAACTAAGAAGTGTTTTTGGTAAGGGCTGCCTGCTAGAGGCAGGCCTTCACAAGTGGTAACTACCGAAGTTGTAAGACAAATTTGGCGACCACATAATCTCATGAGGCACAATTTGCTGGCCACTGTGAGGCTGCCATGCAAATCTGGCAACCATTGCCGGGCCGCCATGTAGATCCACAGCCACCACAGTGGCTGTCACGCAGATCTGGCAGCCATCATCATGCAGAACTAGCGGGTTAGAAACATACCTAACACTAGTTCATTTTTTCTGTTCTTTTTTTAACAACTAGTTTTCATACCAGTTACCAAATATGTGAAAAGTGTCGCGTTTTGAAAAGTGTCTTAAAAAAAGAAAAAATTGAAACTTGTTATCTATGCAGGCCACATCTGAAAGCTTATTTGGATAATTGTCTGAAAAGTGTTTTTGGTGTTGGAAAATTGAAGTGTTTCTGAAAATGTTACCAAATACCCCCTAGATCATTCAAGAAGTAACAAGACGATCAAGATGCCCAAGTCACAATTTTCCTTATGTATTAAATACCTGAAAGGGCCCATCGGCATTCCGAATTTGGAGATTACCCTATCAATCTGGTAGAGGTCTGTACCAAGCTCAACAAGCAAAATAGCAGCTTGTGTATAAGGGAAGAACATCCTGTTGACAGCAAAGCCTGTGCAATTTCCCACCACCACTGGAGTTTTCCTTATCTTTTTCCCCACGTCTAGCAAGTCAACAATTACTTGCGGAGACGTTTGCTTGGTACGAACAATTTCCAAAAGTGGCATGATGTGAGCCGGACTGCATGAGGGCATAACTAAATGGTTGAGCAAAAAAATTGTACACGGAAAAAACAATGAAGGTAAATCTGGGAGTACCTAAAGAAATGAGCTCCAACAATCCGATCTTGGGATTTTGTCCTCTCTCCAATCAGGTTCAAGTCAATTGTGGAGGTGTTACTAGCAAGTATGCAATGTGGTCGGCAGTACTTTTCAAGATCAGCAAAAATTTGTTGCTTTAAAGAAACATTCTCAATAACTGCCTGTTCCAAGCATCAACCACAAATATTGAACACCTTTCTTCTCCAGTTTCTGAATAAACAGCAATGACAAAGGTAAACAAAAATCAACATGCATTGTGAACTACCTCAATCACCATGTCCACATCTTTAAAGCTTTCATAGTCAATGACACCCTTGAGAAGAGATATGGTTTTCTCAAACTTCTCTCGAGTCATTTTCCCTTTCTTCACACGGCTTTGCAAATTTGCTGAATGAAAAGGAATATTATACAAGAAGAATTCCAACTTCTTAAAAACAAAAACCAAGTGAAAATTTGTCTACCAGAGTAGAAGCTATAATTTAACATGGCAAAATACAGAGGACTGCTTTTTCCTTGAGAAGTAAATGAAGCAGAATATCATATAATCCTAAGAACAAGGGCCAAATCAAAATCCCAGTTATAATCTGAACATGGGATGCTAGCCTCACCTCTGACTCTACCAATCCCAGCCTGCAAAAACTTGTCATTTACTTCTTTCAGGATGACTGGATAATTACTGAGAATCAATGCTGTTGCTATTCCAGAGCCCATTAGTCCTCCACCAAGAATAGCAACCTTATTCACTCGTCTTGGAACTAAGCCAATATCAGTAACCCCGGGTACCTGTTTAAGATTGTGAGAAGACCCGTTCTCAGGAAGTTAAGAGGTTGAAGATATTGGTGTCAAATAAATACGGAAGAATCAAATTTATAACTCCAAGGTGTACCCAAAATTACCCTTGTTCTAGGACATAGGACTGAACTAATAAGAAATTACATTTGACAAAAGAATAAAAAACCAAAATTAATGATTGACCAAGATTATTAGGTTAATAAAAGAACAGATTCATCAAGCTCCTGACTTATGAGTTAAAAGGATCAGAGCTACCAATCTTCAAAGCCTGAAGCTGAACATAAAATTTGTGAGACTCAAGTTCAGCCCAACTTCTTAAGAAAGACCACTGTAATTAATATTTAGCATAAGCCATTCAGTTTAAGCACCAGGTTGGGCAGTCCAGTAAAATGCCAGCTAAACCATACCAAAGAGCAGCATCATGAACAATAGAGATTTTAAAAGTTAGGAGAAAGGTTCTGATACACAAATGTTACCAACATTTACTAACAATCATAACTCTAAACTTCCTAAAACTGCTACTAACTTAATTCCTCTACTTAAGTAGCCAAAGGCTTATTCAAAATCAAAACTACAATTTGTAAGAAATAAACAAAACTGTCTAAAAATTCCTTAAATTCAGTAAAGTCATATACAGTTTTCAACTCTAGAACAATAAGTCCAAAGCAAACTAACAAAGTATATCTTGTTAGTAAATCAAGAGTAAAAAATACATCCCCCAAATCACATTTGCAGGTTCTCCAACTCAAAATTTGGACATGAATCAACTAGGCTCCAGAAATAAAAACTTCATTTTCAAACCTTTGTTGTTCCACGCTGAGAGAAGAAGACGTGGATCAAACTTTTGCTAGTGTCAGAACGCATAAGTCCTTGGAAAGCTTCAGCCTCCTGCCAATATCAGACACAGCATCAAACAGTTGCACACCACTGCTTTTTGAAGGGAAGTACAAGAATAGTAGAGACAGATAAGGACCTTCCAGAGTCCAGCCCGGGGACCGGAAGCTATACCCTCTTCAATGCAATCAATGCAAACCAATGGGTGCTGGAGATTGGGAGCCTGCTTCCGGGCTTGAGCTCTTGCAAACTTGAGAATTTCCCTTGCTTCCCCAAGGGGCTCTATCTTGTCGGTCTTGTAAAGACTACGAACCCATGGTCTTCTACAGTCCAAGATATCCAGGGCCCACTTACGTGCAGTATTTACCAACTCATCAGGTGAAACAATGGCATCTACAAGGCCGAAAGTATATGCTTCCTCCCCTTTGACTGGCTTTGACATCTATTTAAGCACACCGCCACAGGAGTAGAGAGGTTATTGAAATTTACGCAGCTAGCAAACAAATCAAGAGAGCCAAAGAAAAGAAAAGACTGATCAATACATACCAGTATCATTTCAAGTGCCTTTGACAGACCAACAAGACGTGGAAGCCGCTGTGTCCCTGATCCATATCAGGAGCATGTGACAAGACATTAGTAATAATTCAAGAGGATTACCCCAAAAAAAAAAAAAAAAATTCTCTACTTGTGTATTATTATTATTTTTTTTCCATTGGATGTTGACTTCCATCAAAGCCAAAGTAATTAAAGAGTACGTTAAACAACAGTCTCCAAAATGGACTATAAAATCATAGGCTGGCAATACCATCCGTTAATTCTATTATTCATCTGTTGTTTAAGAAGGTCTAGTTACTGATTATGGCCAAAGCTTCAAAGGAAAGATCTTCCAATCAAATATAAATGGGCAGTCTTCCAAAGAGACAGCCAAGGAACATAACCGTGATTATTGTTTAAAATAGCATTACCAAGTTAAACACAATGGATAATACTTCAATTAAATACATATGTTCATGTGCAGTTATATTTGAATGTGTTTATATACATTATAGCAGTCAGCTTCCATGAATGGCACATGCTCAGGTCTTACCAACTTCCTTTCAATAAGTACAATATCTTAACGTCTCACAAATGCTTTGATAAGTTGTCTATCATCTGATCTCTTGCGACATGCAAGTTTTACGTTCTCATTCGCTAGCTTAGCTTTATGGACAGGTTGATTTTAATGTTCTCATTTACTTATCAAAAAAATAAAAAGTTCTCATTCATAAGCCCAATATCTGCCTTTTTTGCGAAGAAGCAATCTTGTCATGTTGCCTTTAACTAAATGCGTATGTGGCAAACCACAAACACTAGTGGACTCTAAAAGAATGCGTACAAAATAATGAGATTGGTTGTCTCAAATTTGAAAGACAATTTGTATCTTTTAAGTTTCTACCAAAGATACCCGCATTACATAACAACAAACATCACAAAATGATAATGTCATAGTTCTGGGTCAAATACAGAAAAGAGTCATGGAAATTATTCAACGGGAAAAATTAATACGGATCTTACAATAATACACAATGCATATTAAGCTTTCACTCATCGAAAAAGCCACTAACGAACATAAACAACATAGTGATTCCATCAGTAGTACTTATCAAAAAATAGACAAAGTATCCTTACCTCCAAATCCAGGAATTACTCCAAGCTGAAGTTCAGGCAACCCTAATTGTGCAGTGGGAGTTGATATTCTAGCATGGCATACCTGATACAGCAAAATGAAGAGATAATACCAACAACATTTAATAGAGAAGTGTGATGTGACTTGACTTACACAAGCCAGCCACATGGGCCCCATCCAAGTTGCGTTTATATTTGGTTTTGGTTATGGTTTCTTAGAGCATCACCAACGAGCTCTCCATAATGTAGTTTTTGCCAAAAATTGGAGAATAACCTCAAAAAACACCGTTTAACAAACTCTCTATTCTTTCTTTAAATTGGCTATTGTCAGAAACTCACTCCAAATTTGATGTGCAACTTTCTTTCGCTATTGATTTTTTTAACATTATTTCTTTTCACTGAAACCTCTTCTCGCACCCCCTTTCCTCTTCTGTGCCTGCGCCTTCACTTTCCCTCTCTTTCCTCCCATCTCTTCATTTTTCCTATTTCTCTCTCTCTCTCTGGCTATAACTCCAGGTTTTTTGGCAAAGATTTGAAGCTCATTAAGGTTCCCAAACAGACCACCCACTTCATACCTAGCACCATGGATTTCCAAAAGAAGGTCCTCTTTCCACTTTTGCCTTTCTTTTTCTCTTTTTTCTCTCTTTAGGAGAACGGGGTGCTCTGGGTTTTTAAGTTTTAGCTGAGCTCTCTTTGCCATTTGGTTTAATTTTGGGTTTATATTCCTAGGTATTTACCTGATTTTGTTGTTTGTCTGATTTGACTTTTGTTGTTTTCGTTGTTTACCCAATGGTATTTTTTTATGTTCTGGGTTTCTTTCGCTGTTTACCTAAATCTGGCAAAAATTCTTTAGATACATGTTCATTCATCTTGCATTGTGAGACACTCTGCACTTGACAGCACAAAGTATTTCATGACAGTTTGAAACAACTAACCAAATAAATATAAACAATATTTAAATGAGGTAAGAAAATATTTAGAGAGTTTGATATGTGGTGCTTTGGGAAGTGGCTAACTAAAATAGTAAAAGTAGATTTTTTAGTTAAAATTTTGAAAAATTTTAGAGAGCTCATTGAGGATGCACTTAGTTGACTAGAACTTCTTCTCCAAGCTGTATTAGGATTCAATTTTTAACTGCCTTTTGCTCCTTTATAAGAGCCTATATTTAGCCATTCATTGAAAAAGAAGAGTAAAATACAGCCGCACTTTACAAAGGTTTTGCATGAGCAGTGTGGCATAGTGAATAGAGAGGCAGCCGTCACTTGTTCCCAATGCAACAAAAGAGAAGTTTCTTACTTTTGTTTCTCTTTTATTTTCTCCTTAGGTGAAAAATCTCTCTTGTATGAAAGTAAGTTTTGGGCATATTAGGGCTTTAGGTTGTGAGTGGTTTTCTCTTCACCACTATTTGTATTCCATCTTTAATATTAAAATCTCCTCCTAGCCGTCTCTGCTTATGAATGTAGGTTTGTTAAACCGTATCATGTAAATCTGGTGTTATGTGTAATTGACTTATTTCATTCTATTATTTTCTGCTTCTTTGCAATCCAAAAAATTTATTTGTCACAACAAGAAGCGTCCAGTTCAAGAGAAATGGCAATACCTACCATTGCAATCTCTAATCCACCGCCTAAGGCAAGGCCATCAATGGCAGCAACTGAAGGCTTTCTCGCAGCTGAAAAAACAAAGCAAGCGATCAAATAGTCAACATTTACCATGTAGAGTCTTTGAAGAACTGCTCTTAAATGAGGACTAATATAAAAATCCAGATATGTACCTTCTAAAGTGTCAGTCATAATCTCAATAGATATATAGCCAGACTTCTGTTCTCTCCCCACTGAAAATACATTACGAAACTTTTCAGGAATCAAGGAAGTATTAGCATAATATAAGACAAGAAATAATAAATAAATAAATAATAGCTAACATACTCGTTCCCTTTCGAGTTTCTTCAAAAGCTGTGATATCAAAGCCACCAGAAAACTTGTTCTTTGCACCTGCTCCCATTGAATAAAATATTAGCTTCATATCTCAATCAACTCCAGTGCTCAAAAAATACAAATTAACATATCTTCACACTCACCGGTAATAACGATTGCCTTCACATCATCTCTACGTAAGGCCTGATCATAATTGTCTTTTAAGCTGCGCAGCACTGAGAGAGAGAGAGAGGTTACATGATTTCATTAGATTACTTCAAACTCACATATTCTTCTAACGACCAGACAATATTTTAGCAATCATGCTTTTGAAAATGCAAAGGTTAGCCTGGGTGTTCTCGCCCTGCACCTCCTCAAGCTTTGGGGAAAATGCCAAGAAAATGGGGTAAATGTGGCGCCAGATTGTATTGCTCCAAACATGACCAATTCTTGCCAAAACCCAATAGGAATCAAAATTTTAAAGCTAGAAATTTAATCCTTTGATAATATAATTGTGCTCAGTTAATGTATTGTTTCAAACTTGCTGTTGCCCAATAATTCACCAAATGAATCCATCAAATAACATGGCATCTGTGCCATATGACAACTGGACTAACAGACCCAATTACCAATTTAACGCAAAATAAACATAAAAGACAGAAAAAAAAAAAAAAAGGGTAAATTAAATCATTTTTATGGCACGCATAAACAAAAGTTGGCATATACAAATATGTTTTGATCAAGCTGATCACAACAATATTATTAGTTATCATCTTGTACCACAAATCAAGATCCCAAAAAAAACCATCCTACAACCATTAATCCTAGTCCAAAAACCCACTTCGGGTACAGTGCCTGAGAACCGGTTAGCTCCTTTGCATTTCATCCTCCATTTCTCAATTCGTGACCTCCGAACCTTCCGATAGCCACTATTATCGCATTGTCACACAAAATCATAATCAACCCTCCAGTAGAATTTGCAGGCAGAATTGGCAGATTCAGTCCACCAATACAATCTGGAATTGCTAATTGCCATGACCAATTTCCAAAATTTAATTCAATAACCACCGGTGCAAGTTTAATGCTTCATGAATAACAATCTAGGTACAAGCACAGAGTCCCAAAATTCATCCCCCCACAAGCTTTTTTATATGAAAAAAAAAAAAACCCACATAAAACATAGCTATGATATGAAATGGGTATGAGGGAAAAAGGCAAAAAGGAAAAGATCTAGGAAGTCGGGTTTATGGAAAATGTACCATCAAATGAGAGGGCATTAACAGGAGGGTGGATGATGGTTATGAGAGCCACGCCATCAGCTCCCACCTCCATGACTGTTCTTCCCTTCGCAGCGCTACCCATCATGTATCTCTCTGCTACGATTCACAATCCTTCTCCTCTCTCTCTCTCTCTCTCTCGATTCAGTGGGCAAAAATTCAGACCAATACTTCACATCGGTTGGTTTGGGTTTTAATAAATGGAAGGAGGTGTCGTGTCCGACTCACTGTGCAGAATGACGTTGGAATGCGTTAGCAAGAAAGCTTAGCTGAAAAGGGAAATCGGAATGGTCCATCTATATCCTCAATAATCATTATAGATGACAACTTCCTTTAACTCCACTCGCGCTGCCTGAGAGTCACACCACGCTCCATAGTTAATCTGTAAAACAGTCAAATTGAGTACCTATCCCGATCCGAATGATTAGTCATGATTAAGTAAAATTATTAAGGAAAAATATAAAAAAGTCCCTAAATTATTAGTCGTTTACAATTTAATTATTTAATGTTCAAAAAGTAATAAAGTAGCCCTCAAACTACTAAAATATAACAAAAAAGTCACTTATTTTTTTATATTCCTATAATACCCATATTCTTTTAACAAATAAAATAATAAAATAATTGTAAAAAAAAAAACTGAACAATTTTTAAAAATAAAAAAACACAATGGTCTAGTAAATACAAAAAAAAAAAATTATTATTATTATTATTTTTTTGAGTTTCTTTTACAATTAGTTTAATATTTTATTTGTTAAAAGAATAAGGATATTATAGCAATATAAAAAAATAAGTGACCTTTTTATTACATTTTGGTAGTTTGGGGGACTACTTTATTACTTTTTTAACATTATGGGGCTAAATTGTAAACGGCTGATAGTTTGAGGGGCTTTTTAAAATTTTTTCCAAAGTATTATGTATTATATTTTTTTTAGGAAAATGTTAAGAGTTTTTTCTATAGTGTTCTTCTAGCATTATCCCAATCTTACGTAAAATATTATTTAAGAAAAAATAAAATTGTAGTGGCCTTCGCTATCAGTTTTTTTAAGCATTAGCACTAAATTTAGGATGATTAAATCCATTTGGGGTGATACCATCCCTAAAGGATTAATTTTACACCCTTAAGTTTTAATTTTGAATCCAAAAACAAGTTTTAAAGCATTATAACCTAAATATTAACTCATAAAAATTAATTTGTTGACAAAAAAAAATGATACTACAATTTTATTTTTTCTTAAATCATGTTTTATGTAAGACTGTGAGAATATCAGGAGAACACTACCGGAGGAATCCCTCGCAAACCCTTTTTTTTATTAGAAAATTACTGGATTAAATAATTATTTTCTTTTAGATCTCCTCGGCATAAACTCTAGAAAATGCTACACTTTTTAAAAATTGGTTTTCAAATGATGTGTTTTCATTCTATAAGGTTTATTATTTTCACCGACTCATCAGATGGTGACAAATCATTTGACAACCAATTTTTGAAAAGTGTAGCATGGATTGGGATCCCCTCATATTAGAGGGAAAATCTGTCTGTCCATTTTCATACACCCGTCCACAACACGCCACGTGTCCCACATAAATATATAATAAAATATTAATTAATTTTTAAAAAGAAAAGAAAATTAAAAATAATAATAAATTAAAATCAAATTAAATAATAATAATAATAAAACTGGGGCGGCCGGCAAACCCATAGGGGGTGGCTGGCCACCCTAGTTGAACCAGGGGTGGCCATTTTTTTTAATTTGATTTTAATTTTTTATTATTTTTAATTTTATTTTCTTTTTAAAAACTAATTAATATTTTATTATATATTTAAGTGGGACATGTGACGTGTTGTGAACGTTTGGATGAAAATAGACAGACATGATGAAAATACGAGAGCCCTCATATTTCCCCTCTAATATAAGGGGACCCCGATCCGTGTAGCACTTCTCTTAGTATAATTTTTGGATTAGAATCTCCTCAAATTTACTAAAATATGAGATTCTCATATTTTAAAATCTCAGTCTTCCATTACATCTAACTGTCCAAATAAACGCAGGGAGTTTGTGAGTTACTGAAGCAAATAATTTTAGTTTTCAACATTTCAAACCCACTTACCCCAATAAACACACAACCATTTGCATTTATTTTAACCGTTTGATGTAAATGGAGGATTCTAATTTTAAAATCTAAAAATCTCATATTTAAATAAAAAAAAAAAAATTGAGAGGATCTCAATCCATAATTTATGGGGTAGTTCATTCATATGAAAAATTTAATTAAACACAACAAATAAGTAAGATAAATGACAGCCCACTACTTAGCTATTGACTCACTAAGAAAACAGATCCCCTTCATTTCAAATCCTCTCTATTTCCCCTAGTTAATACATTTAGAAGAATAGTGTTGTCCAAATTTTTTTGAAGTTAAAATTTTTGTACAACACTACCATTTTACCTCCATTTCCTCTAGTTTGGAGAGGATCCGTTTAGTTAAATTGAAATGGTATTTATGTTTTCTCACTTTTTGATGGGACAAAAATACCCTCTAGCTAATATAACTAACATGATATTATTCAGATCAAATAAAATTGAGATGATACTAATTCTTGAGAAGTGATAGAGATCAAAACAAATGTACTCAACAAAATTTTCAAAATGATGTGGCAATAGTTTTTAAATTAAAAAAGAAATGCAATTCTCTCTCCCTTATCTGCCACTCACGATCTACCACGTTAGTTTTGACATTTTTTGTTGGTTCATTTGTTTTGCTTTCTAGCACGAGTAATGAGGTAGGGAGGACTAAAGTGATCCTGAATGTGATGTAGCATTTAAAATCATCAATAGATTAAAATTCAATAATGATCATCTCAAATTGAATGGTGATTTTAAATGTCACATTACATTTGGGATAACTGTATGAGGAGTATAGTCCTCCTTATATCATTACGCCTCTAGCACTTCTCCTTCCTTTTTCCTTACTTAAGAACCTATTCGAGATTGTGTAAGCACTTTTAATACCTAAAAAGCTGTGAAAAAAAAAAAAAAAAAAAAAACTAGCATGCTTGGTAAGAAATTCCAAAAGTATTTTTATTAAAAACACATTTTTTTAAAAGGAAAATGTTAGGTACTCTTTTAGTATTTTTCTGTATCTTCTTAACTATGATGTGACTTTTAAAATTATCGTTAAATTTGAGATTATCATTATTGACTTTTTATCTATTAATAATTTTAAAAATTATATCACAGTTTGGAGGACACAAGAGAATACTAGAAAAGTACAAACATTTCCCTTTAAAAAAAAAAAAAAACTTAAAATTAATTAATTTTTTTTAAAAGGTCTTTTAGACTTTAAAAGTAGTACTTCTCGTCATTTCAAACATGTTCTAAAGGCAATTAATCCAAGTAACTGTCTACCTAGACTTTTATAGAAAGACAATACAATAACTATTCAACGACCACCGAGTAGGTTCATAACCGAACCACTACTAAATTAACTACCCATCCTCTTTTTCGTCAATGGCATCATTAAATTATTGGCATGGAAAGGTTTTTGCGTCGTGATTCTCACGCTCTGCGTTGGCAAGTCATGGCATGGCATGGGAGCGGGAGCCCCAAAAGTCATTCTTTTGTTTTATTAAAAATAGTTTCCTCGAAATTATCAATCTATCGTGGTTCTCTAACAGAAAGCCACGTATGACAAAAATTTTGCATCTCTAAATAAAGGCGTAGCCGTGTAGTAGGATTATATTTTGAGAGGAAAAAAAAAAATCAATTTTTTTGACACCTCTGTACAAGAGAGGAAAATTCGAATTAATAATCATCGTTTCATTAAGTATAATTTCAATTGATTAAGTTTTCTCTTGGAGATATTATCAATTTTATTAACAGCCTTTTGTTGCGACAAAAATAGGTATGAGATTAATAACTAATTGCTAACAAAGCGGATTTTTTTTTTTTTTTACATGTATAGAGAAAATGGAAAATAAATTCAATTTAGTGATCTCCATTTCATAAAATGTAATATCCGATCAATTAAATTACTTCTTAAAAACTTATAAAACTGAATTATAGACTATAAAATTGGGAAAAACACATTTTATTTCCTGAACTATCAACTTATTTGTACTTTTAAGTTTTAACTCAAATATTTAAAAAGTGAAACTTTACCCGTCAAAAATATCTGACACTGACATTTTATCCCATGAACTACCTTTTACCCCTTTGAAGTATTTTGAATTAACACTTCACCCTTCTGAGTTGACAGTTTACTTTTCTAAAACTTAGTTACTTTGGAGAATAAAGTGTCAACTCAAAATACTTTAGGAGGTAAAGTACATTTCATGGGGTTAAGTATCAATGTCTGATACTTTAACGGGTAAAATGTCATTTTTTAAACACCAAAATTAAAAATGTAAATATATAGATAGTTCAAGAGAGTAAAATATATATTTCTCATAAAATTAGTATTTTTGTAATCTTTTTGTGCATGTGACGTATGAATATGATTGATGTAGTATGTTGCAAGGGAATTATGATATTTGAGCCGGAAAGGATCTTGTTCTATTATAAGAACGAATTAGCTTGGGTCAACAGGGAGCGATTGCCCTTACATATTTTAATAGTGCTGAAAAATATTCCTCGGAAGATTTTAGGCTTTTTTGGCAAAGTTTTTCTTTAGACACTGTAGTTTGTTGTTTTTAGAAAATGGTAATAAACGGTAACAAAGAAAAAATTTACCAAACAAAGCCTTAATAGCGCCGAGAAATATTCTTAGGAAGAAAAATGATTTTTTTTCTTTTTCTTTTTCTTTTAGGTTTTATTTATTTATTAATTTTATTCCGATGGAAACGAAAGGATGAGATGCAGAAAAGGAGGAATCAGTTTATATTCCCAAAGTTGCACAGTTTTTTATGCTTAAATTCCAAAATGGAATGGGCAAATTGCATGTTCTTCGATAAAAAAATTGAAGAAAATATTTTTTTAATTTTATTAAAATACTGTCAAATGTCTATAAATATCGTTAAAATAATTATTTGATCAAAATTTAATAATGAATCACAAACTCAATGATAATTTTAATAGTTATATTATTCTTAAATATACTCAAGAAAGACTTGTAGCATTACTCGTCATTTTAGCTTGAGAAACCCATATATTTTTAACTTATAAAACTGATTATTACAAGGGGAAACTTCAAAAAACTTCCTTGAACTTTCATACTTTTTCAAATTATCCCCCAAAGTTTAAAAATTCTCAATTTAGAATACCCAATTTTCAATTTTTTGCAAATGTCCACCCTTTGTTTAGATTTTCTGTTAAATCTTGTCAAAAATTTTAAAATACTTTTTTAATTCTTTATAAAAAAAATATTACAAAGGTTCAAGTGTAGGTAATTTTACAAATTTAGTTAAATCCTAACTAATGTTGAATATTTGTTATTTTTTTATAGCAAATGTCCCCCCTCTATTTAGATTTTCCGTTAAATTTTGTAAAATTTTTAAAAAATCTATTTTTTTATAAAAAAATATTACAAAGATTCAAGCGTAGGTAATTTTACAAATTTGGTTAAATCCTAATCAATGTTTGAATATTTGTTATTTTTTATAATAAAAATGGGATATTTTGGAAATTTTTACATGGTAATCGAAAATCCTAATGAAGAGGGAACATTTTAAAAATTAAAAATTTGATACCATAAATTAAGAGTTTTGAAACTTTAAGGAAATATTTCAAATTGTGTGAAAGTTTAGTAGGAGTTTTGTGATGTTTCTCCTTTACAACAATAGACCCACTTTTTAAAAATATTTTGGGGAAAATACTATTTAGCCCCCTCAACTACCAGTCATTTACATTTTAGCCCCCTAAACTATAAAGGTTGTTAAATGGCCCCCCAACTACCAAACAGTTACATTTTAGCCCCTTCCGTTAGTTTTTGCCGACAAAGTGGATGGAAACATCCAAACTACGTCATTTTGATCAAACTTCTTACGAAAATACCCTCCCAACGTAAAAAAAAAAAAAAACAATAAAATCTCTTACCAAAACGGCGCCGTTTTGGCCGAGGTGCACCAACGAGCAGGCCGCTTGCGTTCTTTAAGCAACGGCTTTTGTTTCTGACGGAGGCTGGTGCAGGGTCATTGGATTTGAGGAGCATGAAAGTTAAGGAGTCTGAGTGTGAAGGGCTGAACCATTCTCTAGCTCGGAATTATGTTTTTGATGCCACGGATTGGTCCAAAGCATATGGATTTACAGCGGAGGGTGATTTAATTCATGTATTGCTCTTGGGGGATATAATGAACTTCAAATGCCGGGCAGATAAGATGCTGGCAGATAAGATGGAGGTAAGCACTTAATTATAACTATACACAGTCATATATAGTTTGTAGCGAGGAAATGTTTTGGGTTAGCTGGTAAAACCTTGGAAGCTTCCATATATAGTTAGAAGCGAGGAAATGTTTTAGGTTAGCTGTAAAATCATTTATCGCTTGAGCCTGCCGTTCCAAAAGCACCATCAACTCCTCTGGTACAATACTCTGCTTTTGGTTGCAGAAACAGGGTAGAACAGAGGAGTGCGGGTTCTATTCCATACCCTGTGATTGCACTTTTTTATAGGATATTGTGGATTGCACTCCAGTGCCCTCGCCACCTTCCTCCTTCTCCTTTATTCCTTCATCGTTTACAGGTTAATTAATTTACTCCAACAATAATTCACCACGCTTTTCTTCTCTCTCTCGTATTTTCTCCTTATCTTACTGACTGACAGAAACAAGCCTCGTCCTGCTCTTACATGCGGCATGATCGGTGCATTGTTTGTTATTGCCCTCATCAGGTACGTACGCCAGTGAATATACTTAAATACATATATACTTCTCCTCTTCAATATTTTAGTTTTATTGTTGGCAAATATTTCATGTCTTTCTGGGTCTAATTGCCTGTTTATTTGTTTATGCGTTGCAGTTGTATTGTATAAATGCTTAAAGCTTTTGAGATTGGTTACAACTCTCCCACTTTGGCCTCAGTTATGTCTGATCTACTTCCAGCTTATACTTCTATTCTTGCAATCATCTTCGGGTGCGCTTCTTAATTAATTCCCCTGTCTTCAGTGCTCTGCAACAAAGCTTTCTCTCTGTCTCTCTCTGAAAATGGCGATTTATGAGGCTTATTCAAATGGGTTTTTTTTTTAGGTTTGAAAAACTAGACTTGAGAGCTAAAAGCAGTCAGGTGAGATGTGGTGGCATCATTGTATCAGTCACGGAGGCATTCATTGTTACTCTATACAAAGGCCTACCAATTACATTTGTTTCATTACCAAAGAAAGTGATTGCTGCTGATCAATTACTTTCATTGATGCAATCCAAATGGGTCCTGGGGGCTTTTCTCTTGGCGTTTTACGGCTTCTTCCATGCAGTTACGTTACTTGTACAGGTAAATCATATGTAAACATCCATAGCACCTGCATATTTGTTGTCTTTCTCTCATATATTTGTATTAATCTTTATTTTATTTATTTATTTTTGTTTGTTTTTGAAGTCACGGGTTATAAGGGACTACTCTGGAGAGGTGATCACAGTCGCATTCCTTCGCAATATCTTTGTGACCATCTTATCTGCCAGCATCTCCCTCAAATGCCGGGTAGACTCTTCTAGAGGTGCTTATATGATGGATCTTAGAGGTGGCACTCTCATAGCTCCAAGAAGGTATGTCTCTCCCCCGCGTTATCCCGGTGGAGCAACCAATTCCTTCAGGCAGGGAAATGTAACTGTTTAGTAGTTGTGAGGGTATTTTCGTAAGAGGTTTTATCAAAACGACGTAGTTTGGATGTTTTCATCCACCTTGACGGCAAAAACTAACGGAGGGGGCTAAAACGTAACTGTTTGGTAGTTGGGAGGGCCATTTAACAACCTTTGATAGTTTAGGGGGCTAAAACGTAAATGACTGATAGTTGAGGGGGCTAAATAATATTTTTCCCAAATATTTTTAAGTTCCAATAGCAATCATCTTAACCAATTAAGCAACCATACAACGAGCATGTTGTACTCCCTCTTTGAAGCTTATTCTCACCAATTTCTCACTCAAAATATAAGAAGGGGTTCTGGCAGCCTAGAGGCGTAACAGAGGAAGGAAATGGGCGTGTGAAGTGAGAGGTAGGGGTGGGTATTTAGGGAAAACTCGCCACCAACTCTTTGACAAAGCAGTGGACGTCCGGCAACCCTAGCGTACGTCTAGTGCTATTGCACAGTGGTCCAAAAAGTATCTTATACGTCCAAGCATTACCCAAAGGGTTTTCCAAAAAGTAGTGTACGTCCGCTGTACGGTTTGCAGAGTGTATGTCCGATGGTCCCCACACGTACATCCGCACTACAGATAGCAGAGTATGTCAGCCTCCAGAGAGTTAGTGTTTAGCTTCTATTTTCTAAGGGATCAAAGTGTGATTTGGTTAACGTTAAGGATTTTTGGCCTTGTTAAAACAACTTTATAGAAGGCCTTTGTTGATCGCTCTTATGGAAAGGATTTCAAATAATAAAAATTGTTGTTTTTATCGAGGTATTATAGTTAGGCCCAAAATGTTGGCTTGAACTTGGATGAGAGCCTTATAGGCTAGATTGGGCCAGTTACATGGGCCAGGATTTGGCCATAACCCATGAACCATTGAATATGGTTGACCCAAAATAATATGAACCGGGTCTAACCCAGTGGACCGGGTTGACGAAGTTGGACCGGTTTGGATAGCTTGGCCCGGTTGGCATATTCGGCTAAATCGGATTGGAGATACGTACCCAATGACTCGGTTTAGAAACCGGTTTTGAGCTAGGTTGAAAGCGGATCTAGGGCTGACGTGGCGCGTGGAACACCATGGAGGTGCGTGTGTGACGAATAGATCCTTCTGGAGGCAAGTGAGCGCGTGGAAGCTTGGATGGCTGAGATGTTTTCAAAATCTGGACTCAAAGACGTCTGATTTGTCATCTAGCATGGCTACTGAGGCTATCGACACTTTGTGGCGGCGCATGCAGGAATTGATGGAGGCGCATTGCGGCGGATCTTTGACAGATCAGTAGATCTGTGCCTCGCAAGCATGAATTTGGTATAAATTTTTCCATATAAGGATGCGATGAAGGCGTGGAAGAGTATTTTTAGTGGATGACTGCTTGGCAGCGCGCGGACAACCGAAAAAGTGAGATCGTCGGAAAACGTCAAAGACGTTTATTGGAGGCCACAAAAAGTGGCTTTTTTATACCATATTAAATATATTGTTAAATATATTGTGGAGAGCAGAAGAAGGAGAGAGAGAAAAGAGAGATCGAAAGCATATAATAAACTACATTGTATTGAGACTGATAATAATAATGAATACAGAGGCCTTTATCTATAGAGAGGCAAGTAACCTAGTAGACTAAAAAAAGGTAAACCTAGTAGACATAGAATACCTAAGGAAGTAAATAACTTAATATAATATTCTTAACATCTCCCCTCAAACTCAAAGTGTAAGCTTGAGTTTGGGTAAAAGAAAGGAAAAGAAATAGTTAAATTCGCCGAAAACGCTACTTGTGCCAAAAGCGTTGCCGAAAAAGTCATTGGAGATATGGTCGAAGGTGGGCGGTAGAGCAGCTGGAGGTAGTACCCGGCTCTAACCCGTCGAATCGGGTTGAAAAGCTTGGATTCGGGTGATTTCTCAAATACTCAAATATCTCCCCTCAAACTCAAGGTGTAAGCTTAAGTTTGGGAAAAAGTAGGGACGGTTGAAGTGGCAGTACCCGGTTCTAACCCGTTGATACGAGTCGAAAAGCTTGGATTCGGGTGATTTCTCAACTATTCAAATATCCCCCCTCAAACTCAAAGAATAAGCTTGAGTTTGGGACAAAAAAAATAAGGACGGTTGAAGGCGGTTTAGAAGGAGAAGAATCTTGTTTTCTGCCATATAGAGATGCCAAAAGCAAAAATTGACCACAAATTTGAAATCAAGACGAAAAATTAAGTCAGAAACACCTGCTCAACTTTAAGAGTGGTCAAAGACAATGGTCACCAGTCAACTCTAAAGAAGTCAAATTTAAAAGTCAACGGTCAATTGTCAACGATAGTGGTGCAGACATGGCAGAGGTGCTGATGTGGCAGGGGTTACTAACATGGCAGAAGGCTACTAACATGGCACTAGGGCTAACGTGGCAAAAATAGACTCTGACGCATGTGGTGCACACATGGAAGACTAGTAGTGCTGGAGCGCGTGAGCGTCACGCGCGAATGTTTGAGCGGTGTGTGAAGGCGCGTGCAGCATGGGACGGCGGCACTCTGGAAACCTCAGAGGAAGATCTATGAAACGGTGTGCTGGGAGAAGTGATCGGACCACCGTGGCGGGCTTTGGCGGTGCTATAGTGACGGGCACGTGGGATACACGCGCGAAGCTTCTAAAGGCGCATAAGGACGCCGGTGGCGGCTAATCTTCCACAGATCTGTAGATATGTGCCTTGCAAGCATGAATATGGGATAAATTTTCCCAAATGAGGTTGCGTTGAAGGCGTGAAAGAGACTTTGAGCGGAAAACCACTTGGGAGCTTTTAGATGACCGGAAAGAGGAAGTCGCTGAAGGGAGCGCCGGAAAATGTCAGAGACGTTTATTGGAGGCCACAAGAAAGTGGCTTTCAAATCATGTTAAATATATTATGGAGAGCGAAAGGAGAGAGAGAAGAGAGAGAGCGAAAACATATAATAGACTACATTGTATTGAGACTGATAATAATAATAAATACAAAGGCCTTTATTTATAAAGAGGTAAGTAACTTAGAAGACTAAGGAAATGTAAACCTGGTAGACATAGAATACTTAAGAAAGTAAATAACTTAACATAATATTCTTAACAAGAGCAAATTGATCTTACGACGGAGATTCTGCTTCCTCCACCAAAGAACTCTGCAAGGCAACAGAGCAAGAACCATTAGAGAGGCAATATATACCCAGTGACAATGATTTCTAAATCAAGTAATATTTAACTCTTCAAATCAGCTATACATATTTTGATTATTATTGTGTAGTAGTAATTAAGTGGATTTCTCACCAGAGGAATCCCCTTGGCAGCTCTTTGAGCCAAGTAGGAACAAGGCTTGAAGATATCTCCGTACGTCTCTGACCATTCCTCCAATCTGGAACAAATGTAGTTGGAACCAAGGGAATCGGCCCAGTACATAATACCTCCTCTGATCAAATGTACAAGAAATATTAATTGCATGGAGTAGTTGAGGAGCTAATTAAACATAAAAAGTAATGAGATCGAGTTGTAAACCTGTAAGGTGGGAAACCCATGGCTATAACAGCAGCAATGTCAAGATCTGCTGCTTTCACTGCAATACCTTCGTCAAGCACTCGGCAGGCCTCATTCACCACCGGAAAGAATATCATTTCCACAATGTCCTTTTCTGGTAACTTCACTAGCTGCGTTCAAGTTCATTTTCAAAAATATTAGGAGATGGGAAGTGGAGAGACTTCAGAACAAAGACCAAAAATCACAGAGAGAGAGAGAGACCTTAGGGTCAATGTATTTTTCTAGTTCAGGATCCGGGCCAGCTTCGATTTTCTCGTCATACACATTTAATCCTTTTAGAGTAGTCTCACCTGAAACAGAGTACGTCCATGAAATACTTGAATTTGAATAGTTTTCTACTAATTAATACTTTTGGTATAAGTGATGATTTAACACCAACCAACTTATACCTGCTGTCTTTTTCTCCTGCATTAGTGGGATAAGCGCTGATTTATAGCTTCTCTCGGGAAAATTGTGAACATCAAAACCAACCATGTCATCAGCCAATCTGCATGGACAAATGCAAGAAGTTCGATCATATTATAAGAAGCAACAATCAGATACAGATGAGATGAGCATGCATGGGTTAATATAATTCTCCTCAACCTGAAAGGGCCCATTGGCATTCCAAATTCAGTAATGGCCCTATCAATTTGATACAGATCTGCTCCACGCTTCACGAGCAAAGTAGCAGCTTGTACATATGGGAACAACATCCTGTTGACAACAAAGCCTGTGCAATCTCCAACCACCACTGGAGTTTTCTTTATCTTTTCCACAACATCTAGCAAGTCAACAACCACTTGGGGAGACGTCTGCCTGGTTCGAACAATTTCCAAAAGTGGCTGAGCTGGCCTGCATGGGAAGCATAGCTACATGGTTAAGAGAATCAAATTACAGACAAAAATATGCATCCGGTGTTACCTAAAGAAATGAGCTCCAACAATCCGATCTTGGGATTTTGTCCTCTCCCCAATCAGGCTCAAGTCAATTGTGGAGGTGTTACTTGCAAGTATGCAATGTGGTGGGCAGTACTTCTCAAGATCAGCAAAAATTTGTTGCTTTAAAGAAACATTCTCAATAGCATCCTATTCCAAGCATCAACAACAGCAAACAATGAATACCTTGTATATAGAAACAACGATGACAAAGGTAAACTAAAATCAACATGCATTATGAACTACCTCAATCACCATGTCCATGTCTTTAAAGCTTTCATAGTCAACGACACCCTTGAGAGTTGATATGGTATTCTCCAAGTCCTCCTCAGACATTTTCCCTTCCTTCACACTGCTTTGCAGATTGGCTGAATGGAAAAAAAAAAAATTGATTAAAAACAAAAACCAATTTGAATTGTCTCTATTAGAGTAGAAACTATATATAATAGCCTAACCTCTGACTCTACTAATCCCATCCTGCAAGAACTTGTCATTTTCTTCTTTCAAGGTAACTGGATAATTACTATGAATCAATGTTGTTGCTATTTCGGGGCTCATTGTTCCTCCACCAATGATACCAACCTTATTCACCCATCTTGGCACTAAATCAATATCAGTAACCCCAGGCACCTATTCAAAGATCAAAAGCGACCTTCTCATGACAAAGTTCAAAAGTTGAATCAACTATGCTCAGGCAATAACAATATTAATTTCAAACCTTAGAGGTTCCACGTTGAGCAAAGAGGAGGTGGACCAGACTCTTGGAAGTGACAGAATACAGAAGTTCTTGAAAAGCTTCAGCCTCCTGCAGCCAAATGATTTAATTTAAAATTATCTTAAATTCGAACCTCTTCATTATTTAACTCGCATTTCTATTAAATATTTTACATGTAGTAAAGGAAGATCGAGAGACGGACCTTCCATAGTCCAGCGCGGGGACCAGAAACCAGACCCTCCTCAATGACATCAAGGCAAATTAGTGGGTATTCGACATTAGGAGCTTGTTTCTTGGTATGAGCTCTTGCAAACTTGAGTATTTCCCTTGCTTCCCAAAAGGGCTCTATCTTGTCGGTCCTGTGAAGACTAACAACCCATGGTCTTCTACTGTGGAAGATATCCAGTGCCCATTGACGCGCAGTGTTTACCAACTCATCAGCTGAAACTATGGCATCCACAAGACCCAGACTATAAGCTTCCTCCCCTTTGACTGGCTCTGACTTCTGTTTAAGCACACTCCAAGAGGAGTTTGTGAGAGATTATTGAAATTTATGGGGCTATAATGTCAGATTAATAGAGTCAATTAAGCAAAAGAAAAGACTAATTAATTAATCACAGCATATATATACCAGCATCATATCAAGTGCCTTTGGGAGACCAACAAGACGTGGAAGCCGTTGTGTACCTGATCGAGAGACATGCTAGCATCCATGTTATCATACGTGCATCAAAATCCAATTGAGAATTTCATCAACAACTTTTTTCAGTACATAATTCATCATACCTCCAAATCCAGGAATGATTCCAATGGTAAGTTCAGGCAAGGCTATTTGTGCAGTGGGAGTAGATATCCTAGCATGGCATGCCTGATATGGCAAAATGATTAGAAAATTAAGAAGATATAACAGTAATTGAAAAGAAAAGAAAATCCAAATTAAAGAATTATGGGAACAAATTAATACCATTGCAATCTCTAATCCTCCGCCTATAGTTAGGCCATCAATGGCAGCAACTGAAGGTTTTTTTGCAGCTGAAACACAAAGCAAGCACTCAAATATGCTACATTTAACGAGTACTACTGTCTTTAAAGAAATGTACCTTCGAAAATGTCAGTAATAACATCTACAGCGAGAGAGCCAGGCCTTTCTTCTTTCTCGACTGCAAATACATAACTGAAACGTCACTTCAGGAAACAAGGGAGTACTACTAACACAAACATGGCGGAGAGACCAAATTTTTTGTAGGGGATTAGGTTGTTAACTTGTTTTTGGAATTTTTTTTTTTTATTATTATTACTATTATTTAAAAAAGAAGAAGAAGAAGAAGATCATTGTGATGTGATATGTGTATTTATTAAAGTAATAATTAAGTAATTAAATTTACATATTCTTATCAAATTAAATATCGATACTTGACTCTACCACATGATAAGCATTACCAATTAAAAAAAAGTTTAACAGTATTCCCCTTTTTTTTATTACTATTATTTTTTTTATTCTCTTGTCATGGTTAACGAAAAGAAGAAGACAGAGATAAAGAGAGTATGTTATGAAATAATAATAATAATAATAGACAAATTTAATTATGACATATTCATAAAAAAATAAAAATAAAATGTTAGGAGAAGGAACCTACCAATTCAAAAATCTGGGTTGGTATTATATCTCGTTTCGATTTTAGCATAGGATAAAATTTTACTTAAGAATTGCACACTACAAAAAATAAAAAATAAAAATCTGACCTAAATTTTATGACGTGTTTGGCTGTCTGACACATCAGAAAATTTGGGCCAGAATTTTTTTTTTTTTTGGTAGTGTGCCAATTTTTTTTTGACGGGTTCCTTTTGACGTGTGTGGCAGGTGAGAAACGTGGTCGACAGAAAAAAAAAAATTTCTGACGTGTTAATGGTTGGAACGTCAGAATTTTCTGACACGCCAAAATTCATCACGTCATAAAATATTTTTCTGACGTGGCGAATTGACACGTCAAAAAATGTGAATTTTTTTGTAGTGGCAAATACATTATTACAATGTTTGGCACAACGGAAAATCGTATAATAATGTTTTGGCAGGGTCTCGACCAGGTTTTGCAAGTTTTGACTCGGTTTCAGTGGTTGCCCAACTGGGTCCTCAAAAGTCCCGACTAGGTCCGAGCAGGATCCTAATTGAGTCTCGATAAAATCCCAGCGGGATCTAGCAACATGTCTCAATTAGGTTTGTCGATTTGACAATAAGAAGCTTAAACTCAAAAAATTTGAAGTTTTTTTTGTCAAACCAAAAATAATTTAGGTTAACTATTATTTTCTATTGCATCAAACACCGAAAAATTCGAAAAACATTTTTCAAAAATTATTTTGAGTCTCCAAGAACAGTAGCAACAACTTTCTTTAAGTCCATAAGAGGTAACTTAATCGGTTAGGACCACACTTAATGAAGTGGAGGTCACTAGTTCGAGTCCCCTCTCCCCACTCTTATGCGGACATGTAAAAAAAAAAAAAAACCAACTTTCTTTAATTTAGGACAACATTTTTGCTTTCTTAACATTATTTTAATACAAAAATGTTTTCTATCTCCTCGCTGTTTCCTCGGCATTTATTTGAAAGAATGATGTAAAAATATTTAAATTATATAGGAAAATAATAAATAAAGCCATTGTATAATTTATTTGATTAAAAAAAGCAGCTTAATTCCTTAAAATTTAAATTAATTAGTTAAGAAAAGTTGATGCGCGCATCAAGAAAAAATAATTAATTAATTGCTCCTCCTATCCGCCGGTAGAATATGAGACCAAAAAAGAAAGAAAAAAAAAACGGCGAGCATACTCTTTCCGGCTTGAATTCCCTGAAGAGCTGCAAGATCAAAGCCACCAGAGAAATTGGCCTTTGCGCCTGCAATTTACATAAATAAGATATTGTTAGCTTTGTATATATATATAAAATTAAAGTCCAATGCAAAAGGTCTTCACAGTACTCCTCACCTGTAATCACGATTGCCTTCACATCATCTCTTCGTAAGGCCTTCTCAAAGTTGTCTTTTAAGCTGCCTACCACTGATCGAGAGGAGATACACAGACAGAGGTTAATTACCTTATTTCCTCACACTAATTATTAATCAAGACCCTAATTAATATATATTATTTTCAACCAAAAAAAAAAAAAAACACATGAATTGCTCCAAGTGTCACTTCCACACAGAAGATGCTTTCAAACAGTAATGCTTTGAGACATGTGTTTCACGTACATATCTTTATGCACAGATGCAATTAATGGAGTAATTTCAACTATCATGTGAAAAGGTGAACACTTTTTTCTTCCTATTCAAAGTGAGGAGAAGGGAAGGGGAAATCACAAAAAAAACAAATGACAAAGGTGACATTGTTTCCTAAGAACATTCGGAAATTATTCATTTTTTCCTCTCTAGCAAAATAGCCCTTCTGTAAATTTTTTCTTCAATCTAGTGTGAATAGTAAATAATAGGCTGAGTAGTCTATTCATTATTTACATTATAAACTTTGTTTATTATTATTTTATCTCCCTTTCTTTCTTTCTTTCTTTTTCTCTCTCTCCTCTTTCTTTCACACTCTCACACAAAATAATATTTTAAAAAAAATAAAAGAATATAATGGATGATCTTTTGGATTGTGTATGAAAAAAAAAGAGTAGTTAAACTAAATATATGTACTTTTTTAATAGTTATTTTGCCTAGTTTTGCTAGAGATGCTTTGAGAATGTGAACATTTTTTTTTTCTTTTTCTATTCAAAGTGAGGAAAGGGAAAAGGAAAATTACAATAAAACAAACAACAAAGGCAACAGAGGTTTCTTAAGAACAATTAAGAATTTGTCAAATAAATGACTTAGTTCATCAAGCAAACTGAAACAGCCAAATGAAGTTATTAAATATGGTAACGTTCCATAAACATAACAAAATTCCAAAAGATTACCTATATGATCATCAATAATTGGTTAAAAAAACAAAGAAGATAATCGATAGTCGGAAAGGAGAAAGGTGAACTAATTATGGTGCGACCATAACCACATGCAAGAGGACATAGTACACATCTTACCCACATCTTTTTATCATACTCTGTCTTTTCAAACTTACAATTAAATTTTATATATAATCATACATATTCAATGATAATTTTAATAAATAATAATAATAAAAAAGGGTAATATTGTCCGATCAAGAATGATGGCAATTTCCATTGTGGGCTCTGATAATGGAACAAGCACACACAATCCCTCAAATATTTGGTGAGGGTGGCAGGTCATTATAGCCACTCATAAAGTTGGGTACTATTCCAAACGCACGCACCATCGATCCTCCTAGCCCACGAACCAAGTTCCAAAATAACCAACCCACAATCATTATTACTACTCAAAACACCCGGGGCATTTTGGTAGTTTTACGTTTCGTCCTTTATATCCACGCCAAACCAGTAACCACACAGACTTTCACAGGAACAGGCTTTTCTTCCAATTCCAAACAAGCACCAAAAGTTCCTCCATTAATCAAATTTATAAAGAAAAACTTAAGAAAGTCCCTCTAATCTTTCAACATTTTATACAAATAACACATGAATGAAAAAAAACTTTTATTTACCCCTTCTGATCTTTTATTTTCTCTTACTTTAGACTCTTAAAGGCTTAAAACGGCCCAAAAAGACGTCATTTTAATGCCCAAAAATAACACTGTTTTGGGGCTTAAAACTATGAGTTTAGGGTTTAAGGGTCCAAAGTGAGAGAAAACGAAAGATTAGGAAAGGTAAGTGAGAAATTTTTGTTCATGAGTTTTTTGTGTAAAAAGTTAGAAGATTGGGGGGTTTCTTAAGTTTCCCCAATTTATAAAATTAAGTGAAAAATGTTATTTATTAAATTTAACATATAACTTTATAATTTTATAATTTATTTAAAATAGTTACAATTAAGTAGTCTTTATCCCATCCCATTGAGTTTAATTACGTGGATGGATCATGGGCTTCATATATATATATATGTATATATGTATATATAGGGGTTTAATTGACATGTCAATATATATATATAGGGGTTTGTTAGGGGTTCTCTCCATAATGTTCTCCTGACGTTCTCCCAGTATTATGTAGAACATGATTTAAGAAAAAATAAAATTGTAGTACCATTTTTTTACCAATAGATTAATTTTTATGAGTTAATAGTTAGGTTCTAATGCTTTAAAACTTTTTTTTTATTCAAAACTAAAACCTAAGGCTAGAAGGTTAACCCTTTAGGGATGGTGCTAATGCATAAATTTGATCATCCTAAATTTGGTGCTAATGCCTAAAAAAACCGGTGGTAGATACCACTATAATTTTATTTTTTTTTAAATCATGTTTTACGTAAGATTTGGAGAATACCAGGAGAATACTACGGTGAGAACCCCTAGCATTTTCCATATATATATTTCTCTTANTTTGTTAAAGTAATAATTAAATAATTAAATCTACTCATTCTTACCGAAGTCAAAGGTATTAAATATCGATACTTGATAAGTATTACCTATTACCTATTAAAAAGAAGTTTAATTAAGTATTACCTATTAATTAAGTCACGCGATAAGTATTACCTATTAAAAATAAGTTTAACAGTATCTCGTCTTTTTTTTTTACTATTATTTTTTTATTCTCTTCTCATATATGGTTAGCTATAGTATCTGATTATATAAAGTATTTTTTATTGTAACAAATTTTCATTCTCTATTTCACGTTCACAGACGATGCATGGCCTCTATGAAGCTCGCCGCTTCTCTCTCATGGCCGCCAAACTGATCACCGCCATGCATGCCTACGCTGTCGTGTTCATATTGCAAAGGAAGGAGCTAGAGATATTGCAAAGGAAGGAGCTAGAGAGAGACTCAACGAAAAGAAGAAGACAGAGATAAAGAGAGTATGTTTATGAAATAATAATAATAGACAAATTTAATTATGACATATTAATAAAAAAATAAAAAAATAAAAATGTTTGGAGAAGGTACCTACCAATTCAAAAATCTGGGTTGGTATTATATCTCGTTTCGATTTTAGCATAGGATAAAACTTTACTTAAGAACGGCAAATACATTATTACAATGTTTGGCACAAACGGAAAATCGTAAATATATATATATTCATTTCCTCATATTAAATTTTAAATTATAATAATGTTTTGGCTAGGTCTCGATCGGGTTTCGCAAGTTTCGACTGGATTTCAGTGGTTGCCCAACTGGGTCCTCAAAAGTCTCGACTAGGTTCAAGCAGGATCCTAATCGAGTCTTGATAAAATCCCAGCAAGATCCAGCAACATGTCTCAATTAGGTTTGTCGATTTGACAATAAGAAGCTTGAACTCAAAAAATTTGAAGTTTTTTTTGTCAAACCAAAAATATTTTAGGTTAACTATTATTTTCTATTGCACCAAATACCGAAAAATGCGAAAAACATTTTTCAAAAATTATTTTGAGCCTCCAAGAGCAATAGCAACAACTTTCTCTAATTTAGGATAACATTTTAAATTTTTTAACATTATTTTAATACAAAAATGCTTTCTATCTCCTCGCTGTTTCCTCTGCATTTATTTGAAAGAATGATGTAAAAATATTTAAATTATATAGGAAAATAATAAATAAAGCCATTGTATAATTTATTTGATTAAAAAAAGCAGCTTAATTCCTTAAAATTTAAATTAATTAATTAAGAAAAGTTGATGCGCGCATCAAGAAAAAATAATTAATTAATTGCTCCTCCTATCCGCCGGTAGAATATGAGACCAAAAAAGAAAGAAAAAAAAAACGGCGAGCATACTCTTTCCGGCTTGAATTCCCTGAAGAGCTGCAAGATCAAAGCCACCAGAGAAATTGGCCTTTGCGCCTGCAATTTACATAAATAAGATATTGTTAGCTTTGTATATATATATAAAATTAAAGTCCAATGCAAAAGGTCTTCACAGTACTCCTCACCTGTAATCACGATTGCCTTCACATCATCTCTTCGTAAGGCCTTCTCAAAGTTGTCTTTTAAGCTGCCTACCACTGATCGAGAGGAGATACACAGACAGAGGTTAATTACCTTATTTCCTCACACTAATTATTAATCAAGACCCTAATTAATATATATTATTTTCAACCAAAAAAAAAAAAAACACATGAATTGCTCCAAGTGTCACTTCCACACAGAAGATGCTTTCAAACAGTAATGCTTTGAGACATGTGTTTCACGTACATATCTTTATGCACAGATGCAATTAATGGAGTAATTTCAACTATCATGTGAAAAGGTGAACACTTTTTTCTTCCTATTCAAAGTGAGGAGAAGGGAAGGGGAAATCACAAAAAAAACAAATGACAAAGGTGACATTGTTTCCTAAGAACATTCAGAAATTATTCATTTTTTCCTCTCTAGCAAAATAGCCCTTTTGTAATTTTTTTCTTCGATCTAGTGTGAATAGTAAATAATAGGCTGAGTAATCTATTCATTATTTACATTATAAACTTTGTTTATTATTATTTTATCTCCCTTTCTTTCTTTCTTTTACTCTCTCTCCCCTCTTTCTTTCACACTCTCTCTCGCACAAAATAATATTTTAAAAAAATAAAGAATAGAATGGATGATCGTTTGGAATGCGTATGAAAAAATGAATAATTAAACTAAATATTTGTACTTTTTTAATAGTTATTTTGCCTACTTTTGCCGAGATACTTTGAGAAGGTGAACATTTTTTTTTTAATCTTTTTCTATTCAAAGTACGGAAAGGGAAAAGGAAAATTACAATAAAACAAACGACAAAGGCAACAGAGGTTTCTTAAAAACAATTGGAAATTGGTCAAATAAATGACTTAACCTATCAAGCAAACCAAAACAGCCAAATGAAGCTATTAAATATAAATATGGCAACATTTTTTAAACGAAACAAAATTATAAAAGGTTTGCAACACGATCATCAATAGTTGGTAAAAAAAAAAAAGACCATCATTAGCCGGAAAGGAGAAGGTGAACACTTAAAAATATCAGTAGATCTACCAAATTATGGCGCAACCATAACCACATCCAAGAGGATATCAGCAGTCACAGATCCAGCTCATCAATCAAAGATATAGTACACATCTTTCCCTCATCTTTTTATCATTCTCTCACTTTTCAAACTTACTGTTAAATCTTATATATAATCATACATATTCAATGATAATTTTAATAAAAAAAAAAAAGGTAATATTGTCCGATCAAGAATGATGGCAATTACCACTGTGGGCTCTGATAATGGAACAAGCACACACAATCCCTCAAGTATTTGGTGAGGGTGGCAGGCCATTATAGCCACTATTCCAAACGCACGATCAAGAATGATGGCAATTACCATTGTGGGCTCTGATAATGGAACAAGCACACACAATCCCTCAAATATTTGGTGAGGGTGGCAGGTCATTATAGCCACTATTCCAAACGCACGCACCATCGATCCTAGCCCACGAACCAAGTTCCAAAATAACCAACCCACAATCATTAAGTAGTCTTTATCCGATTGAGTTTAATTACATGGATGGATCATAGGCTTCATATATATAAATGAAAGCTAGGATTGATCATATATATATATAACACTAGAGTTTTAAATGTCTTTACGTACACCTGGCCGGAAACAATTCGCAGAATCAAATGTTTGTGGTAAAACAAAAAACAAAAATGGATATATAGAGAAGTGGGATTAAGATTTAAGAAAGAGTACCATGAAAGGAGAGGGAATTAATAGGAGGGTTGATGATGGTGATGAGAGCTACCCCATCAACTCCCACCTCCATCAACGTTCTTCCTTCAGCTCCTCCGCTACCCATTCTCGATCAGTCTCTGCAGCACTTTGCTGGGGGTTTCTCAGGGCAGTGACTAAGACTTTGGGATATTACGAAAGCTACCGGGGAAGATATATATATATATATATATATATAAGAGGGTTTGCATAATTGACAATTATTAACGGTTAAATATATTTTATATGTGCATGTGTGTATTAGGTGAACATCTCCATGTAACAACAACGGAATGAATAGCGAATGCCGGCTCTCTCTCTCTCCAACGGGTGTTACTGTAACTTATAACGTACCGGCAAATTAACGTTAACACAATTATATTAATTCAAACGTAATTAAGGTTTCTAAGCCTAAGGTTTAGGGAAAGTAATATTGTTTTTCAAAGTCAATTGAAGACTTGACTTCAAAAGATTGCATGAATAAGATACGGATGGAAGAGAAACTATTTCCGATATTATTGCTTTAGAGCTCTTGTAACTTAGAGTCTTGCGACTTTGAATTTTCTATCAATGATAAGCTTCTATCTTTTCCAAAAAAAAAAAAAAATTGACTTGGATGAGTCTGTGGCTCTGTGCCACTCCTTCAACAACCATCCTCATCGATCAGTGCTCACTGGTTGTTGCCCACTTGGGCCACTTATAGTTTTTTTGGCCTGCTTTAATACTTTAATTACTATTTTCTAGTGTTTTCATCAAGATTCAGGAGATAGGGGTTTTTTTTTTTTGGCTCATTTTTTTTATTATTATATTTTCATTATGAGTTTGTTGTTCGACGAGCCTGCTACTACACTTTTTTTTTTTTTTTTTTTAATTTATTCCTGTAACCTTTCTTCTATTTACTAGGAGAAGGAAAAAAAAAATTAAAATAATAATAACAAAATTGAAGACTTAAACTCGTCCATGGATGACCAGTGACCATTATTGACCTTAGGATGTACATGTGGGCAAATATTAACCACCCGCATCCGTTATTCATTATCCGCACATGAAGATGTGGTTAGCAAAAATCATTATCCATATATGAAGATGTAGGTAATGGTTTTAGAGGGTGCGAAAGCAGTTTAATATGCGATAATCGCGTCATGCAGCATACCCTTTATATATAATTATATAAATATAAATATTATATTTAATGAATTCACCAAAACAACGCCATTTTCGTTTTTAATACAAAAATGATATTATTTTGGATTAGGTATATGTTATGTTTGCATTGTTTTCAAAACTAATGTAAATTCAATATATTTTCAGAACATTGGGATTTAAAAATAATAATAATATTAATAAAACAAAGCTCAAACACTAAAAACCAGCCTAAATTTAAATATTATATATATTCGCATTTTGCGAATGGAAATAGATGTATTCATCTCGCATGTACACTCTTACTTGACCCTACGCTTTTTTAACTCGATATATAGGATTTTTTATTTTTTTATTTGATAGATAAGATGTTGGGTAAGAGTACACCCAATAAAAAAATTAAAAAAAGAAAAAAGAAAAAAAAAAACTCACCTAACTAGAGCTTGCGTACAATTAATGCATTATTGACTTTAATCGACTGAGCCGATCATGTTCAACATGATCATTCATTTTTACATTTACATCTTAGTGGCTCATTGACTCACCTAACCTAATTAATTAACCATTTGGGATAGAGTGCAACGGGCAAATCCAGATATTATCCATTATGGAGGGAGATGTGCTGGAAATTATACAAGTATTGGTGGAGTTGATATGATCAACGGATTGAGGATAGTCAAACCAAATTATATATATAGTCTCCGGTCTTCGAAGTAGCCCATTATTTCATTTATTTGGCGAGAGTAGCCCTTCACTCAATTTCTAGACCAAATGTGGATGAAGGATAGTCATAATTTTATTTGAAGTACTGTATTTGCTAGCAAGATATTCTGACCTGATTTTTAAATGAGAGTTTGAATTTTTCTCTAAAAAAAAATTAACCATTTGTCCGATATCTCTTAGCTCACCAGTTTCTCTATGTCTTCTTAGCTTTAAAAAAAAATGACAGTTTCATTTTCCATATATAATAAGATCAAATATATGTAATTGTAAATTTATATATATATATATATAGTTGGTGATGCTCCTCTCTATAGTCGGTTAGTAATCAACAAATGTCAAAAGGAAAAAAGTGGACCAATATGTTTAGAATTTTATGTTTTGCTAAAGATTTTATAAATTTAAAACTAGTTTCTACTGCTTATCGTTTTTGCGTGCAAGCTAGTGTTTGCATCTTTCTTTGAAAAGTTAAGAGCTAATTATTATATTGATAGGACAAATGCTAAATGAAAGTACTAGTATAGTTGAATGCTATTTGCATGTTATTTTATTAGACTGATTTGTATGAATGAACCAACAAACTAATTTGTAGCTAAGTTTCGTCCATTTTCGATAGCATATAATTAAGTGTTGCCTTTAACGTTAATTGCATGACTTATAGTCTGTTTGAGATTGTATTAATGAGTTTAAAAAGTACAATTAATATTTACAAAGTTGTACCCGGAGGGAGGGGGGATCGGGGTAGACCATGGTCCCCCCAAAAATAAGGAAAAAAATTATAAGTAAAAAAATAATAATAATAAACTAAAGTTTTAATTTTTGTCATTTGGCCCCCCTAAAAAAAAAAAAAAAGTCCTATTTTTAGATTTTTTTGCCTTGTTCTTAATATTTTTTGGGCCATACCCATTGTTTAATTAATTATTTAATGTTTTGCCCTTGATTACTTTCAACTGTCCACTTTTTTGCCTTTACTTTTAAATGTCCACCTTTTTTTGGCCCTTGTTACGTAGTCTTGAGTTCAAAATACAACCAATATATATATTTTAATAAAAAAAATTCTAAAGAACCCAAATTTATTTTGGCTAGCCCCTTCCATAATTCCTGTATTTATCCCTGGTTGTGCCAAACAAAAGTTGACATATTTGATAAAAAATTTTAAAAACACTTATTCTAAAACTCACTTTTCATAAAAAAAACATTTACATAAAAATTATGTTTCACGCAATCTAGAATGTAATCTTGATACTCAATTTCATAATGATGGTGGCATTTTTTGAGATGGAGTACTAAGTCACGCCATAATAAATTAATAATGGCGGTGGTATTGAAATTCTGTCAAAAGGATTTGTTGGGATTTGTAGGAAAATTCTTCCACGACTAGAAGAGAGGATGTGAAGAGTTTGGGAGGGAAGTCAACGGGAAAGAGTCTATCTCGATAGAGTAGTGATATTCTTCGGTGATACGCTCGCTTTAATTTAATATTAAAATATTATTAAAAAAATAAATAATATTTTAATATTAAAATCAGGCCAATGTAAATACTATTTATTTACGTTGACTTTATGAATATCACTGCTCATGAAAGTAAGAGTGTGCGTGTTATTTATGTTGTATGTGCATTAGTAGACCAACAACGTTCAAAGTCACAAAAATAGACCAATCCAATCAGTTTTGTCAAAAGTGCGTTTTGATTATTTTTTGGCTTATTACCTTTTTAAAAGCGTTTTTTATTTTTTTTTACCAAACAAATATTTTTTTCTTCAAACAAATTTTTTGAGTATTAAACACACTTTTAAGTCCTTTAAACACATACTCAAACAAACACTAAATACTGGTCTATGGGCAACCGTTACTGTCACTTCAACAATTTTTAATATGTTGAATATAATCCCATCGTCGAATTTTACCAAAAACATATCAGGCCTTACACCAATCTTTCATTTTCAACGATCATTATATTAAGGGGTAATTTCACTTTTAACTTTTGAATTATCACGTAATTTGACAAACCCTACAAACTTCAAAACCTTTCGATTTGGACCCCTGAACTTTCAATTACAATGAATTTGAACCCTTCTGTCAGATTTAACAGTTAACTTCTNTTTTAAAAGCGTTTTTTATTTTTTTTTATCAAACAAATTTTTTTTCTTCAAACAAATTTTTTGAGTATTAAACACACTTTTAAGTCCTTTAAACACACACTCAAACAAACACTAAATACTGGTCTATGGGCAACCGTTACTGTCACTTCAACAATTTTTAATATGTTGAATATAACCCCATCGTCGAATTTTACCAAAAACATATCAGGCCTTACACCAATCTTTCATTTTCAACGATCATTATATTAAGGGGCAATTTCACTTTAAACTTTTGAATTATCACGCAATTTGACAAACCCTACAAACTTCAAAACCTCTCGATTTGAACCCCTGAACTTTCAATTACAATGAATTTGAACCATTCTGTCAGATTTAACAGTTAACTTCTAACGACAATACTTAAAAAGACCAAAATATCTATGATTTTCGTTTTTTATTAAAAAAAAAAAAAACCTTGTGACTGCAATTTTTTTTACTTTATTTTTTAATTTGGAATTAAGGGTAAATTTGAAACTTCATAAAAAAAGACAAGGGTATAAACATCATTATCTCACTTTTAACGTTTAAAATCTGACATAGTGGTTTAAATTGATTACAATTGAAAGTTCAGGGTTCCAAATGAAAGGTTTTGAAGTTTGGAGGAGCTTATCAAATCGCATAGTAATTCAAAAGTCTAAAGTGAAGTTAGCCCATATATTAACTTTAACAGAAAAGTTCCCCTTCTATCCTCACTCACTTATATGTTGAATATTTGTTTATACATTTTTTTATACATATAATAAAAATAAGCAATGATATTTAGTAGATTCTTATATAACTATTATACAACTGGATAATGTGTCAATAAAATCAGTCCTTGAATTATGCCTTGTTAAAAAAAATAAAAACTGAACCTTAATATAAGGATTTATTGTTTACTACCACGTTATTGAAAGTCTAAATGTGTGTTTGGCATTGTGATTTTATAAATAAATAAAAAATGCGATTTTAAATCAAATAGTAAAAATAGATTGTTTAAGATTGTGTTTTAAACCAAATTGCAAGTAATGATATGTTTTTTTTTTAAAACGCACAGTTTGAAAAAAAATAAAATGCGATTTTAAATGTCAAACTGCAATTTTTTCAAACGTTTAATTGCGTTTTAAAAATGTTATATTTTTAAATCGCTATGTTTAAATCACACTTTTTAAAATCTTAATCCCAAACAAACCCTAAATGGTGGAGCAAAAGGTTAAAAGCACCAATCCAAAGGAGAATCTTAAAATATATCATGATATTCTGAAATTCTACTTTCTTCGATAAATCTGATAAAATAAACACACAATTTTCAGGTCATGAAGAATGTACAAAAGAAGAAGGGCAAAGCCATCATATTATGTCAAGAAAAGTGGAAGTTCATCTAAAAGGGACTTGGATCCTTTCCATTTCAAATGAAATGGAAGGATCCATTTAGTTACTTTTATGGGATAATTTTATTATTTTTGAACTCCCTATTTTTTATTTAGACAAAAATACTCTTTAAAAATAACTAAATGAATCCCAAGAGGATCCTTCTCCATCTAAAAGACAAACAGATTTGACTAGAAAAGTCCCACCAACCAATGCCATTGGAATTCTAAAAGGCGTGAGGATCCTTCTCCATCTAAAAGGCAAACATATTTGACTAGAAAAGTCCCACCAACCAAAGCCATTTTTTTCTCAAATCCACCCCTATTTTCCTACATTCTCATTATGACTTCGTTTGGTAATCACGTTTGGTGTGGTTACTGTTTGCATATATACTGTTCACATATTTTTGTCAAGTGTAAAAAGCCGATTTTATCCTCCAATTTTTCCCTAAAAAGACGACCACATATACTCCTCTACCCCCTTGAGCCAGTCGGATCTGGACGGCGGACGCCTGAGAGCTGGGAGCTGGGAGGACGGACGCCCGGCGTCATGATCTCCTCTCTTACCGTGCATCTCCCCACCTTCTTTTTTGGGAAAAATACATTTTACCCCCCTGAAGTATCCACCGATTTTCACTTTTGCCTTCAAAGTTTAAAATGTGACACTTTACCCTCCCAAACTTTCAAATTGTGGCAATTCAACCCATTTGGCCTTTTTATTCCCAAAATGCACTAATCATAAATTTTATTTTTTAAAAAAAAAAAAAAAAATCCAAAAAAGNCACCCCCTGGGCCACTAAAGGTGGTTCGGCTGCCCCTAGACCGGCCGGTCTGAGGCGGCCGAACCACCCCCTAGGCCACTAGTTTGGAAAAGCTTGGATTCGGGTGATTTCTCAACTACTCAAATATCCCCTCTCAAACTCAAGGGGTGAGCTTGATGTAACATCCCACCCCAATGACACACAATATTATCCGTTTTTGGCTCCTCCAAACCAGACTTCCTAGGAGGTCACCCATCCTGGTACTACTATCGCAAAAACACGCTTAACTGCGGAGTTCTGATAGGATCATGACTATCACCGCTTTAAAACGCGTTGTTGTCATTAAGGGTGTAAGTATACATATAAGCACATCCCCATCTCCATACCTAGGCGATGTGGGACGTCACAATCACCCCCTCTTAGGATCCAACGTCCCCGCTGGTGACCCTCATGGGATTAGCCCATTCTTGGCGTCCCAGCGAGCGCCCGCTAGCAACCCCCTCATGGGCTTGTGCACGCTCCCCCCATCTCAGGCTGGGTAATGGCTTTGATACCATTTGTAACATCCCACCCCAATGACACACAATATTGTCCACTTTTGGCTCCCCCAAACCAGACTTCCCATCTGATAGGATCATGACCATCACGACTTTAAAACGCGTTGTTGTCATTAAGGGTGTAAGTATATATATAAGCATATCTCCATTTCCATACCTAGGCAATGTGGGACGTCACACTTGAGTTTGAAAAAATAAAATAAAATAGGGACGATTGAAGGCGGTTGAAAAGGAGAAGAATCTTGTTTTCTACCATATAGAGATGCCAAAAGCAAAAATTGACCACAAATTTGAAATCAGGACGAAAAATTAAGTTAGAAACACCGGCTCAACTTTGAGAATGGTCAAAGTCAATGGTCAATTGTCAACTCTAGAGAAGTCAAATTCAAAAGTCAACCGGCAATTGTAAACGATAGTGGTACTGACATGGCAGAGGTGCTGACGTGGCAGGGGTTGCTGACATGGCAGAAGGCTGCTAACGTGGCACTAGGGCTGACGTGGCGAAAATAGACTTTGGCGCGTGTGGTGCACGCGTGGAAGGCTAGCGGTGCTGGAGCGCGTGAGTGTCACGCGCGAATGTTTAAGCGGCACATGAAGGCATGTGCAGCATGGGACGGCGGCATTCTCGAAACCTCAGAGGAAGATCTATGAAACGGTGTGCTAGGAGAAGTGATCAGACCACGGTGGTGGGCTTTGGCGGTGCTTTAGTGACCGGCGCGTGGGATGCACTCACGAAGCTTCTAAGGCGCGTGAGGACGCCGGTGGTGGCTGATCTTCCACAGATCTACGCCTCGCAAACATGAATCTAGGATAAATTTTTCCAGATGAGGTTGTGTTGAAGGCGTGGAAGAGATTTTGAGCGGAAAACCGCTTGGGTGCGCGTAGATGACCAGAAAAGAGGAGGTCGCTGAAGGGAGCACTGGAAAATGTCAAAGACGTTTATTGGATGCCACAAGAAAGTGGCTCTGAAACCATGTTAAATATATTGTGGAGAGTGAAATGAGAGAGAGAGAAGAGAGAGAGCGAAAGCATATAATAGATTACATTGTATTGAGACTGATAATAATAATGAATATAAAGGCCTTTATTTATAAAGAGGCAAGTAACCTAGTAGACTAAGGAAATGTAAACCTAGTAGACATATTATACCTACGGAAGTAAATAATTTAACATAATATTCTTAACAAGAGCAAATTGATCTCACGACAGAGTTTCTGCTTCCTCCACCGGAGAACTCTGCAAGGCAACAGAGCAAGAACCATTAGAGAGGCAATATATACCCAGTGACAATGATTTCTAAATCAAGTAATATTTAACTCTTCAAATCGGCTATACATATTTTGATTATTATTGTGTAGTAGTAATTAAGTGGATTTCTCACCAGAGGAATCCCCTTGGCAGCTCTTTGAGCCAAGTAGGAACAAGGCTTGAAGAAATCTCCGTACGTCTCTGACCATTCCTCCAATCTGGAACAAATGTAGTTGGAACCAAGGGAATCGGCCCAGTACATAATACCTCCTCTGATCAAATGTACAAGAAATATTAATTGCATGGAGTAGTTGAGGAGCTAATTACACGTAAAAAGTAATGAGATCGAGTTGTAAACCTGTAAGGTGGGAAACCCATGGCTATAACAGTAGCAATGTCAAGGTCTGCTGCTTTCACTGCAATACCTTCGTCAAGCACTCGGCAGGCCTCATTCACCACCGAAAAGAATATCATTTCCACAATGTCCTTTTCTGGTAATTTCACTAGCTGCGTTCAAGTTCATTTTCAAAAATATTAGGAGATGGGGAGAGGAGTGACTTCATAACAAAGATCAGAAATCACAGAGAAAGAGACCTTAGGGTCAACGTATTTTTCTAGCTCAAGATCCGAGCTATCTTCGATTTTCTCATCATACACATTCAACCCTTTCAGAGTAGTCTCACCTAAAACAGAGTACGTCTATGAAATACTTCAATTTGAATAGTTTTCTACTAATTAAAACTTCTAGGATAATCGATGATTTAACACCAACCAACTTATACCTGCTCTCTTTTTCTCCTGCATTAGTGGGATAAGCGCTGATTTATAGCTTCTCCCAGGAAAATTGTGAACATCAAAACCAACCATGTCAGCCAATCTGCATGGACAAATGCAAGAAGTTCGATCATATTATAAGAAGCAACAATAAGATACAAATGAGATGAGCATGCATGGGTTAGTATAATTCTCCTAAACCTGAAAGGGCCCATTGGCATTCCAAATTCAGTAATGGCCCTATCAATCTGATACAGATTTGCACCACGCTCCACGAGCAAAGTAGCAGCTTGTGCATATGGGAACAACATCATGTTGACGGCAAAGCCTGTGCAATCTCCAACCACCACTAGAGTTTTCTTTATCTTCTCTACAACATCTAGCACGTCAACAATCACTTGGGGAGACGTCTGCCTGGTTCGAACAATTTCCAAAAGTGGCTGAACCGGGCTGCAGGGGAAGCATAACTACATGGTTAAGAGAATCAAATTGCAGACAGAAAAACAAAAGGGAAAATATGCATCTGGTACTACCTAAAGAAATGAGCTCCAACAATCCGATCTTGGGATTTTGTCCTTGCCCCAATCAGGCTCAAGTCAATTGTGGAGGTGTTACTTGCAAGTATGCAATGTGGTGGGCAGTACTTTTCAAGATCAGCAAAAATTTGTTGCTTTAAAGAAACATTCTCAATAGCATCCTGTTCCAAGCATCAACAACAGCAAGCATTGAATACCTTGTATATAGAAACAGCGATGACGATGGTAATCTAAAATCAACATGCATTGTGAACTACCTCAATCACCATGTCCATGTCTTTAAAGCTTTCATAGTCAACGACACCCTTGAGAGTTGATATGGTATTCTCCAAATCCTTCTCAGACATTTTCCCTTCCTTCACACTGCTTTGCAGATTGGCTGAATGGAGAAAAAAATAATAATTAAAAACAAAAACCAATTTGAATTCTGTCTCTATTAGAGTAGAAACTATATATAATAGCCTAACCTCTGACTCTACCAATCCCATCCTGCAAGAACTTGTCATTTTCTTCTTTCAAGGTAACTGGAAAATTACTAAGAATCAATGCCGTTGCTATTTCAGGGCTCATTGTTCCTCCACCAATGATACCAACCTTATTCACCCGTCTTGGCACTAAATCAATATCAGTAATCCAAGGCACCTGTTCAAAGTTATGATCAAAAGCGACCTTCTCATGACAAAGTTCAAAAGTTGAATCAACTATGCTCGGGCAATAACAATTTTAATTTCAAACCTCAGAGGTTCCACGTTGAGCGAAGAGGAGGTGGACCAAACTCTTGGAAGTGACAGAATACAGAAGTTCTTGAAAAGCTTCAGCCTCCTGCAGCCGAATGATTTAATTTACAATTATCTTGAATTCGAACATTTTCATTATTTAACTCGAATTTCAATTAAATATTTTACGTGTAGTAAAGGAAGATCGAGAGACGGACCTTCCAGAGTCCAGCGCGGGGACCGAAAACAAGACCCTCTTCAATGACATCAAGGCAAATCAGTGGGTGTTCGACATTGGGAGCTTGTTTCTTGGTCTGAGCTCTTGCGAACTCGAGTATTTCCCTTGCTTCCCGAAGGGGCTCTATCTTGTTGGTCTTGTGAAGACTAACAGCCCATGGTCTTCTACTGTGGAAGATATCCAGTGCCCATTGACGCGCAGTGTTTACCAACTCATCAGCTGAAACGATGGCATCCACAAGACCCAGACTATAAGCTTCCTGCCCTTTGACTGGCTCTGACAACTGTTTAAGCACACCCCAAGAGTAGTTAAGGAGAGACTATTGAAATTTATGGGGCTAGAATGTCAGATTAATAGAGTCAATTAAGCAAAAGAAAAGACTAATTAATTAATCACAGCATATATATACCAGCATCATATCAAGTGCCTTTGGGAGACCGACAAGACGTGGAAGCCGTTGTGTACCTGATCGAGAGCCATGCCAGTATCCATGTTATCATACGTGCATCAAAATCCAATTGAGAATTTCATCAACAACTTTTTTCATTACATAATTCGTCATACCTCCAAATCCAGGAATGATTCCAATGGTAAGTTCAGGCAAGGCTATTTGTGCAGTGGGAGTAGATATTCTAGCATGGCATGCCTGATATGGAAAAATGATTAGAAAATTAAGAAGATATAACCGTAATTAAAAAGAGAAGAAAATCCAAATTAAATAATTATGGGAACAAATTAATACCATTGCAATCTCTAATCCTCCGCCTATAGTTACGCCATCAATGGCAGCAACTGAAGGCTTTTTCGCAGCTGAAACACAAAGCAAGCACTCAAATACACAATATTTAACGAGTACTACTATCTTTGAAGAAATGTACCTTCGAAAATGTCAGTAATAACATCTACAGCGAGAGAGCCCGGCCTTTCTTCTTTCTCGACTGCAAATACATAACTGAAACGTCACTTCAGGAAACAAGGGAGTACTACTAATACAAACATGGCGGAGGGACCAAATTTTTTGTAGAGGATTAGGTTGTTAACTTGTTTTTGGAATTTTTTTTATTGTTACTATTTTTTTTTTTTTTAAAAAAAGAAGAAGATTATTGGGATGTGATATGTGTATTTGTTAAAGTAATAATTAAATAATTAAATCTACTCATTCTTATCGAAGTCAAAGGTATTAAATATCGATACTTGATAAGTATTACCTATTAAAAAGAAGTTTAATGAAGTATTACCTATTAATTAAGTCACGTGATAAGTATTACCTATTAAAAATAAGTTTAACAGTATCTCGTCTTTTTTTTTTTACTATTATTTTTTTATTCTCTTCTCATATATGGTTAGCTATAGCATCTGATTATATAAAGTCTATTTAAAATTTAACTAAAACACCCCCTTTTTATTTTTTTTTATTTTTTTTTCTTTTTCATTTTAGCTACTTAATTTTCAAAAATACATATATTATATTTATATATGTATTTTTTATTGTAACAAATTTTCATTCTCTATTTCACGTTCACAGACGATGCATGGCCTCTATGAAGCTCGCCGCTTCTCTCTCATGGCCGCCAAACTGATCACCGCCATGCATGCCTACGCTGTCGTGTTCATATTGCAAAGGAAGGAGCTAGAGAGAGACTCAACGAAAAGAAGAAGACAGAGATAAAGAGAGTATGTTTATGAAATAATAATAATAGACAAATTTAATTATGACATATTCATAAAAAAATAAAAAAAATAAAAATGTTTGGAGAAGGTACCTACCAATTCAAAAATCTGGGTTGGTATTATATCTCGTTTCGATTTTAGCATAGGATAAAATTTTACTTAAGAACGGCAAATACATTATTACAATGTTTGGCACAAACGGAAAATCGTAAATATATATATATTCATTTCCTCATATTAAATTTTAAATTATAATAATGTTTTGGCAGGGTCTCGATCGGGTTTCGCAAGTTTCGACTGGATTTCAGTGGTTGCCCAACTGGGTCCTCAAAAGTCTCGACTAGGTTCAAGCAGGATCCTAATCAAGTCTCGATAAAATCCCAGCGAAATCCAGCAACATGTCTCAATTAGGTTTGTCGATTTGACAATAAGAAGCTTGAACTCAAAAAATTTGAAGTTTTTTTTGTCAAACCAAAAATATTTTAAGTTAACTAATATTTTCTATTGCACCAAACACCGAAAAATGCGAAAACATTTTTCAAAAATTATTTTGAGCCTCCAAGAGCAATAGCTACAACTTTCTTTAATTTAAGATAACATTTTAGCTTTTTTAACATTATTTTAATACAAAAATGCTTTCTATCTCCTCGCTGTTTCCTCTGCATTTATTTGAAAGAATGATGTAAAAATATTTAAATTATATAGGAAAATAATAAATAAAGCCATTGTATAATTTATTTGATTAAAAAAAGCAGCTTAATTCCTTAAATATAAATTAATTAATTAAGAAAAGTTGATGCGCGCATCAAGAAAAAATAATTAATTAATTAATTGCTCCTCCAATCCGCCGCTAGAAGCCTAGAAT
>CM017326.1:25264085-25470097 GCA_006937295.1 Carpinus fangiana
TATATATATATAATGATTGTATAACATATACTAGCTAATTAATATATTGGTATCACGAAATCATAATCTATGGACCAATATGTTTAAAATAGTTTCTAGTACTTATCGTTTTTGCGTAAAAGCTAGTGTTTGCATCTTTCTTTGAAAAGTTAAGAGCTTAAAAAACACTTTTAGTATCTATAAAATTATGTCAAACAAAAAATGGCATATTTGGTAAAAATTTTAAAAGTACTTATTTTAAAATAGTCGAAACATATTTTTGATTAAAACTTTAAAAGAAAATAATCAAAAATAATAATTTTTTATTTAAAAATTCTATTTCTAGAAGAAAGTTTCAAACATAATCTAGGTACACAAATTCATAATGATTACTTAAAATAAATAAAAAAAAAAAAAAAAAAATCATAACGATGGTGGCATTTTTTGAGATGGAGTACTACGTCATGCAATTAACGTCACGCCATAATAATGAAGGTGGTATGGAAATTCTCTGGGTTTTGTAGGAAAAATCTTGCACGACTAGAGGACGTGTACTCTGGGAGGGAAGCCTACGGGAAAGAGCCTATGTAAATGCTGTGATGCTGCTCTATGGATGGAAATCCTCTGACGTTCTGTCATCTATGGATGGAAATCCTCTGACGTGTTCGCCTTTATCCCACATCTATCTATCTATTTGGAGGTTTCCTTCAAATTACTTAAAATTTGAGAATTTCATGTTACGTTATTGTGATCATTTATTTTAAATTTAATAGTCTATTAAATGTCAATTACTGTTATATAATTGAAACATTAAATTTTGATTTTAAGCTGATTTTTATTTTATCGAGATTTAAATGATTTTATAGATTATTAGATTTAAAATGAAAAGTTACGATTTCGTAACATGAGATTCTCCAATTTTGAGTAATTGAAGGGGATCTCAAATTCAATCCCTATCTATCTATGATTATATTTAGGAGAAACTTTATTTTGACTCCCTAAACTTTCACGCGATTTTACAAACTCTCCCTAAACTTTAAAATTTTTCACTTTGGATCCATGAACTTTGAATTACTCTCAATTAGAACCCTTTCATTAATTTTAGTCATTTAAAATACAAAAAGATCAAAATATCCCTGAATTTTTTTTTTTTAATAAAAAAAACATTTTGAAAAGTCTGACGGAGGGGGTCCAAAGTGAGAGATTTTAAAGTTTGAGGGGGTTTATAAAATCGCGTAAAAGTTCAGAAAGCCAAAGTGAAATTTCTCCTTATATTTATTATAATTTTAGTTACAATTATATTTATTATAATTTTTTCGGTTACAATATATACCAAGGAATTTATTCTAGCAAAAGAAGTTGTGGAATTCAAAAAGATGTTATAAAATTTATGTTATTGAGTGATTTTGCTCTTTGATGGGAGGAACAAAATCAATAACAATTAAGGACAAAGGTCCCTAACGTACCTATAAAAAGCTATATGTATTCCATCATTTTACACAGTATTATATTAGTAGGTATAGGTTAGAAGAACTTTTCTCTAAAATCCTGTTTTCTAATTTTCTAGTTTGATATTGTGATTTTATAAACAAAAAATACGATTTTAAACCAAACGGGTAAATAGTAAAGGTCAAACTGTAATTTTATCAGACATTTAATTACGTTTTTAAAAAGTCATATTTTCAAATCGCTATGTTTAAATCACACTTTTTAACTTAATTCCAAACAAACCCTAAATAAAGGAGCAAAAGGTTAAAAGCACCGATCCAAAAGAGAATCGCAAAATATATCATGATATTCTGAAATTTTGCTTTCTTCGGTAAATCTGATAAAACAAACACACAACTTCCAGGTCAGGGGAGAATGTACAAAAGAGGAAGGGCAAAGCCGTCATATTATGTCAAGATATGTGGAAGTTCATCTAAAAGACGAACATATTTGACTAGAAAAGTCCCAACAACCAAACCCATTGGAATTCTAAAAGGTATGTTGGAAAAGACGCCATTGGAATTCTAGGTGTGTTGGAAAAGACACATCTTTTTCTCAAATCCACACTTTTCTTCTTCTTTTTTTTTCCTGATTCTTTTCCGTCTATTTGAATTGGACTAAATAATATGTATTTTTGTAATTTTAAAAAGACATAAATATTCATTAATTATAACTAACGAGATATTATATAGTTCAAACAAACAGAAGACGATCATGTTCCTTTGCAATTAGGGGTGAGGATCATGTTCCTTTGCAATTAAGGGTGTAAGCGAGTGAAGCCGCTCGCGAGTGAACTCGAGATCGGTTCATATAAACTCAACTCGTGCTCGACTTGATTATTAAATAAGTCATTTCGTAAATATAAATTTTGGATCGAATATTAAACAAAGTGAGTTTAGCACGATTCGGTTAGGCTCATGAGCAAGCTCGTATAAGGCTTGACTCGCTTATTAAACTCGACTTGTATATTTTTTAATAAAGTAACAAATAATAATATACAGTCAATAATAACATAAATATGGATGGAAAATGCTAGGGGTTCTACCTGTAGTATTTTCACAATCTTACGTAAAACATGATTTAAGAAAAAATAAAATTATAGTGACCTCCACCACCCATTTTTTTAGGTCTTAGCACCAAATTTGCGGCATTAGCACTAAATTTAGGATAATCAAATTCATTTTTTGTAATACCATCCTTAAAGGGTTAACCTTCCACCTTATATTTTAGTTTTGAACCCAAAAACAAGTTTTAAAGCATTAAAACCTAACTATTAACTTATAAAAATTAATCTATTAGCAAAAAAACGGTACTACAATTTTATTTTTTCTTAAATCATTTTCTACGTAAGACTGTGAGAACGTCAGGAGAACACTACTGGGAGAACCCCTAGCAAACCCCTATATATATATATGGAGATGATCCATTTAGGATCCGTTTGAAAGTGCTTTTTTAAAAAAATAATCTGCGCTTTAAAACCAAATCGTAATTTTAAAGTGTTTAAGATTGTGATTTCAAAAACACAAATTTTAAAATCGCAGAAAAATCTGCGATTTTTATAAGTTGACTAAAGAGTGCTTAGGGCCCGTTTGGGAGTGCGATTTTAAAAACACAGTTTTTAAAATCGCTACTTTTTAAAATTATACAAGCGTTTGGTAAAACATGTTAAAAAGTATTTTTGTTTATCAATTGAGTGTTTGGATAACATTAGTATATAATTGCGGTTTCATAGTCAAATAGATAAATATTGCCCCAAATATTTTTTTAAGTGAAATCGTGATTTAGTTTAAATTCGCACTTTTTCAAATATGCACCATCTAGCCTGCTTATTGAAACTGCATATTTTTTTCCTATTTTAAATTAAGTGCTTTTTAAATTGTAATACCAAACGCCTTACGTTTTGTAATATTTTTTAAAAACACATATTATTCTTACAAAATCGCAATCTTAAACGCACCCTTATTTGAAAAAGTGTGAATTTAAACTAGAATCATGATTTCACTTAAAAAAAATATTTGGGGCAGTATTTACCTATTTGGCCATGTAACCGCAATTATATACTAATATTATCCAAATACTCAATTGATAAAAAAGTACTTCTTAACATGTTTTGCCAAACGCATGTGCGATTTTAAAAAGTAGCAATTTAAGGGCATTCACAATGGAAGAGTTAATTTTTTTTTTTATGTAAAATAGTTCCCCAAAACTTAATTTATCTAGTTTAACTAATGACTTTTTAAGGGCCTCCTACATCCGATTAGTTATATTTTTATCTATATCATTTAATTTTTATTTTTTTATTTTTTATAATGATTGTATTTTTCTTAAATATCTTATTTTTCAACTTTTGAGAAAAAAGTGATGTGCAGAGAGAAATAATATGAGAAAATTTTGAAAAAAATGAGATGTAAAAGAGAAATTGTAGGAGAAAATTTTGAAAAAAATAAAAAAAACATGTGATAAACAATAAAAAAAAACATGGGAATAAAATTTTGAGAGAGATGGTGGGAGAAAAAAAGAAGTGAGAAGAACCGCTACATATAGCTTTTTTTTTGCTCATTTAATAAAATATCTATTCTACATTTTTTTTAACTTCTCCAATGTAGAGGGTATTTTATCAATTTAAGAAGCTATTTTACATAAAAGTGTCATTTAGCTCCTCCATTGTGAATGCTCTAAAAAATGCAAACTTTAAAAACACAATTTTTAAAATCGCACTTATTGAAATCGCACTCTCAAACGGGCCCTTAGCTACTTTCAAGGGGTATTTTTGTTATAAAAAAAAATGTAAATGACAAAATTGTCCCCTAAAAAAGTAACTAAATCGGCTAAAAAATGGACACATGTTATTAAAAAAAAAGACACATGCCCCAAGAGGTAGCTCAATCGGCTAGGACCATACCTAATGAAGCAGAAATCACTAGTTCGAATCCTCCTCCCCCTCTTGTGCGAACATGTCAAAAAAAATAGACAAGAAGTTCATCTCCAATACAGTTTGAAAAAAAACTCTATCCAAAATATTCACACCTGAATCTTTATAATTTTTTATTTTATTTTTTATAATAAAAAATGGGTATTTTTGAAAGTTTGACCGGATATAATGAAAAAACCTAATGAATCATGTGACATTGCAAAAAATTAAAAATTTAATACACTAAATCAAGGAATTTTGAACTTTAAATAGCAAAAGTGTTGATTTTTATTTTTTTATTTTTTTATTTTTTTTTAAGACATAAGTGTAGAAAGTTAAAAGCGGTTAAGTGAAAATTTTTCAATTTAAAAACTAAAAGCCTGCACGGGCTCGTTGTAGTTGGGCTCTTTGTGAAGCCCATTTTCTAAAGGGCTGCCCAGAGTGCAGCCTATTGTGAGAGGAATTGTGTCCAATATTCCCCTTTTTAAATAGTCTCGCAAACAGTAAGGCAAATATGCTATGGAAAAGGCCCTATTAACTTCTATAACCTACGCTTTTAAAGGAAATCAACTTTTCAACTACCCCCAAGCACGTAATTAATTTGAATCTTCGTAGACCCTTTTACTTTCAGACAAGTAGTATTAGAGCCATGGTTAGCTTCCTGAGACGAGTATCTGAACGCATCTGAGTTAGAGTTATGTCCACTTTTGCAACTTCAAACCAAACTCGGGGCACTATTAGAAATGTAAAAAGACTCACAAGTGAAAGAAAGATTATTGTAAATGCATTTTTGAGTGTTGAGTTACACATTAATTTTTTTTTTAAAAAAAAAAATAATAGTTAATATACTTAAGTGGACCTAAACCCATCTAATTAGGCTTTTAGACTAAAGTGATATTCAAATTTGTATATTAATGCACTATTGGTACAAACTCTCAAACCATTTATCTCCCCAATAGTTTTTGCACCGGTCGCTAATGTTACTTATGTTGCAAGGTGTCTCTCGCCGCCATTAGTGAAGTCCATGTTATGCCACTAGCATTTCAAGACTGGACTTGTGCCTTTTGGTTTACTTTGTTATTTTGTTATTTTTGTGTAGTTGGCAGATTTGCAAAGTTTCTACGAGTGCATTTTTTTTGTGCACTTAATTTATTTAGTTAGATGTGCTGCTTTCAACCTAATATTCAAAAGCATTTTCGACTGGCCTCCCGTTCTCTTTTTCTTTCGGATTAATAATGGGAAATACTCCATTCTTGTAACCTTTTTCTTATTGGCTTTAAAATTTAAAAAGTAAAAAATAAAAAATAAAATAAAAAATAAATTCTCTCTCTCTCTCTCTTAAGCTTGTTCTCTCTGTTTATTTGATCTCTCATGCATGTTCAATTAACTTCGTTACTACTATGCTGTATTCTTGTAAGAAGCACTGAAAAGGAAAAAAAATCAAAGCTAATATGCCTTGGTTGATGGATGCTGTAGTATGCGTGGTGCTGGATCTATTTGTATCCATAATTCCCCCCGAAACTGTTGAAACTATGGAGATAAATTGCATATAAATTTTTCATATCATCTATTGCTAACAATCCAGACAAATAATTACTGTAGTCTCATGAGTCTATTTGAGATTACGTTGAAAAATAGTGTTTTGTCTATACAAAAAAGTTAAAAAAAAAAAAAAAAAACCTCATTTTAAGCTTCTTCCAAAACATATTTTTCGGCTGTTTTATAGATTGAGCAAAAAAAAAAAAGCTATTTATAAATTTTTTACCAAATGAACTCATTTTTGTTTAGCACAACTTTTTGTGTACTAAATGTACTATTTAAGCTCTTTAACGCTTGAGTCTATTTGAAATTACGCTGGAAAATAGAACTTTTGTCTGTAAAAAAAAGCTAGAAAAAGCTTTTTATGAAAAAAAAAAAAAAAAATCTTATTTTCAAGCTTTCCCCAAAGCAGCAATTGACTTTTTAGAGAAACAAAAGTTTTTTTTTTAAATGTTTTTAAAACTTTTGTGTAAGAGCTGTCAATTTTTGACACAATTTGTGAACCCCTCATGAGATTTAAGAGTTAGGGTTAAAGAGTTTAACCCGTTTCATGGAATTGGTTGGATTAGGGTTTATATCCATGTCTCTATACGACCTAAACCCAACACCCGACATAATGGCTAACAATTTTTAACATGATCCGTGAACTCGATTCCAATATAAAATTAAATGATTATAATTAAAAGATTTAACTCATTTAATTAAATTGACTTATATAATTTTATATTATACCTTAACACAATTCCAACCAAACACACAAATAAAAATGGTCACCTCCGAGTAGGAGCCACTCTCGACCAAGTTGAACAGGTAACCGGTAAATAAGTTACAAGTGCAAATGCCTAATCTGGTATGATATATTGATATGCCATATCCCATATGTCATAAAATCGGTTGACAAGACCACCTATTATTTTTTTCTTTTTAATAAATAAAACCATTATTGGTGTTTAAATTTTATAATCTTTTATTTTTTTAGTCTAAAGAAAAGTATAAAATAGTCTCCTAAATTACTAGTCATTTGCAATTTAGCTTCTCAAAGTTTTAATTGGTATAAAGAATCTCCCAAACTATCAATCCCTTATAATTTGGCCTCTTCCATTAGATAAAACCGTGACAATTGATGAAAAATCCAAAACGACGTCGTTTTGAGATACAGAATTATTAAAATGCCCTCGTTAGAATAAAAAATCAAATTAAAAAACCCCCTCAAAAACGGTGTCGTTTCATTACATTTCAAGAAAACCCGCTTTCTGCCCCCTTCCCCGTCTTCACCGGCGTTTGGGACCTTTGGGTCATCACGCACGAGTGCGGTCACCACGCCTTCAGTGACTACCAATGGGTCGATGACATGGTTGGCATTTTGACTCTTCTCTGCAACTCAAAACTCTCTCTCTTTCTCTCTCTCTCATAGTTTCTCTTTGAATTAACGGGAAAAGAAAAATATCAGGGATGATTCCTGATCCCAGTTGTGTTCTTTAGAAATATCTGTGTCAATTCGGTCCTTCATTTCGCTATAAGGGTTCTGGTTGAGAAATTTCTCATATTTTGGATGCTTTTCGCGCAACAATATTGGGTCAATCTCTCTTGGTTTCTGGGCAATTTTGGGTCATCTTGATTATTTTTTCTGGCTTTTAGCCGGCCTCAGCTTCATAAATCTCTTGTTCTATGCTGTCTATGCCAAAAAGTACAAACAAAAGAAGGCTTCCTAAGGATTCTCCAAGAAGACTGTCATTTCTCCAAATTATTAACAAAACGATTGGTCTGTATATAATTCACCTGATTTACTCTCTCCGCAGTAGGCTGTGGGTTGCAGAAAAAACACAGGGAAGAAAGGTTGATTTTACAATCCCAACAAAACGACGCCGTTTCAATTTTTTTTTTTTAATTATTTTTTTAATCTAATAGGGGCATTTTCGTAACTCTATATACCCAAAACGACGTCGTTTTGGAGTTTCCATCCATTTTCACGGTTTCATCTAACAGAGGGGTCATTTTATAAGAAGTTGATAGATTGGAGGACTACTCTATACCAATTAAAACTTTAGGAGATTAAATTACAAAAAGTTGATAGTTTGGGGACCATTTTATACTTTTCCCTTTGGCCTATGAATTTCACAATTTAATAATAAACCGAAGTTCCATGGTTTGGAATTAAATTAAAGTCAAAGTAAGCTAGGGTATTAAGAAACCAGTTGCATGAGGTTCATAGCCTTGGCAGAGCCCCCCCTTCTTTACGAGAACTGCCTCGAAGTCAAACTGAGTAATTCTATAAAAATAAAAATAAAAAGAATAAAATAAATTACTGGTAATCAAATAAAGACAAAAAATCAAAAACAAAAACAAAAAAAATTGTTCATTATTCATTGTTGCAATTCATTTTATAGGTCTAATTAAAGAGGCTCTTCATGATGATTCATCATGTTGTTGACCTTCAATAATACCGCTTTGCTCACTTGGACGGCTTTTAGAACATGTTTTGTGGGGTGCAATTTTGAATGCCATAACATGATTTGGCTTTCTTCACTGGACATCAACTGATTTTCAAATGAAATGATCAAAGGCCCGATCAGATGAGATAGTCATGGGTTTGAGTCTCAAGAACGTTATGTTGAGGGAGAGATTGTTGAAATTCAATAACGCACTCTACTCATTTGGACGGCTTTGGCTCTTAGAAATGCCTTACGGGGTGCAATTTCAAATGCTATAAAATGATTTAACTTTCCCTACTGAATATCAATTAGTTTACAAATGAGATGGTCAAAGATCCAATCCAACAAAAATAAATAATTACTACCAGCAATACTAATAGTAGTGACCCATAAGAAAAGTTTTGGGTGCTGATTGCTGAGGTAACGAATCTAACTTTTAGATTTCAAACGGATCCATAATATAGAGAAATATACGTAGATTATTGATTGCAGCGATTCTCATATATATATATATATATATATATAGGAAAATACTAGGGGTTCTCCACGTAGGTTCTCCTGGTGTTCTCTCAGTCATACGTAAAACATGATTGAAGAAAAAATAAAATTGTAGTGACCTCCACCATCGTATTTTTAGGCATTAGCACCAAATTTGAGACATTAGCACCAAATTTTTGAGGCATTAGCACCAAAATTGAGGCATTAGCATCCAATTTAGGATGATCAAATTTATTTTGAGTGATACTATCCCTAAAGGGTTAACCTTCCACCTTTAGGTTTTAATTTTGAATCCAAAAACAAGTTTTAAAGCATTAGAACTTAACTATTAACTAATAAAAATTAATCTGTTAGCAAAAAAACGGTATTACAATTTTATTTTTTCTTAAATCATGTTCTATGTAAGACTAGGAGAACGTCAGGAGAACACTACGGGGAGAACCCCTAGCAAACCCCATATATATATATATATATATATATATTACTGATTGCAGCAATTCATTTTACAGTTTCAAGGAAGATCCTCAAACAGTGTTAATCGTAGCGGCTTTGATGATGAAAGTTTTGGGTGCATGCAGAGGGAGAGTCTTCTTAGGGAGTGCGACGACAATGCTCAGCGGTCAGCGCCCCTCTCAGACGAATCTTTTGATCACCTCCTTCCTTGCTCATTTATTATTTTATTGCGATTCCACAAAGACAGCGGCTTTCAACGCACTATTGCCGTCTGGGAAAGGGAAGGCTATTCCAATTGCCTTTCAAATTTTCAACTTTGAATTAATTATTTTAATTATCTACAAAACGTGAGGGCCGGTGAGGCGGTGAGGCCCTCAGGTGGAAGATCCTGTCACTATCTCAGACGGGCAATATAACAGTCATGGCAGCTGCATCACAATAATATCGCATCTATTCTGCATATATTTAAGCTCTTCTAGAGTGAGGCACTCAGATCACAGATAAGCTTTTCAGTCATGGCTGCTCCATCGCCTTCCCATGTAGTCGTTTTCCCTTATATGGCTCAGGGCCACACCATCCCATTACTAGACATAGCAAAAGCCTTCGCAAACCGTGGCCTGAAGGTCACCATAATCACCACCCCCTCAAATGCTCCATTCATCTCTTCCAAAACCTCTTACCACCCAAATATCTCTTCCTCAATAATCCCCTTTCCCAGAGCTCCAGACTTGCCCGAAGGATGCGAGAACACTGCCGACCTTCCTTCAATGGCTCTGCTCGCTCCTTTCATCGTAGCCACCAAACAAATGAAACAACCGTTCGAGGGAGTCCTCAGAGACATGATTGAAAGTGGGTGTCGCCCCATTTGCGTAATCTCTGACTTTTTCCTTGCCTGGACACTCGATTCGTGCCGTTCTTTTGGAATTCCTCGCATCGTCTCTCATGGAATGGCTGTGTTATCAATGGCTATTTGTAAATCCGTCGGTTTGCTTGCCCCGAGCGTAAAGGATTCATCAGATTTGGATCCGGTAGAGTTCCCAAATCTGAAAATTCCATTCACTTTGCTCAAATCTGACATCCCTGAAGGGCTCTTGCATGCCGATCTCGATGACAATTTTGTGCGCCTTTCTCTAGAGGCATGGGAAGCGGATATAAATAGTTGGGGCGTTGTGGTTAACAGCTTTGAGGAGATTGAACGTGATCTCATGGGAGTATTTGAATCCCTCTATGCCAACCATGCAAAGGCTTATTGCGTGGGGCCGTTTCTACTGTATGATCGGCTTGGACAAGATCAAGTGGGGGTTGAGGTGCAATCCTATTTGTACATCAAGTGGCTCAATGAGCAAGCCGAATCCAGTGGTGTGATCTATGTTTCATTTGGTACGCAATCACATTTCTCGGATCAACAAATGGACGAGATTGCATTTGGGCTGGAGATGGTAGGCTATCCGTTCATTTGGGTTGTGAGATCGAGCACGTGGGCCCCACCAGATGGATGGAATGAGAGGGTGGGGAGGAGAGGGTTGGTCGTACAGGATTGGGTTGACCAACGAAGTATCTTAGCTCACCGTGTGACAGGTGGGTTTTTGAGTCATTGTGGATGGAACTCAGTATTGGAGAGCTTATCAATGGGAGTCCCACTTTTGACGTGGCCCGCTCTTAGCTTTTCGGACCAACCATTGAATGCCAAATTTGTAGCATTGGGATTGGGAGCGGGGCTAATGATCCCACAAAGAGGTGTTGGAGGAGAGAAAATCATGACCGTTGGTCGCAATGTGATTTGTGATGGAGTGAAGGAGTTGATGGGAGGTGAGGATGGGAGAAGGGCTAGGGAGAGAGCACAAGCATTGGGGAGTTTGGCAAGGCATGCGGTGGAGAAAGGAGGGTCGTCTAATTTGAAGTTGGACGAATTGATTGAGCAACTCAGAATAAAAAATGTGTGACCAAACTTTTCGCTACACTTATTATGGAGCAATACTGTATATTAGATTGCCACCATTATGACGTGACAATCTTAAATAATCATTTTTTTTCAGAAATATATATATTTATATATTTATCTCTTATCTATTTTCATTTATATTGTTTTCAAACTCACCATTAAACTTGGAGGACAAATCTCATGGTGAATTTAGAAAAGAGATAATCAAATGAATGAGAGATTGATAAATAGCATGTCTTTTTTTTTCCCTTTTTTTTTTTAACAAAGATGAATTCAATTATCGGTTAAGATTGTCACCTCATCATTGTAAAAAAAATATTAAATAAAAATTTAATATTGAGCATTACTCTTTATTGTGACTTGTTTTTTCTATAAGCACTTTCATCTTATTTGGTTGGAGTAGCGCTACTTTATATACATATTCTCCTGATAAGAAACTCTTGTTTTGTAAGAAAATAAAAAAGCTCTTATGACATTACAGCTCTCTCTATGTATATGCATAGAGAAAACAAAAGAACAATAACAGAAAATCTTGACTCTTGCACGTCAGCTTGTTCTATAACTAAATCCACGTGTATAACTAACTTAACTAACATTTACATTTCATTCGCTTTCATGAGTCTATATGAGATTACGTTAGAAAATAATTTTTTATTATTTTCTATACGACCGATGAACTTCACATGAACCTAACATGAAATTGAAGGTTTGAAGGGACTGAAAAAGACTCAAGTAGGGAGTTAAGGAGTCTAACTCGTTTAATTGAATAAGTCAAAGTTAGAGTTGATCTATATAGTCTTATACTCATATCTCAACACAAGCAGAACCTAATACAAGACATAATGGCTAGCAATTTTTGATATAATCCGCAAATCCGACAAGTACCCAATATAAAATTAGAATGTTAGAGTTGAAAAATTTGACCAATTTAATTAAATAAGTAAAATTATGAATACCGATATAACTTTATGCTCATATATTAACACAATTCGAATTTAAGATGCAAATACAACTTGCCACCCCCAAATAGGAGTCACTCTCAATCAAGTTCAAACAACTCTTAGTCTCTTAAGATGCAAATTCAACTTGTCACCCCCATATGGCATGATATGTCATATGTCATAAAATTGTTTGACGAAACCATTATTGATAATCTATTTAACTTTTATAATCTATTTTTTTTAGCCTATGAATTTTATAATAAACACCTAATGTTCCATGTGTTGGGATTAAATTAAACTTAAAGTAAGCTACTGTCTTAAAAAAAACCAGTTGGATGTAGTTCATAGACTTGGCAGAGCCCCCTTGCTACGAGAATTGTATAAAGTTTCAAAGTCAAACTACATATTTATATCCAACGTTAGCCACTAGGCTCCATTTTATTTTTGTCCTGTTTGACTCGTACATATATATTATTACATATATATTATTGAAGAGTCGAACAAGAAATTATAATATGTCAAATTATTTTTAACAAGAAAGCCTATTTGTCGAGAAAAATGTTTTTTTTTTTTCTAAGCATGTCGAGAAAAATGTTAAGTTTATAAATATATTTAAAAAAAAAAAAAAAAAAAAACTTTTATAAACTAATATGGTACAACATGATTGGGTTATATCCATTCATGTTGTACCACATTAGTTTGTAAATTTTTTGTTTGAGTAAACCTCTTATGCGGTCTGGCTGCATAACCCAACTTTTGCAACCCCCAATCACCAACTGCCACATAAGCAAAATGCACAAAACTATCCTACAGCCTAAAACACTAGATTTTTCCTTATTTTTTCTTCTTCCTTCCATTTCTTCTTCTCTCCCATTTCTTCCTTCCCGTCGACAAGTGACACCCTCTCCCATTTCTTCTTCCTTCTTCTCGTCATTTAATAGAGAAAGATAGATTCTGTGTGAGAGAGAGAGAGAGAAAGAAGCACAGGCCTGGGAGAAAGACAGAAGGCCCACGGAGCTGCTAGCTGTGACCCACAGCCACCCTCTCTGGTGCCGACAATCATATTCTTCGGCGTTAGGGTGATTTGTAAGTTCTTGTTGGTGTAATTCGGTAAGCAAAATGGTGATCAAAAGTGCCGCCGTTCGGATGAGAAGAAAGGTTGTCCAGACGCTAGAAGAATTCTATTTTTCCAAAGAGCCTCGTCTGCAATCTCATTTGCAAGCCCGTCTAGATGAGCTCGATAAACAAGAATTCTCGAGAGCCTAGTCTGCAATGTCGTCTAAACTCCGTCCGAACACCTATTTTTTTTGTCTAACAACTTTTACTAAAAATGTCATATCTAGAGTTCTAGGCCTCTAATTGGAGCAAGCTTTACGACGTTGGAAAGCTAACTCAAAGATCTACAAAGTCATGTTTCATAAGGTTCAACTAAATTCAATGTTTACTAGGTAAAAATGGGCCATAAATAGAAGACTACAGAATGGCTTGTCTGCAATCTCGTCTGGATGAGATTGTAGACGACCATATGTTAAAAACACATTCTGGACGTGTTTTGTTGCCCCGTCTGGATGGCACATGTTCCCGTCCGAACGTCGCATACCTGTAACAGTTTTAAATGAATTAAAACTGTTCTTAGGTCTAGAGATGATAGGGTTATTATAAATACACTTCTATAAAAAGAGAGGTACGAATCTTCACCCTCAGAAAGTTCATCGGAGGCTGTGCTAAGAGAGATCATATGTGGTGAGCGTTAAATTGCATCTCCTTAGTTATTCCTTTGATAAATCTATGGTTGAGAAGTCTATCGGAAAGGTCTAGTAAAGAAGAATCACGTTGAAGAAGATTGTAAGCAATGAGACAAGTTGCAGGCTTGTCGATCTTACAGAGCCTAGGTCTTACAAAGGGTTGTAAGTGTTTTTAGTGCCTGTAATGGATAATCTTTTAATAGTGATTTCATGGGTTTGATTGCTCCGGAGAGGTTTTACTTTTAAATCTATTTCTAAAAGTTTCATCTTCTTAACCAAAATATTTGTGTCTGCCTCTTTATTGCTTTATATATTTTGGTAATTTAATTGTTTATTGCTTCATAGTATTAATTCCGCATAAATTGTAATAAACAAGTTTTTAGAGTCGGCATAACATTTTTCATAATTAAATCCTCTAAGAGTTAACCTTCTACTTCTCTAAGTTTTAGATTTGAATTCAAAAACGAGTTTTGTAGCATTAGAAATAAGTTTTGAGGCATTAAAAACGGATTTTGAAGCATTAGAAATGGGCTTTTTAGGTTGGGTTTTGTGGGTTTTCTAGCGGGTCTCGCTAGACCCAAGCTAGGGTTCGGCCAAACCCACGCCAAGGTCTGGCCAAACCCACATCGTGGGTTTGGCAAGAACCATACCGAGGGTTTGGCTAGACCCCAGCATGGGTCTAGCATGCGTCGGGTAGCTTGGATTTTTTCTTTATTTTATTTTGTTTTTTGTTTTTTTATTTTGATCTGGTGTTTTTGTTCTCAGTTTTATTTTTTACATTTTTCTTGAATTCATAAGTGTCACAAGGTTATTAGATGCTGCAAAATACCACTTTTAAAGTCTAACCGCATAATAAGGCCTCTCTTTTTGTTTATCAAATGTGTTTCAAAGCTTAACTTTTCTCATTTGTCAAAGCTTCTAGAAAAAGCTCAAAGAATGGAGTGACAAATGGACGTTTGGGAGAGAAACCAAGTCAAAAATTGTGGGATGTAAAAGAGATCACTATGGTCTGGGGCCACGGTAAGGTTGATAAAGAAAGCAGGTCACCAAGTCTGACAAATATCTGATTAGATTGTTAAAAACAATACTATATAAATAATAGAAATGAAATTATAAAAGTTTGCAAATTTATCTAAATCGACATAAGTTTGATTTGTTCAATAAATAAGTACACATTTTTGTTTAAATTTAGTTTTCTTAATTAAACGGCTTGAACTTAATACGAGGATAAAGTTTTCCTTTAAATTGAGTTAAAAGAACTTCTTTCAAGTTTTAACCCAGTATATAAAAATAACATATGTTATTTTTTTTAATATGTAAAATGTTTTTTAAATTATTTATTTCAACTTCTTTTTTTCTTTTTGTTATTAAAAAAATATGTATATCTCATATGTTCAAATAACATTTGTCATTTTTATAAACTAAATTGAAAAAAGTTTCTGCAACTCAGTTCCAAAGAAAACTCTATTCCACCACATAATAACTAATAATTTTTTATATGATCCACAAAATCTCACATAAATAAAAGGGGTAATTACCTTTTGCCCCCATAAACTACAGTACTTTAACACTTTCCCCCATGAACTACCAACTATGACACTTAACCCCAACAAACTACCATCTTATGACACTTTCCCCCCTTCCGTTAGTCAAAGGGATTAAAACTAACGGTCAACGGTCATGTGACTTGCATGTGCTATTTGAAATTTTTTTCCTTCCATTTTTACCTTCACTTTAGATTTTTGGATTAGAGTTTATGAGGGTACAATAGTCATTTTATTGATCTGAAGTGAGAGCAAAAATGGAAAGAAAAAAATTTAAAATAGTTGACCGTTAGATTTAACCCATTTGACTGACGGAAGAGAAAAAAGTGTCATAAGATAGTAGTTTGATGGGGTCAAGTGTCATAGTTGATAGTTCATGGGGAGAAAGTATTAATGTGCTGTAATTCATGGAGACAAAAGATAACTACCCCAAAATAAAAATTGTCATCACTAAATAAGAACCACCCTCAACCGATAAATATGTTACAACTTACTAGTGCAAATGCCCCATCTGGCATGATATGCCATACATTATTAAATCGTTTGACAAAACCATAATTGATCAACCGAAGTTCCATGGCTTGGATTAAATTAAATCTTAAAAAACCAGTTGGATGTCGTTCATAGGCTCATAGCCTGGCAGTTGGCAGAGCCCCCTTCTTTACGACAACTGTATCAAAGTCAGACTACATATTTCTAGCTACCGGTTAGCCACTAGGCTCCATTTTATTTTTGTCATGATATATATATATATATTATTGATGAGTCAAACAAGAAATTATAATTGAAATTTAAAAAATAAAATAAAAAATTACAGATAATCAAATAAAGACAAAAAAAAATTGTATTTAAAATAAATATTGACACGTTACTAAAATTTAAATAATAATTAAAAAAAAAAATTATCTTCTCCTTTTCTTTTTCTTCTTCAGATCAGTATAACCTTGGTTTCACCCACCTTCCATTCACATCACTCCCATATAGGGCTGGGCAAGGACCTGCCCAACCCACAAACCCGCCCACCCTGATCCGGCCGAATTTTCAGTGTTTTTTTGCGGATTCAGATTGGATTTTATCCAACTTGTACTGGGCGAGGAGCGGGTTTTAGATGTTTTTCATGCGGGTACCCACCCCGCCCCGCATTAGGATAAAAACAAAAAATCCCTAACCCTAATATCTATTCATTGCCGTGTTTCTCTCATCTCTCTCGCTCTTTCTCTAGTCTCCGATGGGTAACGTGGGTTCTTTCTCTCCGCCTCTCCTCTGCTTCTCTCTCTCGTCTACGCCGCCACTCCACCTCCTCAGACCACGGGGGCTGCTGCACCGCTCGCCGCTCCCACTTCCACCGACCACGATCTTGTCAATCCAGGTTTTTTTTTTTTTTTTCCTCTCTGTAGACCTCTATCATGAATCATCCTTTGGTTTTTCTTTCCATTGTTTATAGGTTTGATGTAGGGTTGTGTTTGTTTCTCGGGATTCTGTGTTTATAGGTTTGTATTTGTTTCTCGCAGCTCTTAGAGGATCAGCGAAAAAGACAAAAATGGAGGAGAAGAAAGAGGAAAAGATAGAAGAGAAGCTGGTGGAGGAAAAAGATGAGATGATCTGGAAAAGAACCCGCAATACCCGAAAAACCCGCTCAACCCGCACCTATTGAGCCCACACCGCGGTCCCTAAGCCTGCACGGATATTGCTCGCTGTGCTCAGGTGATGGGTTGGAATTTTCAAAACCTGCAGGGAGTGGGGCGGGTGAGAAAAATGTTGATACCCGCCCCGCCCCGTGCCCACCCCTACTCCCATCTAGGTAGGACTCATTATGATAGTAAGAATCTCAATATAAACACATCATTCATGCATAATTGGAGTAAAAAATACATAAAACAGTCAGAATATTATTGACCCAGTCACTGCCAAAACATATGAAGCAAGATTAGACATAACAACATGGAAAAACACTACATGTCATATTCTAAAGCTTAAACACTTCAGAAGTTCAGGAAAAAAAACTATGGAGAGTTGAAGCATTTTCAAAACTAATATGACCATTTGGAGAGTTCAACTTCACATCAAACTAATCCACCAAAACTTAGATACACAACCGCGCAGCCATTTCTCAAAATGAAACAAAGTTGAGAATCCAATGTAGCGATTCGTACGGATAAATTCACGGGATTCGTTTTCGAATTGACACTTCCAACCCCTAATAGCTCAAAAATCAGGTCAGATCACGTTTAACCCTCAATCAAACTAGATCCACACAAACACTACATCACAAATCACAATGCCGAGAAAACCCAAACAAAACCAAAAATTACAAAATCAACAAATCATATACGGAGCAAATCAAACCAAACCACATGCAACCTACAATGCAGAAAAAAAATTATCCTCCCGAGCCCAGCAACCCTCCCTAGGTTCTACACACGTAATGATCCGCTTGGTTCTCGGGAAAATGAAAGAGAAAATAAAGGAAAAATGCTCTAAAAACCGTAGCGCTGTCGCCGATCAGTAGGAGCTTTATGAGGTAATCGTAATCGGCCCGAGCCCTTGACGGTGGAGCAGCCATTGGAATATCAATTAAAAATTAAGTTTAACAAATCAAGCCCCCCCACCCCCCACACACACACAAATAATTAACCTCTCTGCAAGCAAAGAGCAAACATTAAAATCGGAAAATTTTGAAAAAAAAAAAAAAAAAATCAAAAGCCTAGATTAGTAATTTGAAGATCTTCTATATATATATACCTGTCGGAGAGAGATGGCCGGAGGGAGAAAGCTAGACAGCCCGAGGGGGAGAGAGACCGCCGGAGAGGGAGAGAGAACGGCGCCAGAGAGGTGACTGCGAGCTGGGAGAGGGAGAGAAGAAGAGAAGGAGAAGAAAGAAGAGGAAGAGAGGAAGAAAAAAAAAGATCTACATCGTACGCCTGCAACCAAGAGATCTCCTGCATATATTTTAGATATGCGGGCTTTTATCATTTTTTGGTTTAATTTTCTCCCGCTTGAAAAGATTTCTTCCCTCTCATTATTATTATTATTTTTTTAAAAAAAAATCATCTTAGTCACATTCATGAATCAAGAGTAAAACTCTTATAATATAAGGCATGCCCTGAAATATCCGTAACTAAACTACAAGATACCAACGTCAAACAAGATGTATTACAATTCAGACTCTCAAAAAAGATCCGCTAACCTATGATTAATCAACCAATGAAATACAAATCTGAAACAGACAAAACCAACTAATGCATAGGTAACAATTATTCCTTGACACTGGGGGCTAAGAACCCCAGGCCAACACTTATTCTTTGACACTGAGGGCTGAGAACCTCAGGCCAACACTTATTCCTTGACACTGAGGGCTGAGAACCTCAGACCAACACTTGTCCTCCTCCACTCGAAAGCCAGGATAATGCTCACATCCACAACCCAAAGATTCAGACCAAACATCACACCCAAAAGCAGGCCGATCGAGACATGACTTATTACAAGCAAATAAACAACAAAAATACAGGGAAATAAACACCGATCGCGTGCAAGCAGATCCTGTACACTGAAGGACGCGTTGGAAGCTCGACGCGGTGGGGGGCGAAAAAAGGTCCGGCAATGGACAGGGAGTGGCAAAATAGGTGTAGAGAAGATCGGCAGAACTGTAAAAACTAAAAAACACACGAAACAAACAAAGAAAAGCAATACAGGAAAATACTAAAGCAAATACATGGAAACCCAACAAAAACAAAATACAAAGGAAAAACAAAATAAAACAAAGGAAACAAAATACTAGGAAACCAAAGAAAACATAAAAGAAAAAGCAGAACAATCAACCGGAGAAGGCTCAGGCGCGATCTGGCTGGAACACCGCTAAGGAAGGTGGCGATGGGAGAATGACGTGGTGGGGGCGCGTAGAGGACCTACCTCAGGCGGAGGGCTACGAAACGCCGAAAACCGAAAGACCCAAACAGGGCACAAAGACCTCCAAAAACAATCGGAAAAAGAAAGGAAAGCCAGATAAAACAAAAAAACCAAAGAAAGTGGTGAAGGGGAACCCGGTCGGGGCTAGATCATCAAGTAAATCGCTAGACCCTAGGGGTGGAGTGACCGCCGTACAAGGAGGAGGTCGAGGAAAAGGAAAAGGAAATGGAGGGGCACCGGGACTAGGGCATCAAGTAAATAACTAGAGTCCAGTATGAAAAGGACGTGGGGAGGAAAGATGGCAAGGCCATCCCTCCTTCCCAGGAATGACGACAATCTGGAGGGGGTTGCTAAAGCAAAGAAAACCTAGAGAGAAAACCTAGGGGGCTAAGGGTTGACTCTTACGTTCTTTTTTAAATTCATCCAATAATGATGTGATTATTTCCCTCTCGTTATTTTAGTAAATTGTTAATGACACGTTACCAATTTAGTAACGTGTCATTAATAACATGTTACCAATGAATTTTATTTTATTTTTATTTTTAAAAAAATTTCCATTAGTAACGTGTCATTACGGCATGTTACTAAATTGATAACGTGTCATTACGGCACATTACTAAATTGGTAACGTGTCATTAATAACACGTTACTTACGAATTTTAATTTTTTAAAAAAATTTCCATTAGTAATATGTTATTAATGACACGTTACCAATTTAGTAACGTGTCATTAATAACACGTTACCAATTAATTTTTTTTTTAAATTTTTTTTTTTAAAATTTCCATTAGTAACACGTTACTAAAATTAGTAACGTGTCGTTAATAACATGTTACCAATGAAATTTTTTTTTAATTTTTTAAAAAAATTTCTTAAGTAACGTGTCAATAATGACATGTTACCAATTTAGTAACGTGTCATTAATAACACGTTACCAATGAATTTTTTTAAAAAAATTTAAAAAAATTTCCATTAGTAACGTGTCATTAATGACATGTTACCAATTTAGTAACGTGTCATTAATAACACGTTACCAATGAATTTTATTTTTTTAATTTTTTTAAAAAATTTCATTAGTGCCAATTTAGTTTTTTTTTTTTTTTTTAAAAGAACTCATTCTCATTCCATAGAATTCAAGAGTGAAAGCTCTTACAATCACAGGGCAATCCCTAAAGTAACCGTAACCTAAGCTACAAAGTCGCAGGTCGAATCTCATACAAATCAACGAAATTCGAAAACACATCCGCTACCCCATGACTAAAACAACAGGATAAACATTCAAATCTGCTTGGCAGGTTCAAAGACTACTGAACCAAGCAGACACCATCAGCTGCACAGGAAGCGTTTATTCCACGACCCTAAGAGGTAAACCATCTTATGCCGCTACTCATCCTCCTCGACAATTAAGTCAGGATACACATTCATCCACAACATAGAAGTTTGGATCATTTTTCCTCCTCGACCCGAAAGTCAGGGTAAAATACACATCCACGACACACAAGTCAAGATCAAAGGGGATCCAATCGAACCATCGAGGCCAGAGCATTATTACAAGCAAATAACAAATGAAATACAGGGAAAATAAAAGCAACATAACTGAATACAAGCAAAAAAAAATACAGGGAAAGAAGCCGATAGAGTGTACGTTGAACCTGTACAAAGAAGAGCACGGTGGAAGCTCGTCGCCATGGGGGCGCGAAAGAAGCTCAGTAATGGATGGAGGGCAACGAAACTGGCGTTGAGAAGATCGGTAGAAACTGCAAAAAAACACAGAAACAAACAGAAAAGTACTTCAGCAAAACACCAAAACAAAAACCGGGATGGAGGAGGCGGGGGATGAGGAAAAGGGACGGGGGGCACCGGGTCTAGGGACATCAAGTAAACTACTATAGCCCGGTGCGAAAGGAACGTGGGGAGGAGGGATGGTGGAGGCCATCCCTCCTCCCCTATAGTTACGGCGTTCTAGGAGGGGGGGGTGGCGGCTTGGCTGAAGCTAAGAAACCCTAGAGAGCATTAGTACCAATTTAGTAACATGTTATTAATAACACACGTTAATAAATTGATAATGTGTCATTAATAACATGTTACTAATCTTTCTTCTTTTCTTTTTTTTTGTAGTGTCTATTATGTATATATTTAAGCTCTTCTACAAAGAGTGAGGCCCTCAAGTCACAGATAAGCTTTTCAGTCATGGCTGCTCCATCGCCTTCCCATGTAGTCATTTTCCCTCATATGGCCCAAGACCACACCATCCCATTACTAGACATAGCAAAAGCCTTCGCAAATCGTGGCCTGAAGGTCACCATAATCACCACCCCCTCAAACGCTCCATTCATCTCTTCCAAAACCTCTTACCACCCAAATATCTCTTCCTCAATAATCCCCTTTCCCAGAGCTCTAGACTTGCCCGAAGGATGTGAGAACACCGTCGACCTTCCTTCAATGGCTTTGCTTGCTCCTTTCATCGTAGCCACCATACAAATGAAACAACCGTTCGAGGGAGTCCTCAGAGACATGATTGAAAGTGGGTGTCGCCCCATTTGCATAATCTCTGACTTTTTCCTTGCCTGGACACTCGATTTGTGTCGTTCTTTTGGAATTCCTCGCATCGTCTCTCATGGAATGGCTGTGTTATCGATGGCTATTTGTAAATCCATTGGTTTGCTTACCCCAAGCGTAAAGGATTCATCGGATTTGGATCCGGTAGAGTTCCCAAATCTGAAAATTCCATTCACTTTACTCAAATCTGACATCCCTGAAGGGCTCCTCGACGCCGATCCGAATAACGATTTTGTGCGCCTCTCGCTGGAGGCTGGGGAAGCAGATAATAATAGCTGGGGTGTTGTTGTTAACAGCTTTAAGGAGATTGAAGGTGATCTCGCGGGTGCATTTGAATCCCTCTATGCCAACCAGGCTAAGGCGTATTGCGTGGGGCCATTTCTATTGTATGATCGGCTTGGACAAGATCAAGTTGGGGCTAAGGAGCAATCCTATTTGTACATTAAGTGGCTCGACGAGCAAGCTGAATCCGGTGGTGTGATCTATGTTTCATTCGGTACGCAATCACATTTCTCGAGCCATCAGATGGACGAGATTGCTTTCGAGCTAGAGATGGCAAGCCATCCGTTCATTTGGGTTGTGAGATCAAGCGAGTGGGTCCCGCCAAATGGATGGAATGAGAGGGTGGGGAGGAGAGGGTTGGTTGTACAGGAGTGGGTGGACCAGCGAAGCATCCTAGCTCACCCTGTGACGGGTGGGTTTTTGAGTCACTGTGGATGGAACTCGGTGTTGGAGAGCTTATCAATGGGGGTCCCACTTTTGACGTGGCCCGCTCTTAGTTTTTTGGACCAACTAGTGAATGCCAAATTCGTAGCACTGGGATTGGAAGCAGGACTGATGATCCCACAAAGAGGTGTTGGAAGAGAGAAAATCGTGACCATTGGTCGCGATGTGATTTGTGATGGAGTGAAGGAATTGATGGAAGGTGATGAAGGGAGAAAGGCTAGGGAGAAAGCACAAGCATTGGGGAGATTGGCAAAGCATGCGGTGGAGAAAGGTGGGTCGTCCGATTTGAAGTTTGACGAATTGATTGAGCAACTCACCATAAAAAAATGTGTGACCAAACTCTTCGGTATATTTATTATGGAGCAATACTATATCCATTGGCTTTTTATAAATTTTTTTTTTTAAAAAAAAAAGGAAAAAAAAAAAAGAAGAAGAAGTTATTTTTCTATCTCTTATCTATTTTTACATTCACCATTAAATTTGTAAGATAAGTTTAATATTTGGAAAAAAAAAAGAGATAAATGAGAGATAGATGAATAACTTTGTCTTCTTCCTCTTTTTGCCCTTTTTTTTAGGGGGTTTGCTAGGGGTTCTCTCCATAGTGTTCTCCTAGCGTTCTCCTAATCTTACGTAAAACATGATTTAAGAAAAAATAAAATTACAGTACCGTTTTTTTGCTAATAGATTAATTTTTATGAGTTAATAGTTAGGTTCTAATGCTTTAAAACTTGTTTTAGGATTCAAAACCAAAACCTAAAGGTGAAAGGTTAATCCTTTAGGGATGATATCACTAAAAATAGATTTGATCATCTTAAATTTGATGCTAATGCCTTAATTTTGATGCTAATGCCTCATAAATTTGGTGCTAATGCCTCAAATTTGATGCTAATGCCTAAAAAAACGGGTGATGCAGGCCACTACAATTTTATTTTTTCTTGAATCATGTTTTACGTAAGACTAGAAGAACGCCAAGAGAACCTACGAGAAGAACCCCTAACATTTTTCTTTTTTTAAGAATGAATCCAATGGTTGATTAAGGTTGTCACCTCATCATTGTAATATTGTGACTTGTTTTTTTCTTTAAGCATTTTGAATAAGCATTTTCACTTATTTTGTTGGAGTAGCCAGTAGGCTACGTATTATATTATGTTGGTAAGTCACCCTTGTTTTGTTTTACATGAGATTTTGTTTTACAATATTGTCGGTTTACGTGATGGAGAAATAATGATTATGTTGTCACGTGTTTTAAATATTTTAGATGATATGGTATGATATTGGCTATTGTATACAACAATATAAATTTTCAAAAATTACACAATCTAAACTTTTTATTATAAAATAATTATTCTCTTGGCATTCTCAGCCAATACACCATAATTACAACGGTATATTTGGTATCACCTCATTATAAATAAGGAATTATTTCTCATAAATTTTAATAGAGTATATTATAATTTTTTTGAGCTCATCACCTTCTTTCTTTTCTTTTTTCTTTCTATCAAAAAAAGTAAAAATATTAACAAATAACTTTTAATATAAAACACTTAAAAATACTTAGAATTATTTTCAATTTTTGTCAAATCATGACACTTTTCTCAACCAAAACACATACAAGATTCTCGTAAAAAACATTATCAAACACCTCCTTTATTTATTTATTTATTTTTGTCCTTCAAGTTGACACGAATGTGGTATAAATCAATGAATCACGTCGTGAAAGAATACATGTTGTCTCATAAATACGATTGTAATTAAACCAAGTCGAGCCAAGTATTAAATATTGAATAGGGTTAAATACTAAAAATCTTAATAGTGTTTTACTATTTTTTTATTTTCTTAAGGTTTGATTTTTATTATAGAAGATCTTTGTGATTTTGATAAAGGATCAAATTGGTCATTCCATTCATTGACCGTTAATTGACTCAACGGAATGACACATAGACCAATAAAATCTCATTACGTGTCATGTAATTTATTTTTTATTTTTAATTTAAAAAAAATTAAAAAAAATAAATATTTTTTTTTTAAAAAAAAGTAAAAAAAAAAAAAATTGGGAGTGGCCGAAACCACCCCCAAGACCCACTCGGGTGACATGGCATATATGCCATGTTACTACAGTTTTTTAAAAAAACAAAAAAAAAAACATATAATATATAACATATATATTAATTACTATATATATAACCCTAGATATATATTAAACAAGTTACTATTTAGGGTTTTTTTGAAAATAACTCATTCTCATTCCATAGAACTCAAGAGCAAAAGTTCTTACAATCACAGGGTAAGCCCTGAAGTAACCGTAACTTGAACTACAAAGTCACAGACAGAATCTCATACAAACCAAGCAACAAAGGCCAACCAATCAACCAAATTCAAAAACACATCCGCTACCCCATGACTAAAACATCAAGATAAACATTCAAATATGCTTAGCAGGTTCAAAAACTACTGAACCAAGCAAACACCATCAGTTGCATAGGAAGCGTTTATTCCACGACCCTAAGAGGTAAACCATCTTATGCCGCTACTCATCCTCCTCGACAATTAAACCAGGATACACATTCATTCACGACACTGAAGTCTGGACCATTTTTTCTCCTCAACCCGAAAGCCAGGGTAACATACACATTCACGACACACAGATCAGGATCAAAGGGGATCCAAATGAACCATCGAGGCCAGAGCATTATTACAAGCAAATAACAAACGAAATACAGGGAAAAGAAAAGCAGCAAAACTGAATACAAGCAAAAAGAAATACATGAAAAGAAATCGATCGCGTGTACGCTGACCCCATACAAAGAAGAGCACGGTGGGGGCACGAAAAAAGCCCAACAGTGGACAAAGGGCAGCGAAACCGGCGTGGAGAAGATCAGCAGAAATGGAGGGAAGCCCGAACACAATTTGGTCGGAACACCGCAACTGAAGGAGGCGATGGATGCTTGACGCGATGGGGGCGCGTGACAGACCTGCAGTAGGCGGAGGATAGCAAATTGCCGGACGCTGGAAGACCCAAACAAGGGAACCCAAAAACAAACGAAAAAACGAGGAAAAAGTCGTCGGGGATATATCATCAGGTAAATAGCTAGACCCCAGGGGAGGAAAGACCGCCGTAAAAGGAAGAGGCGGGGGAAGAGGAAAAAGGAACGGGGGCACCGGGTCTAAGGACATCAAGTAAACTATTAGAGCCCAGTGTGAAAGGGACGTAGGGAGGAGGGATGGCCCCTGTAGTTACAGCGTTTTGGGAGGGGGGTGGCGGCTGGTTGAAGCTAAGAAACCCTAGAAAGGAAATGGGAGATTACTATTTAGGGTTTAGGATTAAATTAAGTTATATATATAAATAAATAAGTACCTTAAGAGTTAAGATGTATATATATTTTTTTATTTTTTTTAAAACTATAGTAACGTGGCATATATATGCCACGTTACTATAGTTTTTTAAAATATATATATATAACCCATCATACCTTCAAATAAATATATATATAACCCAATTAATATATAACATATATATATTAATTACTATATATATATAACCCTAGATATATATTAAATAAGTTACTATATATATATAACCCTAGATATATATTAATTAAGTTACTATATAATATTTTCATTCGATTACTATATATATAATGCTTTTGGCTTTCAGTCGAGAAGAGAATGGTTTGGGTGTGGGTGTTTTGCTCATATTTGAAAAATGGCTTCCTGTGCCCCCGGAAGGAGTTTGCGTTAGCATATCTGTTCTATAAACTGAAGATCGGGATGAGATAGCGGATGTTTGACGTCATAGATTGGTTTTTCATTGTAAGATCTGTATGTTTTCGACTTTTATGACGTGTAATCTTTTAGCTTCGGCTATGATCTTGCAGAATTGTATGCTCTGTGATTGTAAGAGCTTTTATGCTCTTGACCACTATTAATGAAATCATATTGATTTTTCCTCATATATATATAACCCTAGATATATATTAATAATGTAGTTATTATATATATAAATTAAGTGATCCTAGATCTATATATACGGTTTTTATGATTATAATTATTAAATAATTTTAATGATTTATAATTTTTATATATTGAATTAATTTTTTAAATTATTTATTATTTTCAAATGGTAACGTGTGAAAATGCCACATTACCAAATGGTAATGTGGCAGTTTCACACGTTACCATTTGGTAACATGTCAGTTTTAACACGTTACCAAAAGGTAACATGGCACAAAAGTGATACGTTACTAAATGGTGACGTGGCAAAAACAACGAACAGTATATTCATTAGTAATCTCCTATTTTTTTGTAGTGAACCCTCTTTCAAAAGTAGACTGGAGGATCTCTCCCATTATTCTGGACTCGTTAAATAGTATTTCTCCTACTTCCTCNAACCAGGCAACAAAGGCCAACCAATCAACCAAATTCAAAAACACATCCGCTACCCCATGACTAAAACAGTAAGATAAACATTCAAATATGCTTAGAAGGTTCAAAAACTACTGAACCAAGCAGACACCATCAGTTGCACATGAAGTGTTTATTCCAAGACCCTAAGAGGTAAACCCTCTTATGTCGCTACTCATCCTCCTCGACAGTTAAGCTAGGATATACATTCATCCACGACACTGAAGTCTGGACCATTTTTCCTCCTCAACCCGAAAGCCAGGGTAACATACACATTCACGACACACATGTCAGGATCAAAGGGGATCCAAATGAACCATCGAGGTCAGAGCATTATTACAAGCAAATAACAAACGAAATACAGGGAAAAGAAAAGCAGCAAAACTGAATACAAGCAAAAAGAATACAGGAAAAGAAACTGATCGCGTGTACGCTGATCCCGTACAAAGAAGAGCACGGTGGGGGCACGAAAAAAGCCTAGTAGTGGACAAAGGGCAGCGAAACCGGCGCGGAAAAGATCAGCAGAAATGGAGGGAAGCCCATACACAATTTGGCCGGAACACCGCAACTGAAGGAGGCGATGGATGCTTGACGCGATGGGGGAGTGTGACAAACCTGCAGCAGGCGGAGGACAGCAAATTTTCGGACGCTGGAAGACCCAAACAAGGGAACCCAAAAAAAAACGAAAAAAACAAGGAAAAAGTCGTCGGGGATATATCATTAGGTAAATAGCTAAACCCCAGGGGAGGAAAGACCGCCGTAAAAGGAGGAGGCGGGGGAAGAGGAAAAAGGAACGGGGGCACCGGGTCTAGAGACATCAAGTAAACTATTAGAGCCTAGTGTGAAAAGGACATGGGGAGGAGGGATGGCCCCTATAGTTACAGCGTTTTGGGAAGGGGGTGGCGGTTGGTTGAAGCTAAGAAACCCTAGAAAGGAAACGGGAGATTACTATTTAGGGTTTAGGATTAAATTAAGTTATATATATATAAGTACCTTAAGAGTTAAGATGAATATATATATTTTTATTTTTATTTTTTTAAACTATAGTAACGTGGCCTATAGATATGCCATGTTACCATAGTTTTTTTAAAAATATATATATAACCCAATTAATATATAACATATATATATAACCCTAGATATATATTAAATAAGTTACTATATATATATAACCCTAGATATATATTAATTAAGTTACTATATAATATTTTCATTAGATTACTATATATATATAATGCTTCTGGCTTTTAGTCGAGAATGGAATGGTTTGGGTGTGGGTGCTTTGCTCATACTTGAAAAATGGCTTCCTATGCCTCCAGAAGGAGCTTGCATTAGCATATCTGTTCTATAAACTGAATATCGAGATGAGATAGCGGATGTTTGATGTTATAGATTGGTTTTTCATTGTAAGATCTGTATGTTTTCGACTTTTATGACGTGTAATCTTTTAGCTTCGGCTATGATCTTGCAAAACTGTATGTTCTGTGATTGTAAGAGATTTTATGCTCTTGACCACTATTAATGAAATCAAATTGATTTTTCCTCATATATATATAAACCCTAGATATATATTAATAATGTAGTTATTATATATATAAATTAAGTGATCCTAGATCTATATATACGGTTTTTATGATTATAATTATTAAATAATTTTAATGATTTATAATTTTTATATATTGAATTAATTTTTTAAATTATTTATTATTTTCAAATGGTAACATGTGAAAATGCCACGTTACCAAATTGTAATGTGGCAGTTTCACACGTTACCATTTGGTAACGTGTCAATTTTAACACATTACCAAAAGGTAACATGGCACAAAAGTGACATGTTACTAAATGGTGACGTGGCAAAAACAATGAACAGTATATACATTAGTAATCTCCTATTTTTTTTGTAGTAAACCATCTTTCAAAAGTAGAATGGAGGATCTCTCCCATTATTCTGGACTTGTTAAATAGTATTTCTTTTACTTCCTCCTGGAAGCTAGAAAGATTAATAAAAGTGCAAACTTCTGTACCCACTCAGTGGCACGTTGGGCCGCAGCCAGATCCCATTCCGGCAGCATTCCCTTTTCATATCCTTCCCCCTCTTCTTCAACTCTAGACAGTGGGACTGATTCTTCTTTTTCTCTTTTGTAGTTTGGTTTATTGTTGTTTGTTTCTTACCATTGTACTTATAAAAAAAAAAATCAACTTTGAATTAATTATTTTAATTATCTACAAAATGTGAGGGCCAGTGAGGCACCGAGGCCCTCAAGTGGAAGATTCTGTCACTATCTCATGCACACGGGCAATATCTCAGTCATGGCAGCTGCATCACAGTAATATCGCCTCTATTTTGCATATATTTAAACTTTTCTACAGAGAGAGAGTGAGGCCCTCAGGTCACATATAAGCTTTTTAGTCACGGCTGCTCCATCGCCTTCCCATGTAATCGTTTTCCCTTATATGGCTCAAGGCCACACCATCCCATTACTAGACATAGTAAAAGCCTTCGCAAACCGTGGCCTGAAGGTCACCATAATCACCACCCCCTCTAATGCTCCATTCATCTCTTCCAAAATCTCTTACCACCCAAATATCTCTTCCTCAATAATCCCTTTTCCCAAAGCTCCAGACTTGCCCGAAGGATGTGAGAACACTGCCGACCTTCCTTCAATGGCTCTGCTCGCTCCTTTCATCATAGCCACCAAACAAATGAAACAATCGTTCGAGGGAGTCCACAGAGACATGATTGAAAATGGGTGTCGCTCCATTTGCGCAATCTCTGACTTTTTCCAAGGCTAGACACTCGATTCGTGCCGTTCTTTTGGAATTCCTCGCATCGTCTCTCATGGAATGGCTGTGTTACCAATGGCTATTTGTAAATCCGTCGGTTTGCTTGCCCCGAGCATAAAGGACTCATTGGATTTGGATCCAATAGAGTTCCCAAATCTGACATCCTTGACGGGCTCTTGCGCGCCGATCTCAATGACGATTTTGTGCGCCTCTCTCTAGAGGCAAGGGAAGCGGATATAAATAGTTGGGGCATTGTGGTTAACAGCTTTGAGGAGATTGAAGGTGATCTCGCGAGTGTATTTGAATCCATCTATGCCAACCATGCAAAGGCTTATTGCGTGGGGCCGTTTCTATTGTATGATCGGCTTGGACAAGATCAAGTGGGGGTTGAGGTGCAATTCTATTTGTACATCAAGTGGCTCAATGAGCAAGCTGAATATGGTGATGTGATCTATGTTTCATTTGGTACGCAATCACATTTCTCAGACCAACAGATGGACGAGATTGCTTTCGGGCTGGAGATGGCAGGCTATCTGTTCATTTGGGTTGTGAGATGGAGAGCGTGGGTCCCGCTAGATGGATGGAATGAGAGGGTGGGGAGGAGAGGGTTGGTTGTATAGGATTGGGTGGACCAACGAAGTATCTTAGCTCACCGTGTGACAGGTGGGTTTTTGAGTCACTATGGATGGAACTCGGTATTGGAGAGCTTATCAATGGGAGTCCCACTTTTGACGTGGCCCGCTCTTAGTTTTTCGGACCAACCATTGAATGCCAAATTTGTAGCACTGGGATCGGGAGCGTGACTAATGATCCCACAAGAGGTGTTGGAGGAGATAAAATCGTGACCGCTGGTCGCAATGTGATTTGTGATGGAGTGAAGGAGTTGATGGGAGGTGAGGATGGGAGAAGGTCTAGGGAGAGAGCACAAGCATTGGGGAGATTGGCAAGGCATGCGGTGGAGAAAGGAGGGTCGTTTGATTTGAAGTTGGATGAACTGATTGAGCAACTCATAATAAAAAATGTGTGACCAAACTCTTCGCTATACTTATTATGGAGCAATACTGTATATTATTTTTATTTAATATTATTAAATCTCACCATTATGACGTGACAATCTTAAATAATCATTCTTTTTTCAAAAATATATATATTTTTATCAATTATCTATTTTCATTTATATTGTTTCCAAACTCACCATTAAACTTGGAGGACAGTTCTCATGGTGAATTTAGAAAAGAGATAATCAAATGAATGAGAGATTGATAAATAACATGTCTTTTTTTTTTTTTAACAAAGATGAATTCAATTATCGGTTAAGATTGTCACCTCATCATTGTAAAATAAATATTAAATAAAAATTTAATATTGACCATTACTCTTTATTGTGACTTGTTTTTTCTATAAGCACTTTCATCTTATTTGGTTGGAGTAGCGCTACTTTATACACATTTTCTCCTGATAAGAAACAATTGTTTTGTAAGAAAATAAAAAAGCTCTTATGACATTACAGCTCTGTATATATGCATAGAGAAAACAAAATAACAATAACAGAAAATCTTGACTCTTGCACGTCAGCTTGTTCTATAACTAAATCCACGTGTATAACTAACTTAACTAACATTCACATTTCATTTGCTTTCATGAGTCTATTTCGGATTACGTTGGAAAATAATTTTTTATTATTTTTTATACAACTCACAAACTCCACATAAATCTAACATGAAATTGAAGGTTTGAGGGGACTGGAAAGGACTCAAGTAGGGAGTTAAGGAGTATGACCCGTTTAATTGAATGGGTCATGTTAGAGTTGATCTATATAATCTTATACTCTTGTCTCAACACGAACAGAACCTAATACAAGACATAATGACTAGCAATTTTTTGATATGATATGCAAATCCGACAAGTACCCAATATAAAATTACAATGTTAGAGTTGAAAATTTTAACTAATTTAATTAAATAAGTAAAATTATGATTACCGATATAACTTTATAGTCATACATTAACGCAATTCAAATCTAAGATGCAAATATAACTTGCCACCCCCAAATAGGAGTCACTCTCAATCAAGTTCAAACAACTCTTAAGGTGCAAATTCAAGTTGTCACCCCCATATGGCATGATATGTCATATGTCATAAAATTGTTTGACGAAACCATTATTGATAATCTATTTAACTTTTATAATCTATTTTTTTTAGCCTATGAATTTTATAATAAACCTAATGTTCCATGTGTTGGGATTAAATTAAACTTAAAGTAAGCTACTGTCTTAAAAAAACCAGTTGGAATGTAGTTCATAGACTGGCAGAGCCCCCCTTGCTACGAGAATTGTATAAAAATTAAAAGTCAAACTACGTATTTATAGCTAACGTTAGCCACTAGGCTCCATTTTATTTTTGTCCTGTTTGACTCGTACATATATATTATTGAAGAGTCGAACAAGAAATTATAATATGTCAAATTATTTTTAACAAGAAAGCCTATTTGTGAGAAAAATCTTTGGCTTACAAACACATTTTAAAAAAAAAAAAAAAAAAAAAAAAAATTAGAAACTAATATAGTACAACATGATTGTGTTATCCAATCATGTTTTGCTACAGTAGTTTGTAAATTTTCTGTTTGAGTAAACCTCTTATACGGTCGGGTTGCATAACCCAATTTTTGTAGTCCCCAATCACCAACTGTCACATAAGTAAAATGCACAAAATTATCCTACAACCTAAAACACTAAATTTTTCTTTATTTTTTCTTTTTCCTTCTATTTCTTCTTTTCTCCCATTTCTTCCTTCCCGCCGACAAGTGACAACCTCTCTCATTTCTTCTACCTTCTTCTCGTCATTTAATAGAGAAAGATAGATGATGTGTATGAGAGAGAGAGAAAGAAGCACAGGTCTGGGAGAAAGAAAGAAGACCCACAGAACTGCTGGCCGTGACCCACGACCATCCTCTCCGACGCTGACAGTCATATTCTTCGACATTAGGGTGATTAAATCCTCTAAGGGTTAACCTTCAACTTCTAAGTTTTAAATTTGAATTAAAAAACGAGTTTTGTGACATTAAAAATGAGTTTTGATACATTAGAAACGAATTTTGGGCATTAAAAATGAGTTTTTTATGCTAGATTTTGTGGGTTTTCTGACGGATTCTCGTGGGTCTCGCTAGACCTGCGCTGGGGTTCGGCCAAACCCACGTCGTGGGTTTGGCAAGACCCATACCAAGGGTCTGGCTGGACCTCGGCGTGGGTCTGGCATGCGTCTAGCAGCTTGGATTTTATCTTTGTTTTTATTATTATTTTTTTTTTATTTTGATCTAGTGCTTTTGTTTTTAGTTTTATTTTTTTACATTTTTCTTGAATTGATAAGTTGTCACAAAGCGGTTGAATGCTGCAAAACAACACTTTAAGGTCCGCATAATAGGGCTCTCTTTTTGTTTATAAAATGTGGATCAAGATCCCCAGCAATTTTGAAAAATTGTTAGCCAATTTTTTTGAAAATCTCAGTCATTGAAAAAATCTAATGGCTCAAAATTAAACACACATTTAATATAGGAGAGATAAACTTAAAATTTTGAATTTTGAAATTCAACCTCGAAATCTATGCTATCCACTAAAAAAATAGAGTGTTTTATTTTGAGCCATTAGATTACTTCAATGGTTGAGATTTTCAAAAAAACTGGCTGGCAATTTTAAAAAAATTGTTGGGGATCTTGATCCNATCCTCAAATTTATGTTTCTCTCTAGTTCTTTATTATGTTTTTGTTTGAATCGTGGTTGGAAATCACCTAGAAACCCGACCCGCCCGACTAACCAGACCAACCCGACCAAAAAAATCCGAGCCGAACCGCCCGATACCCGCCGGTTTTCCACATTTGCATTACTGTCACGGGTTGGAATTTCAAATACCCGAGGGGCAAGGGTCGGGTGGCCGAACGGGCCTAAACCCGCCCGAACCGACCCGTGCTCAGCCCTAGACACGATGATAGAGTTTTTCTTTAAACTGAGTTGAAAGAACTTTCTTCAATCTAGTATATAAAAATAATGTGTCATTTTTTTTAATCACATGTAAGATGTTTTTAAAATTATTTATTCTAACTTTTTTTCTTCTTCTTGTTATTAAAAAAATATATGCATCTCATATATTCCAATAACATGTATTATTTTTATAAACTGAGTTAGAGAAAGTTCATGTAACCCAGTTCGAAAAAAAACTCTCACAACATAATAGTTAATAATTTTTGATATGATCCCGAAACCTCGCATGAATAAAAATTGCCACCCCTAAATAAGAATCACCCTCAACCTATAAGTATGTCATAACTTACAAATGCAAATGCCCCATCTGGCATGATATGCCATATATCATAAAATCGTTTGACAAAAGACATTATTGATCTTTTCACTTTTATATATATATATATATATTTTAGCCTATGAATTTTATAATCAACGGAATTTCCATGGTTTGGGATTAAATTAAATCTTAAAAAACCAGTTGGATGTAGTTCATAGGCTTATAGCCTGGCAGTTGGCAGAGCCCCCTTCTTTACGACAACTGCATCAAAGTTAGACTACATATTTCTAGCTACCGTTAGCCACTAGGCTCCATTTTATTTTTTTCTTGATATATATATATATATTACTGATAAGTTAAACAATAAATTATAATTGCAATTTAAAAATAAAATAAAAAAATTACAGATGATGAAATAAAGACAACAAAAAAAATAATTTGTTGGGGTGGGGAGGAGTTGCAGAGGGGGAGAGTCTTCTGGCGGGAGTCAGCGTCCCTCCCGGGAAGGCGGTGTTATATATATTATTGATGAGTCAAACAAGAAATTATAATTGCAATTTAAAAATAAAATAAAAAATTACAGATGATCAAATAAAGACAAAAAAAAATAAATTGTTGGGGTGGGGAGGGAGTTGCAGAGGGGGAGAATCTTCTGGCGGGAGTCAGCGTCCCTCCTGGGAAGGCGGTGTTCGTCAAAGACGGTGGCGTTGACCAGGATAATTTAATTTAATCGCTGCTACAAGACAGCATCGCTGTCTGTGATGGGGGAAAGACTATTCAATTGCCTTTCAGCTTTGAATTAATTATTTTATTCTCTACAGAACGTGAAAGCAATGATAAGGATATAACATCGTCGATAAATTTAGGGGAGACGTTTTGATTACCGTAAATCGGGTGAAAGATCCTGTCACTGTCTCACGCAGGCAAGATATCAGTCATGGCGGCTACATCTCTATAACACCGCCTCTATTCTGCATATATTTAAACTCTTCTACAGAGAGTGAGGCCCTCAAGTCACAGATAAGCTTTTCAGTCATGGCTGCTCCATCGCCTTCCCATGTAGTCGTTTTTCCTTATATGGCTCAGGGCCACACCATCCCATTACTAGACATAGCAAAAGCCTTCGCAAACCGTGGCCTGAAGGTCACCATAATCACCACCCCCTCAAATGCTCCATTCATCTCTTCCAAAACCTCTTACCACCCAAATATCTCTTCCTCAATAATCCCCTTTCCCAGAGCTCCAGACTTGCCCGAAGGATGCGAGAACACTGCCGACCTTCCTTCAATGGCTCTGCTCGCTCCTTTCATCGTAGCCACCAAACAAATGAAACAACCGTTCGAGGGAGTCCTCAGAGACATGATTGAAAGTGGGTGTCGCCCCATTTGCGTAATCTCTGACTTTTTTCTTGCCTGGACACTCGATTCGTGCCGTTCTTTTGGAATTCCTCGCATCGTCTCTCATGGAATGGCTGTGTTATCGATGGCTATTTGTAAATCCGTCGGTTTGCTTGCCCCGAGCGTAAAGGATTCATCGGATTTGGATCCGGTAGAGTTCCCAAATCTGAAAATTCCATTCACTTTGCTCAAATCTGACATCCCTGAAGGGCTCCTCGACGCCGATCCGAATAACGATTTTGTGCGCCTCTCGCTGGAGGCTGGGGAAGCGGATAATAATAGCTGGGGCGTTGTTGTTAACAGCTTTGAGGAGATTGAAGGTGATCTCGCGGGTGTATTTGAATCCCTCTATGCCAACCAGGCTAAGGCGTATTACGTGGGGCCGTTTCTATTGTATGATCGGCTTGGACAATATCAAGTTGGGGCTAAGGAGCAATCCTATTTGTACATCAAGTGGCTCGACGAGCAAGCTGAATCCGGTGGTGTGATCTATGTTTCATTCGGTACGCAATCACATTTCTCGAACTATCAGATGGACGAGATTGCTTTCGGGCTAGAGATGGCAGGCCATCCGTTCATTTGGGTTGTGAGATCGAGCGAGTGGGTCCCGCCGAATGGATGGAATGAGAGGGTGGGGAGGAGAGGGTTGGTTGTACAGGAGTGGGTGGACCAGCGAAGCATCCTAGCTCACCCTGCAACGGGTGGGTTTTTGAGTCACTGTGGATGGAACTCGGTGTTGGAGAGCTTATCAATGGGGGTCCCACTTTTAACGTGGCCCGTTCTTAGTTTTTCGGACCAACCAGTGAATGCCAAATTTGTAGCACTGGGATTGGGAGTAGGAGTAATGATCCCACAAAGAGGTGTTGGAGGAGAGAAAATCATGACCGTTGGTCGCGATGTGATTTGTGATGGAGTGAAGGAATTGATGGAAGGTGATGAAGGGAGAAAGGCTAGGGAGAAAGCACAAGCATTGGGGAGATTGGCAACTCATGCGGTGGAGAAAGGTGGGTCGTCCAATTTGAAGTTGGACGAATTGATTGAGCAACTCACCATAAAAAATGTGTGACCAAACTCCACGGTATTTTTATTATGGAGCAATACTATATACTATTTTATTAATTAACCATTGGTTTTTTTTTTTTTTAAAAAAAAAAAAGAAGTTATTTTTCTATCTCTTATTTATTTTTGCATTCACCATTAAATTTTTAAGATAGATTTAATAGGGAATTTGAAAAAAGAGATAATTGAGAGATAGATGAATAATTTCTCTATTTTTTCTTTTTCTTTTTTTTTTCTTTTTTTTTTTTAAAGGATGAATCCAATGGTTGATTAAGTTGTCACCTCATCATTGTAAGATTGTGAGTTGTTTTTTCTATAAGCATTTTGAATAAGCATTTTCATCTTATTTTGTTGGAGTAGCCAGTAGGCTACGTATTATATTATGTTGGTAAGATATCCTTGTTTTGTTTTACATGAGATTTTATTTTACAATACTGTCGATTTACGTGATGGAGAAATAATGATTATTTGGTCACGTTATTTAAATATTTTAGATGATATGATATCATATTGGCTATTCGATACAACAATATAAATTTTTCAAAAATTACAACAATCTAAACTTTTTATCATAAAATAATTATTCTCTATGATGTTAAATAATGCCACAACGGTGTATTTGGTATCACCTCATTATAAATAAGGAATTATTTCTAATAAATTTTAATAGAGTATATTATAATTTTTTTGAGCTCATCTACTAACACCTTCTTTCTTTTCTTTTTTCTTTAAACCAAAAAAGTTAGAACATTAACAAACAACTTTCAATATAAAACACTTAAAAATACTTACAATTATTTTCAATTTTATGTCAAATCATGACACTTTTTTTTAACCAAAACACATACAAGCATCTCGTAAAAAACATTATCAAAAACCTCCTTTTATTTATTTATTACCCTTCAAATTGACATGAATGTTGTATAAATGAATGAATCACATCATGAAAGAATACATGTTGTCACATAAATACGATTTTTTTTTTTTTTTTTTGAAGTGGAAATAATCCTTCATAAATAATAAATCAGGCAATACAACAGAATCCTCACAAAGCAGCTCAAACAAAACTAACACCTCCCCCTCTCTCCCTAATGGAATACAGACAGTAGCTAGGGCCACCACAAGGGCTACCCCCACTACTACCCCCCTTAGGTTTTTTGAGAGTGGAAGTGGAACCTAAAAGACAATAGTGCCTCGCTTCACCAACATGCCTATCAATGTAGCAAAACGTACCCAACCTTCCCCTCTCTCCCTAATGGAATACAGACAGCAGCGAGAGCTACCTCAAAGGCTACCCAAGCTACTACCCCCTTAGGTTTTTCGAGAGAAGAGGCTGGAAATACGTCACACATTGCTCCATCAATATAACATGAGCAGCATAGCAAAAAACGTGAGCTACTCATGAAATCCAAGCACCGCCGAAGTTGGACCAAATTCAAGACAATGGAAAATTCTCTCGCCATACCGTGTTCCCCTCTCTTGACAGAGCTAGCTTGGCAAGCCCGTGGGCCTCCCCGTTAGCCTCTCTCTGAACATATCTCACACTGTGTTCCAGAAACCTTCGACATAGCTGCTGGGCGTCTTCAGTAATTGAACCATATAAGAACCCTCCACCATTAGAAGCTTGTAGCGCATGAACAACTTGGAGCGAATCACCTTCCAAAATAATCCTCCGGATTCCCAGTGACAGATCGAGTTCGACGGCACTCCTAGTAGCCAACGCCTCCGTTGTGGCAGGATCTTGGATACAGTCCACCGTATCACACTTCATGGCAATAATAGATCCCTCAGAGTCCCGCGCGATGGCACCCATTCCTATCCTCCTCCTTCTATTATCAACTGCCGCATCTCAGTTGACTTTAATTGTACCTTCAAGAGGCTTCTGCCATGGGATTACCGTCTTCACAGTGAGACCTGCACACTGTTGACCAGTCTGCTTCGCTAAACATAAATACGATTGTAATTAAACAATCCAAGTACTAAATATTGAATAGGGTTAAATTCTAAAAATTCTAATAGGGTTTTACTATTTTTTTTTTTCATAGGGTTTGATTTTTATTACAGGATGTTCTTGTGGTTTTGATAAAGGATCAAATTGGCCATTCCGTCCGTTGATCATTAGTTGACTCAACGAAATGACACGTGGACCAATAAAATCTCGCCACATGTCATGTAATTTATTTTTAATTTTTTAAAAATTAAAAAATATATATTTTGTTTTTAGAAAAAAGGGAAAAAAAAAATTGGGAGTGGCTTGGCCACCCCCATGGAGCCAAGGGGTGGCCGAAACCACCCCAAGGCATGTAATTTATTTTTAATTTTTTTAAAATTAAAAAATATATTTTGTTTTTAGAAAAAAGGGAAAAAAAAAATTTTGGGAGTGGCTTGGCCACCCCTGTGGAGCCAAGGGGTGGCCGAAACCACCCCCAAGACCCACTCGGGTGGTTTCGGCCACCCCCAATTTTTTTTTTTAATAAAAACATATATTTTTTTTTTATTTTTTTAAAAAAATAAAAAATAATAATAAATTACATGACACGTGACGAAATTTCATTGGCCACGTATCATTCCATTAAGTCAACTAACGGTCAACGGATAGAAGGACTAATGATCCTTTATCAAAACCACAAGGACCTCATATGATAAAAATCAAACATTACGAGAGAGAAAAAAAAAAAAAAAAAAAAAAAAAAGTGAAACCCTATTTAATATTAGTTCGTTTAATTTTGTTTCAAGTACATATTGAGATCAAATTTCACTGACCTAGATTATATGTTCAGGCTCAATGATTTCAAACTTATTCAAGAGCTACTCAATTAACTTATTCATTTTTCATATAAAGTAAATATTTCCATTTTTTTTATCAGTTTTTCATAAATTTATGCTTATTATTGGTTAATTGTTTTTCAGGTTTCATCTTATTTTTATTTATAAATTTATAAAAAGGTAACTTTACCAACCTTGAATAATAATATATAATTTTCTTTATCATGAAATTGACTAGCTATATTTTATTTTATAACATTATATATAATTTTTGGCAATCCAATCTCAAGTTTGTATAAACATGTTTTACAATCCACACACATCTATATTAATACCAACAATCACAAGGATTCTAAGTTGTTGTTGTTGGTTTTTTTTTTTTTTTCTAAGCAAATTGGGAAAGGATTCAACTTATATATTACATTAGGAAGATGATCATATTTCATGTTTTTAAATACTTAAGATGTTCTCCTTAGTTAAAAACAATACTATAAAAATAATGAAAATGAAACTATACAAGCTTTACAAGTTTAACTAAATCTATATGAGCTTTACACATTTAATAAATAAGTACACAATTTTGTTCAAATTTAGTTCGATTACTAAACAAACTAAACTTGAGTCAAGTTTATATAATATGGTATGATCTTAGTGTTTCACATGCCTCAAGTATAATTTTAACCATGTGTATTAGTGTATATAAGCCCTTAGACATTATTTCCTTGTTAGCCACTTTTCAAGGGTAAGTATACCCAATGTTTGTATCATTTGGTATCATAGCTAGCCACCATGTTGAGGGGTTCGGGTCACAAAAAGGGCGACCTATGGGTTAGATTAAAATACTACTAGGTGAGTAGAGTCGCCGAAAGAGAGAATGCTACCATCGAATCAGTGTCAATAGAGTAGGCTGCTGTGAACATCGGCCACGGAAGTGTGGTGGTATGTAACGATCCTAGTGTCCTACGTGGCTTAAGTCTGGCTTAAATCTAATCTTAACCATGTGTATATAAGCTATTGGACACCATTCCTTTGTATATAAACTCAATCGAGTTTTAAGGTGTTAAAATGCTTGGTTTAATATGACACAGTGAAATTAGAGATTTAAAAAAAATTTCAATTTTCAAGTTTTTGCGCATCGTTCGAATGGTTCGTGTGACAAAAAATCATACCGATGCATTACATAAACATATATTATCACACGCACTTCGCAGTCATAACCGTTAACATATAGTATTTCTATACCCATAACAATTTACAATGAGGTTTGTGTGTCTCGAATGACATATAGTACAACCTTGGTGCCCCGGTGATATACAATAACGAGCTATCAACTAGTTGTCATATCGGGTTTGATTTCAAGTGATCCACCCAACTAATAATACCCATGCTATAGTAATTCCGCTCGTAAATAATTGCGATAGTCACTACTGGTACTGATAGTTTAGGGATCATTCATTTTCATTGTAATACTCTAAAAGTCCCTAGGGGAAGGTTGCTAAAAAGTGTTATCCAAACACTTTAGTGGCATATATAGTACAAGAAATATAGATCATCCTCCTAGTAAGTAGTAACAAAAGAAAAAACGAAAAAGGCATGCATTTTGTCCTAATGCATTTTTCATCGAAAATAAAAAAGAGTTTAAAAAAGTCATAACCTGCAAGACTAAAAAATCTTTAAATACAAAATCCTACCCAAAAACTGAAAAGCAAATCCCCTACTTTTTATAAATAAATACAATTCAAAGTTTATTTCCCCACCCCCTTTTTTTTGTGATTCTCTATTAAAATTTATTCAAAGCTTTTGTATAAACATGGTGTACATAAGAAGCTATGTTAATTGCCTAATCCAGTCACATTTTTAAGTAAAATCAAGGGAAAAAGCAAAAATGTTCTCTTTAAATTACCACCTGATTGACAATATCTTCGTAATAGTGAAAATACTCTTAATAAAATAAAAATATAAAAAAACTAAAAATAAAAATTTTAAAGATAAAAAAAATAAATAAAAAACCAAGATGTGGAAATTAAAAATTTATTAGAATATTTGTGTCTTATTGAAAAAAAATTATGGTAATATATATATTTTTTGTCTTTTGCTGGCATCAAATGGGATATTGTCAATTTTTTTGATAGTTTGGAGGAGATGTTGTCTCAATTAGAAGTTTTGGAACAGCATTATCAATTGAGTGAGATATGTAGACTTTTTCCCAATAATCAACTATAGTTATTATTTTTGCCTAGAAAGTTGACCTTGTTTGGTAGAGGCTTTGGACATTTTTAGTGTAATAAAAAATGATTGATGTGAAAATTTTTATATGGAAGAGTAAAAGGGTTTTGTTTTGTACACTTTTTTATTTGAATAATAATAAAAATGTGATTGATGTGATATAAAAAATAAAAAGGCTGAAAAATTAAATTTATGAAAGAATAGTTTAGAGAATGTGATTTTTTTTTGGGCAAACAAGGCCCATATAAGAATTAGAAGTAGAAACAAAAACTGAAAGACTCCCGCGCCAAATACAAAACCCAAAATTCCCGCCCACTTCACTGAACCTTCATTACACACAAACAAGTGAACAACGCCAGCGTCGGACAAACCACCACCACCACCATGTCGACCACCGCCGCCACCACCACCACTGCGATAAGCGACAACGATATCGTGCGTTTAGCCCAGCACCACGCCCAAAGCAGCTCACCCCTACCCTCCTACCTGCTATCCCCTGAGTCGCACTCCACCCTCCTCTCCTTCCTCCGCTCTCGCGCCTCTTCCTCCTCTCCTTCGCTCGCCGTCTCCGAGTACACTCTCTCACTCCTCTCCCTCATCTCGCTCTCCCCCAATATTTCATCACTCTCCTCCCTCCTCTCCTCTCTCCTCTCCTCCTACACCCACCTCTTCACCTCCTTTCTCATCCCCCACGACCCCAATTCCCTCAGGACCCTCCAATTCTTCTCCTCACTTCTCCACCACGTCGACCCCACCTCTTGCGCCCACGTAATTGATTCGATTCTGTCATATTTGCCTCAAATCAATGATTCTGATGATACCCAGATCCTCGATCTCCTTCCGAGGTGTCTAGACTTAGTTCGTGGCTCAGAGGAGGAGACAGTGCGAGGTGGGGATTATGTTCACCAGATGTTTGATCGAATGCTTGACTGTAATTGGTCGAAGGGGTTGTTGATGAAGATGGTCTCGCTCGTTAGGGAATTTTCGTTTATTGAAAAGGTGAGGAGGAGCGAGTTCTTGGACAAAGCATTTGCGGGAATGAAGCGCATGGACTTGCAGGACCTGCCTTCGCTTGTGTACCAGTTGTTGGTGTTGGCATCCAAGGGGTTTAGCAAGAGGGAGGTGATAAAAGGGATTGTGGAGTTTTTTGGGTCGACAGTGGGGTCAAAGGTGAGCTCGATAATTAGGCAAGTGGAAGGGACCGTGTTGCTTCATCTGAATTTTGCGGTGAAGCAGGACCCATCTTTGGGGCAGGAGGTAATGGGGCTTTTGAAGTCAGATTTCCGTGCTTTTAATCATTTCACGGTTGCTGTATTGTTGTCGGTTGCGAGGGTTCGGAGGTTTGGTGAGAGTTCGATGGGGATTTTGAAGACTGTCGTGCTTACAGCCTATCGAGATTACAAGTTTGCCAAGTAAGGTTTGAAGGTCTTTTAACAACTTGCAGTAGGTTTAATTTCATTTTCAATGTGTTTTATATGGGATTTGAATTGAGTTGAATGTGTTTTGGATAGTCACTCATAACAAGTTCAATTGTTGTTCCCAAGACATAAGTGCACTTTATAATTTCAATTATAGAGAATGAGTTTATTTTGGTTATAATCGTTACATTTTGCAGTGTTAGCTTTGAATGAAAATGAATTGCTGTTAGCTGCGGTATGTGTTCGTGTGGCAAAACTACTATTTGGAACTTTCAGCTTGGACTTAAGAGCTAGTAATTTGGTGGTCGTGTATTTCACTGATGTATAGGACTAATGGCCTCAACATCTTATGATAGACATTTCTGTATGGTACAGCAGAAAATTCACATTCAGTTAATTGGGCTAATGTCCAATCACCACCAATATTTTGTTGTGAAGCAGAATTAAGCAATAACATTTCACAGCATGTAATATTTTGTTTCTTTTTATTAATTAATAACGTATTTGTGAGTGCTTCTTTGTCTTACAGAGACTGTAAGTGGCTGTCAGATGCTTTGAAGGAAGAATATCTGGAGAATGTCGAATTAGTAGAGAAGGCTGTGTTAAGAGCTGTAATTTCCTTTTCCCTCATATTGATTATTTGGGCAACATTGTGCCTTCGCATTTATGTACATCTAAAGCAAGCTGATTGAACTACAAAATGTTTACTCTTTTGCTGAACTTTAGGTCAATGAAAGCAGCTATGGAAGAGAGCATATTGTGCCTAGCATTTTGAAGTTTGGTTTTGTGTTGCTAGAGTCAGCGGAAGAGGAAAGCAGTAAACAGCTGTGGAGTTCTAATGGTCTGCTAGGCATTGAGGACCTTGGTGTTCAGATGCTGAAAACTTTATTCGAGGTCCATGATATGGCAAGAAATGAGGTTGGTTTGACAAGTGTTGGGTAGCAACAATGCTGCTCTGTTCACTTGGGCGGTTCTTAGAACATGTTTTGCTGTGCGATTTCGAATGCCATAAAATGCTTTGGCTTCCCTCACTGGACACTAATTGGTTTTTTGGATGAGATGGTCCCCCTGATCCAACAATGGTATTAGAACCAAAGTCATGGGTTTGAGTTGCAGGAACGTCATGTTAAGGGAGGGATTGTTGGGGTGCAACAATGCCGCTTTGCTCACTTGGGCGACTCTTAGAGCATTCTTAGCAGTCTCACCAAATTTTTCTCACCAAAAGTACACTTTTTAACTATCCATTTTTTTAAAGCACCAGCCTCACTATTTTAATTATCAACTTTCACTATGCCATTTAAATATTCCTTTTCAAATACTTCTATATATATATTTTAACTTTTTCAAAGAATATAAAAGGAAAGAAAATTTATATTATTTCTAATTCATTTGGTGAGTGAATAGTACTCACTATTTTTAGTGAGTATTGTTCACTCACAATTTTATTTTAGTTAAAATGGAGTCTGAAAAGTGAAGATTTAAACTACTTTTGTTAAATTGCTTCACCAAAATAACCAAAAAATGGTTTTGGTGAGGCTGCAAGAAGTGCTCTTAGAACATGCTTTGCGGTGTGCGATTTTGAATGCTATAAAAGGCTTTGGCTTCCCTCACTAGACACCAATCAGTTTTTAGATGAGATGGTCAAAGGCTTGATCCAATAGACTAGCGTAGTATTACTTTAATTTAGGATAATGTTGGTTGATTTAATGAATGTGTTGCAGGTCATTGAGCAATGCAAATTTCACGTACTCTCTTTGAAGCCTGAGCAGAGCATGCCACTCATAAGGTAACTGCATTTACGTTAAATGTTAACTCTTAGTTTGATTTGTGTTAATCAGTCACATAATTGTAATTTTCATGTGCAGACTGCTTGGTGATCTGATTCGGACTTATCCTTACCCCATGTTGGAACATGTTTCCCACCTGAAGGAATTGTTGGATTATTTCACTTTCATGCACGGCAAGGTTGCTGCTTCTCTTGTTAATACTCTATTGCCTCTCGCCAAATTCAGCCGTGATCTTCAGGTATTGTCTTCCATGTTTGATAAGTAAAAAAAAACATATTTATACTTGTCATAGGAAGAGCATGTTTGGAGTTGCGTTTGAAGGGCCTAAAAGTGTTTTTAACACTTAAAAAGTCCGTTTGAAAAAAAAGTAATCATTTGGTAAAAAAAATTAGAAGTGCTTTTAAGGGTCCAAAAAAGCCTAAAAATGGCAAAAACGCACTTTTAGCAAAAGTTTAAAAATAAAGCTTTTGTCCAAAAGATCTTTTTAACTTAAAAGTTCTATTTCTCAAAAGTAATCCCAAACAGGCTCGAAGTCCTTTTTCTCAAGATTCTCTCAAATAGGATAGAGAACGGAGTAACTAGAAGATTCCTATAATCCACCTCTTCTATGGGGTACATGTCTTCTTTGTGCATGCGTGTTTTAAATATACCAAAATATATAAATTTTCGAATCCTCAAGGAGTAGCTCAATCGGCTGTGAACTACGCCTAATAAAGCAGAGGTCACAAGTTCGAATCCCCCTATCCCTTCCCTTGTGTGGACATGTAAAAAATATATATATTTTTTTTCTTTCAGAAATTCAACCAAAATTTAGAGTCAAGAATATGTATTGGGTTTCCAATCCAATGACATATGGTCCCTTTCAATCAATTTTTATTTGAGAAATTATGTTTAATCTTCTTAAAGTATAAAGTATTTTTGTATACTTGTATTCAATGATGCAGGATTACACCATTTTGGTCATGCGTAAGGCCATGTTTAGGAGAGAAGAAACAGTTCGTATTGCGGCAACTACTGGTGTTATTGATCTTATTTTGGCAGAAAAGCGGTCTAAGAGAGATGGCTCATTTTCTTTTCAAGAGTCATCTAGCCAAGCCAGCTGTAGCCAGCAAGCTGAGATACCCTGTGGCTTGGTGCAAGGTCTCTTTGAAGAGCTGAGTGGTTTGCTGCAGAGATGTCTTTATCAGCAGGTTTTATGCTTTTTCATCCTTTCCCTTCTTAAATAGTGATTTGTTCTTTTCTTTTTCCCTTGAACTATATTTCTTATTACAGTTGGATTGCTGTATACAGGCAAAGGTCAAAGAAGTAATGTATCATGGCCTTGTAAAGCTTGTTTTGATGGAACCATCAAGTGCAGGTGCTGTCTTTGATTTTCTGCTGCCTCACTTCCTTTATTTTTTCAGGGGGGTAAGTACCTGTTGGATCTTGTTATCTTTCTTTCGAAGGTCAATACCTGTACTTAAATTGAAAAATTGGCAGTTTATCAAAACGTGAATGTTAAGTTATGAAATTCCACACCACATTAGAGGCTTTAAAGCACTATGTTAGCAGGATGCAGAAGTTCAACTTGAAATTACAAGTTGCGTTAAAGCAGAGAGTGGCAAAGTCTTAATTGAAGAGCCTTTAGATTGTCTCCTTTCTTGTGTCTCTTGGATTCTACTTCTTCAGCCACATGGCAAAACTGATCGAGTTTCTGATTCTTCATGGGCATGTTTGGGTTTCTCCCTTTCACAAGAGAATGAGGTATTGCTATCAGTAGCAAAACAATAATACAACCCATGAAACCAGTGGTTACATTTGACTGTCTCTAAATTTCACAAAACTACTGCAGGTAGGAAGGAATTTGTCTGGTGAGTCATTCTCCAGTGCTTTCTTGAAGATCCGGAAGTTTCTTAGAAATCAAAACTTAGAAGGTTTGTTGGTTTTCCACACAACTGTCTTTTTCCCAGAACGTATCTTGCATGGGTGTCAATTTCTTTTTTTCTTTTTATTTATTTAAGAAAACTCCAAGGTTTTTTTTTTTTATTTGTCTCCATTCTTTGTCAGATCAGGCATTCTTGGTCAAGCTCTGGATGCTGGCTCTGAACCTCTTGGAGAAGAGAAAAGGAAATGCTGTTCTTCAATATTATCAGGAATAATAGAAGTGGTGTTGAATACCATTGGTACTGAGTTGGAAAAAGGAACAGAAATAAAGAAGGCGGATCTTGAAAAGGAGATCATCGAGTTGGCTGACCTTCATGATTCATTGGATAAGGATACATGTATATCAAGACAGAGTACTGGCGTCAGAAGAGGGAATTTACGAACCACTCCTCACGATACACCCAATGTTATGGATTCAGGCCACCCAAAATTGGCTCATGGACAAATTCCATATATGGCATCTTCAAGTATCTATTATCTACTGCAAACAACACTAAAACTATACGGTACTGACTGTTCTAAGAGTGTTGGAGCTTCTCAGAATCATAGCCAGTCATCCTTGGGCAACTCATCAAAATACTGCCCTAAGGTTATATCTTTGGTCTTGAATGCCTGCCTTCGTCATTTAAAGTCTTTGCCCGTTATGAGAAAAGATGATCCATTGAAGACTTTGATCTATGGGAACATCAAAATGCTTGGCCCCCAGTTGCTGAAATTGATTTTTTTGCTCAAGTCTATGCCAAAGTTTGTGACAGATCAAAAGAAAAAAGAAGCTAAGGGAAAAAAAGATGTTGAGGATCGGAGGGAGCATCTCCATCTAGCCTTAATTTGCCTGAAGGAACTGATAGTGGTTAGTTCATGGAGTGCAAACCTGACTGGTTTGCTTGAAGATATGGCGTCTGTTTGCACTCTGGAGTGTCCTGTTTCAGATGATGAATGTGAAGCAGCGCCTAGGATTGATGATCAACATATAAGAAGCAAAGAATTGTTTATAACGAAGACCTTGAAACCATTGTTCTCTGAGCTTCTTGCCCTCTCATTTTTTGCTGAAGTTGAGGTAAATGCTCTTTTACCTTCCTCTTTTCAACTATGCACAGTTTTAACAAACTTTTGTTGGTTTGCTGTCGTGCTGGTATATATCTATTTATAAGCACAAAACCATTTAAAGCATTACATTGGTCTCAGATTATCTGTGAAATGATATTGATGGTTGGGGACAAATTGCCGTGCAAGTGGAGGAACGTTCATGGAGCTTGGGCTGTTTGTGTCTGCAAAAGCAATGGCATAACGAACTCCAAAGTTGTGAAAAGCATTGTTGTGCTTTCTATTTCTTTAAGCTCGCCTCCGAACGATTTGATATTAGCTCAAGACATGGCTGTGGAGCTGTTAAAAGTCACTGGATCGGAGATGGTTGACCCCATAGAGAAGTCTGAATCATACCCCCTCATAAACCATTCAACAAGTGCTGCAATAAGTTCTTGTATACTGCAGTTGATTGAAGCAATGCTTGTTGATATGGATTGGGCGACAAAAAAACTGAAGAATTTGTCTTGGATCAATCAAAGAAGCGCTCATCTTAATGAAAATGGGGAAAATTCTCCTGGATTAGCATTTGAGGAAAATCTATACTCAATGGCTGAAGAGGTGATGAAAGTATTATCATTCTTTGTTCTGATGACTATCAAGGGTATGTATGCAGTTTCCTCTGATAAATGAATGAAATCTCGTTATTTATTTTTTATTTGGGTAATTGAATCAAATCTCTGTTACTCCGAATTTATGCGTTTTGCTATCATATGCAGACACTCAAGCAGAGCACCTGCTCAAATTGGCTGCAAGGTTTTACAAGCATTTGGCTCAGATGTCAAAGCTGAGAATTGCTCCTAAAGGTTGGAAGCAGCTTTTTCCTAGCCTCAAATTTCAGAAGCTTGTGGAACTAACTTGCAAGCAGCTCACGGTTCCTGTGTATAACTTCTTGATGCTGGTGCAAAAGGTACAACTGTCTGGATCCTTTGAAAAGTTTTTCATTGCACTCTCCCTCCAGCATCAACTGCAGTAGTATTTCTGTGGGTGACGTTGAAATTTTTTGCTTGTTAATGGGTTGCCGTTATACTTGCAGAGACAACAAGAAAATGCAAATAGTAGTAAAGTGGTCATCAAAAAAATTAAGAGGGAGAACAGATGCATCCCTGATCTGATATTTCAGATAGAAGATTGTGAGAAGTATCTCATCCAGCTTAGCAAGGTGAGCAAAGTGAATCTATTGAGGCATGCTAAACGCAGCACTTCTCGGGATTTCAAAATCTTAGACCCCAAGAAGATGGCCGGGGACGGGGAAGAAGATGCTCCAAACCATGGTGATCCCACTGCAGCTGCAGCTGAAAATGAATCGTGTGAGGATTCTGAAGACAATGAAGGAAATGGGTCGGAGAAGATATTATTATCACCTGAATCCGGTAGTCGTTTGGCTGCAGAGCTACCGGATTCAGGGTCTGATGATGGTGAAGATGGAGATGCTCTTCCCAGTGCCAAAAGGGTGAAGAGGGGTAGAGTAGTGCAGGACTCTGACAATGAAGAAGCATAGGAAAAACTGAGGGGGGGCTAACATACGTCTTAATCTAAAATGTACTTCGTGTTTGTAATGAAGTGGAGATATGAAAGTAGAAAGAAAAAAGTATATATATATTTTGGTATCCAAATTCACATGAAGTTGGCATTGGCAGAAGGATAAGCTCGAATTGCTATAAGATTTATTTGTCTAACTAGGTGGTCGGACAATTTAAAATTTAGTTGGATAAACAAGTTTTATATGAATTATCTTATGTTAATTATTTAAATTATCAGCAATTTGAGTAGATAATAGCCGATGGTGGAAGTAGATTGGTTTGAAGAGTAGACAACTTAACGTGAAGAATGAGCAAGCCGTGTGCTTTTTCCTGAAAAATAGCAACCAAAGAATGGTTTGAAGTTAGGAGACAGATCCCCCTCAAACACCAAAAGTTGATGTTTCTATTTCTATTTCTATAAATGAATAGATAAAGTTGATGTTTTAACTGAAGTCGTTGTCTAACCTCCTTGTCCTCTCATACCCCCCACCCCCAAAATAATAATAATAATAATAAAATTTCCACAATTTTTTTTTTTTTTTTTTGACATGCAAATTTCAACAATTTTAAAAGCACTAGGGAATTTTTACTAAACCATCAAAATTATAAAATGCTAGAGTAGGTAAAGGTGCATCTTTTGTTTTTTTAATTTATTTATATATTATATGTTTTTGACCAGACGTGAAAAGCGGAACAGAACAGAAACGACGGCGTTCTGTCGCATTTGCAAAAAGTACCGACAAGTCATTTCAAACTTCAGAACCAAACAGAAAAAGAAAAGAAAAGAAAAGAAAAGAAAAATGGATTATTTATTATAATGAAAAACAAAGTTGGGACGTGGCAATTAATATCAAACATTTTTACCACCGTAAAAAAATTTGAAATTGTGGGATTTAAATTATTAGAGTGGTAATGTGGTAAAAGCGGCTGGTGATTTGAATAATTGAATCGGTTCCCTGTTGAGTGTTGGGTGTTGAAACACACAGTGCAGTAAAAAAAACTCACTCTAGCTCCCTTAGTATCGATAATCACGGACCCAGAGAGTGAAGCACTGGAGAGGAAGTGAAAATGAGCGACGACGCAAAGAGGAGCATCGCGGGAGGTCTCACGGTGAAGCCGCCGATCTCCGACGACCGGAAGCCCTCGTCGGCGGCGGCCACCACCCCTCCATCCGGAAAGCGCGTCATCATCAAGAGCGCCGACATGCTTCCGGAAATACAGAAGGAGGCCGTCGACACCGCCATCGCCGTCAGCCCCTCTTCTCTCTCCCTCTCTCTCTCTCTCTCTTACACACACACACACACACACTCGCACACATTCTCCTGGAGCTTTTTCTTATGTGGATTTTGGTTATTTGGGAAATTGAGTGTGTGTGAATGGGTTGTATTAGGCGTTTGAGAAGCACAGTGTGGAGAAGGACGTCGCGGAGAGTATAAAGAAGGATTTCGACAGGCGGCATGGTGCCACCTGGCACTGCATCGTCGGTCGTAACTTTGGTAAGCCCCGTTTCTTTATCTCTCTCTCTGTCTCTCCATATTGGACACTTTCCGCTTCTGGGTTTCGGTTCAGATTTGCTTTTTTATCTGATTTTTTTTTTTTTGATATATGGAATGGTGTTTGTGGGTTTAAGTTTGTATGGGATTTTTGGGTTCTTTGGTGTTGTTAGCGATGGAATAGATCTAGGCTTAAGTTATGGATTAGATTGCTGGGAATGTGGTGATGGGTTTATGTATATAGTGTTCGATCTTGAAGCGAAGCAAGAGTTTATTTTGTTGACTTATATGTGGGGTTTTCCCTCTTTTAGTTTAAATCTAGGCAGATTGGTCTTATTATGTACTTTCGTTTTGTGCTTCCAGTAATAAGGTAAGAGGGTATTGCAGATTGTCTCTCTGTGAAAGCAGAACCTGAGTTCATGCTTAGTTTTGACCTGACATTTGATGGACTTGGTTTCACCCAAAAAATTAATTAATGGTTAATAAATCATCTGCAACGAACAATAGTAGAGGCTCTAAACCCTATTTGATCTGACCTTTACCTGACTCTTAGGCCTTTACCCAATCCTTTGGCTGGACCCTGCAGTGGTTGTTGTTAGTGTTCCAAGTATAACAGAAAGTGACTTCGGATCTTGATACAGTTTCTGTGGTGATATGGAAACCTTCAAAGTTGATAAAACATGTAATGCAAATCAAATGTATTGATAATGCATGAAACGTACGGACGTGGAAGGGCTTGCATCATATTTTTTTGCTCAAACTTGATCACAATCATATTCCATAAAGGAAGGGAGAAGTGGGATTATGCATGCATGTCATTGGTTGATGCATGGGGTTGGATTTAAGTTAGTTCACCAAGAACAGCTTAAGTATTGATACATGCAGCCCAAGCCTATACACAGGTTGGTTTTGTGATACACTACCAGGCAATGGGTAACTCATCATGCTGTGATTCTTTTGTGGTATGTCGGCTTATGCGTCACTGTATGTCTGCTTATGCTGTAATTCTTTTGTGGTATGTCTGCTTATGTCTGCTTATGTGTCACTGCTTTTGATGGGATACTTTTCGAATGTTGAATATTGATTTACCAGAATCTTTTTAACATCCAAAGCCCTTCTATGTGAAAAAACAAATAATATTTTAACTTGTTGGTTTAAAGTGATACTCAGCTATCAAATATGAATTGATACTTTGGTTATTTGGATAACTTTGTCTTCTAATAACTCGGAAGAAATTTAATGTCAATCATTACTCATTATTTTCCAGGACATTTAGAAACCAAGCAATATGGAAATTTAATATCAATCATTGCTCATATTTGCCATTGCATTTAGAAACCAAGCAATATCTTTGCTTTCACCTGGGGAGATTTTAAAGGCTATGGTGGTATTATGAGTAATCTTGGGAAAATCAAACATGATGTAAAATAAAGTGGCTCCAGGCCAGGGTTGGCCGTTATATGCTATTTATTTAACCTGCATTTGTTTGAATCATATAATTTTAGAACCAGGTTTCATCAGGATTTCCTCTCAAACGGGTCATATCTGCTTGTTCATTTGAGATCCTGATTTTTACTTTGAACGACCGTTATTTTTGCTTGCTTATTGCGAATTTGACTTGTAGCTTGAGAAATCAATAAGATTGGTCTAACTGGGGAATTAACGAGAAACTTTGTATTTTTCTGTTCTTTTTGTTTAAAAAAATAATTGTTTACTCAATTTGGGGCAGACTGACCACCACAGGACAGGGATGCTGACCCTCATGCTTTTCACCTATATAAATAAATATTCTCTGTCACCTTTTTAATTGAAACAATGCTTCCTTTAGTCTCAGTTACATTGTTATCTCGTCATGTTTACTTACAGAGCATGAGGCATCTTGCTTGTTCAAAATTGCCTTGTAAGTTTCCAGCAGTCTCAATGAGCAATTCTGTCAGTCTTAATACTAACCTCTAGGTACAAGCGATGACATAGTTGCTTCAGAAATGTTCCCAGGCTAAGTTTTGGTTACTAAGAGAGCCGTGACCCTTAATTTTCAATGCAGTTGATGTGTGTGGGATACTATATGTTACAGACAAATGCTTTGATTTGCTTCCCTGAGTGACAATGGCCTTCCAGCTCCTGACATTTAGAGACTTCCAAAAGCAAATGTACCTGTGTGTATTCATTCTTCATGCTTCAAGACAATATTGTTTTCCTTAAACTAAATGTAGATGGTTAAACAAAATAAATAGAAAATTTCCCTTTTCTTGTTACCATGTGATATTTTGTTGGATATTTATTTAACCTGAGCTACAGATTCTTATTCTTAAATGAAGTCGTGTTAACAAATTTACTTGTTTCTTTGCAGGTTCATATGTTACTCATGAAACAAATCACTTCATTTATTTCTATTTGGACCAGAAAGCTGTTTTGCTATTCAAATCTGGCTGACTATCATAGTGTCGTTTGACAAAGATGGTGAGGACGAAAATGACGAGTCTGCGATTAAGACTCTAGAAACTGTATGTATTAATTGAAACCCACTGGCATGCGAACCTGTCCAACACATTTTGTGCTTAAATTGTATATCTAGTATCACTTGAGTTTGCGTCAAACTTTAGGTATCAGATGTGGTCTTTTAATACATAGTTTCGCCTTTTAATTCCCACGTGTTATGATGTTTTAATGAAACTAGACTCAATAGTGACAATTTGATATCCCTGGGAAGCTAAAATGGGGTCCCAAATGCTTTATACGAAGTTTGGAAGTATTATCTGTTCAAGTCCTGCTTGGATGAATAGCCTTACTTCTTTCCACCTTTGCTGGTTATAGTTGTGGTAAAGATCAACTACTCCAGGAACACTGATAATAGTGAGGCCTTCCTAGTAGGATATCTGGATGAAAGCTTTTCAGCCACATAGCAGAGAAGAAAATTGCTACTAATTAAGCTTGTTTGGCACACTTGCAAACTTCTTATTGATGGCTTTGGTATTCCTAGATATACAGATAAGGCTTATAGTTGAAGCTACTGCAGCTGGATTGTGGTTTATTGTCATGCAAGTTATACATGGGGTCATATGCGTTGCAACTTAGTTGGCTTGTGGCTTTGACTTTGCAATCTTTTGCTGAGAAGGATGCTTTGGGAACTTAACAGTAGAACTGGTTATGTTTTTTGTTGCCAGAGCTAATTGGAATGACATTGGAATGTCATTTTTGTCTTCCAAGTCTTCAAACAATGGTTGAAAAACCATAGAGCTGGCTTTGGAGCCCTAGGTATCATGTGGCAAAGATTTATCTAGAAAACTGTTTAGTTTAGCTAGCCACTTTTCCAAAGTACCTCACAACGGAGTTTCTCTCTTACTCCATTTATTTTTTTTAAAAAGAAAAAATCTTTGTTTATTTATTTAAATTCTCAAGGTAGTTGGAAGGTTTATTCTTATGGTAATCTATTCCTTTCCCTTCCTAGTAATGATTTTTCCTTTCAGTGGAAGTTAAATTTGGAGTTGTAATTCATTAGTTATAGATAGGATAATATTACTCGCTCACGATGTACATAAATCACATAATTTATTTTCATAAATTACATGATAAAATTTTCAGCACAAAATATGGAAAAGCTAAAATTTATAAAAGACTCAGAAACCCAAGCCCTACAGAAGGAAACCCACAAAAGCGAAGGTAACAAGAGGGCCAAGAGAAAAACACGTTACAGTTCAACTCCGTAGGGTTGGGTTGACGAGAAATCAGAGAAAGTAATAATAAAAAGTAAAAGCACTTATGACTCAATGAACAAAGAGAGAATCAACTCAGTCGACTGTAGTACATGTTTGGCTGGATTAATCAATAGATTTCTGAGAAACCAAACACAGGCCAAAGAAAATAGAATAAAATGAAACAACCACAGTTTAAGAAGAAGAAATTGAACTCGAGAATGCATACCCCTTGTACACTAAAAATACAGCTTAATTATAAAACAATAATAATAATTGTTTCATGCTATTGTATATCCCAAAATACGTTAATGAAGAATAGTTGAAATTAAAAATGAAAAAAGAAAAGAAAACAACAATAAAACTATGAAACAGAGCATCCACGAAAGTTTACCTCAATCCTCAAGAAATCATCAATATAAACACAACCCAGTAGCAGTGCTAGTAACAACTCAAATAACAAAATCTACCCTCTATAGAACAACCCCATCAGCGAAATTAACAAGTTCAAGAAGAGAAAACAGAGCAAGACAGAGTGAAAAAAACAAAAACAAAAAAACCCAAAAATGGTTGGACAGAAATTTCCTCAAAATTGGTTTGGCGGAAATTTCTTTCAACTCACTCTAATAAATGACAAGTGTCATATCTCACATTTTTTAAAAAAAATATTTTAAGAGTCATTTATTATTATTCCACTAACCTAGGAACTCAAGCATTAGTTTTTTAGAAACCCAAAAATGTTAAATTACACTTGTCACTTATTAGAGTGGGTTGAAGGAAATTTCCTCCAAACCAGTTTGGAGGAAATTTCTGTCGAAAATAATTTTGTATCAAATGGCTATTTTCAAAATAAAAATAAAAATGGCTATTTCGAACCTTCCAAGGTTGAGAAATCACAAAGGGTACGTTGGTCATTAAAGTTACAGCGGAACAAAATTGACATTACCTTGCCTCGCCATCGATGATTGCCGACGAAGTGCAATGGTTGATGACCTCCGTTGTCGACTAGAAGCATAGGGGCTGTCGTGGAAAAAAATGCAGTGCCATCAGTTGTTCAAAATGGATGTGGGAGAGAGAGTGAGTGCGCGAAGAGAGTATATAAAATGGGGATTTAGCTAGTTTACATGCTCTTATTTTAATAACAGAATGTAATATGTGTACTATAATTTAAGCAACATTAAGTTTGAATCTTTCAAAATCTCTTTTCATTTTCTCCCTCTTATTAAAAGGATGGGTATTTTGAGTAGGGCCGGCAATTTTTACACAACCCCAGTGAAAATGACACAAACACGACACAAAAAAAAGGTAATGGGTTTGGGCTTATCGGGTTTGGGTCTACCTATTTAAGACCCGAAAATTTTCGTGTCTGACGAGTCGACCCGCTAGACCTTTTTTTTTTTTTTTAAAAGAAAAGAAAATATTAAAACCTAAAACTAAGCCAGTCATGCCCACCCCTAGACCTCACTCCCCCATGCCCACCCAGACCCACTGACCCAGACGGACGCACGAGAAAACGACACCCACTCGGCCATTCCACCGTAGTGCGCCCCCAGTGCCCCACCGTCAGTGTCGAGCCGTCACCCCCATCGCCGTCAACCTTTTTGATCTCTCTCGTAGTCTCGCGGACCCTCGGCTCTCTATCTTAGTCTCTCTATAGTCCGACTCCACCTCTCGCCATCGTCTTGAGCCAAGCCTCCTCGCTGTCGTCGTTAGTCGCGCCTTTCTGTCGAATTGTCTTCATAATAGTTGTACCGTCGGTATATCTCATTATCTCTTACTCTATCTCTGATTTTGCCATTTTGGGACCTTGGGTTAGGGACTGTCTCCATGAATCGTGTCGGGTTGTGTCTACCCGATATTTTAAACTGGTAAAACGGGTCGTGTCGGGTTATCCGACTATTTTCATGTTATAATCGTATTAGACCCGATTACCTGTTTAGTTAAACGGGTCATGTTCGTGTATAGACTAATCATATAATGGGTACCCGCGAGTCGTAAATGAGTCATGTCACGTACCTGTTTTGCTAGCCCAAATTTTGAGAGAGCTACCTAAAATTTGGCTAAAAAGCTATTTTAGCTAGTCCACTAAAAGAATGTATTCTTTCATACATTTTGACGTTGTGAATACATTCTCCACCTCTCAAATTTATTGAAAATGTATTTTTATCTTGCAAGACAAACAAGTGCTTCTTTGTCTCTTTCCAATAATGTAATATGGAGTATAAAAGACAAGTGGCACAAACCTACTTGTTCCAATTACTACGCCCTAGGTTCCATCTCTCTCCAGTGCCATGAGGGTGATTTTTACTGAAGAGAATTTACCAGCAATTANTTAGTCTCTCTATAGTCCGACTCCACCTCTCGCCATCGTCTTGAGCCAAGCCTCCTCGCCGTCGTCGTTAGTCGCGCCTTTCTGTCAAATTGTCTTCATAATAGTTGTACCGTCGATATATCTCATTATCTCTTACTCTATCTCTGATTTTGCCATTTTGGGACCTTGGGTTAGGGACTGTCTCCATGAATCGTGTCGGGTTGTGTCTACCCGATATTTTAAACTGGTAAAACGGATCGTGTCGGGTTATCCGACTATTTTCATGTTATAATCGTATTAGACCCGATTACCTGTTTAGTTAAACGGGTTGTGTTCGTGTATAAACTAATCATATAATGGGTACCCGCGAGTCGTAAATGAGTCATGTCACGTACCTGTTTTGCTAGCCCAAATTTTGAGAGAGCTACCTAAAATTTGGCTAAAAAGCTATTTTAGCTAGTCCACTAAAAGAATGTATTCTTTCATACATTTTGACTTTGTGAATACATTCTCCACCTCTCAAATTTATTGAAAATGTATTTTTATCTTGCAAGACAAACAAGTGCTTCTTTGTCTCTTTCCAATAATGTAATAGGGAGTATAAAAGACAAGTGGCATAAACCTACTTGTTCCAATTACTACGCCCTAGGTTCCATCTCTCTCCAGTGCCATGAGGGTGATTTTTACTGAAGAGAATTTACCAGCAATTAGTTGCCTCAATGGCTTTAAACAATTATTGAAAGAGAGTAAATAGAAGACATATCTATCAATATAAGTGGATGAATAATTCAAAATTTAATTACGTAGATAAATTTTCTATATGCTGTCTCACACAGTTTGAACAGCTAACTGTTGTGAATCTCAATTGAGTTTTCACTCGAAAGTCGTGCTTGTTAAATCCTCTTTTTTCTTTTATTGGCGTCAGATGTTAGATCGCCACGCTTCTTTGTTTGCACTATCTGATTTGTACATTTCCAAGTTCTACTCGATGCATAGCATAAGTTCAACTGCAAAAATTGTTCAAACAATACTTTTCCCTTTTACTTGAATGATAATCTTACTGAAACTTACAATCATATGATAAAAGAGAAAGAGAAATATCACCATCAATAAGGAATATGTTCCTACCAAAGCACCATCTCTTGATTCCCATACGGTGAGGTGATTCACAAGAATAGCATAAAAGCATAAGGTGAGATGATTCAAAGGATAATCGTATCATTTTCGATAATCAAAGGAGGTGGCCGAACAATCCATTTGGCCACGGGATGGCTCGACCACTCCAAAAAATGATTTGAGAGCGGCCGCCAAGCCGGCCATCTCGGCACCTACCTAACCCATCATTTCTTATTTATTGTACCAACTGTCATGATTTGGGTGTTCATTTTAAATGAATGGTCCAAAAAAATAAATGTATTATTGCATTGCTGTCGCCTGTCGCACGGATGGTGGTAGCCTACGACGATGAATTACTGTGTGTTGTGAAAAATACACACCATTGTTTGCAAATAATGCAGTAGAAAAGCTTAGTGAAATGGTGTTTTCCCAAAACAACGAAAAGTGGTGATGGTAAAGGATCACTCAAGTGCCTAAACTCATTCAAAAAAACCTACTTATATATTCCTTCTGCCCTTTTTTCTGCCCTTTTCTGTGCTAAAGAAAACGATGGATTTCATTGCAGAATGAGGAGTGTTTAAAAAGTAAACGGTGGCAGTCAAAATCATTTCCTAGCATTATTGCAACGGACAAACATGGATGAAGCCATGCAGGACCAGGAAGAAGACAGAGCAAAATACAAAGGGAAGAAGAACAAAACAAAAGGAGGGGGAAGGGATCCGGTAAGGGGAAAAAAAAAATATAGTCAAAATCTTTTTTATCCAATATGCCAATAATTTTCCTTATTGGGACCATGACATTATTCCAAAGTACTAATTCTTCCTTCACTAGCTACTCTCTCTTCCTCAGTTCCATCAAAGCACTGTTCTCCATTGCCCACTGTTTTTCACCAAACTGAGCATCGAAGAGACAACATTTAAAGTTTTGCATTGCCATGCCATCACCACCACCACCACCACCACCATCATCAGCATCATGATCATGATCATGATCATGAATCCATGATCATGATGCTCTCCAAACCATTTGCTCCTTCCAAAAAACCACGAGAACTTTGATGACCTCAAAAAACTCATCCCAGAATTTAAAATTCAAAACCATAATCAATGAACTAATTAATAATGAATAAGAGTGATAGATATATAAATATATAAGCAAAATATCATAAATGCCCTTTCAACTGCCACAAAAATGCTTCACCCTTTCCACCATTGTTCATGGGCAAATGGGAAACTACAGGCCAAACTATGGGCACTGACAGATGTATGTATCCTGCTACGGACTACACCTCTCCTCTCCAGTCTCCACCATTGTTTATGGGCAAATAGGAAAAGTTAAAACGACTTTCTATGGCTTCATACTAGGAAGCAAGCAAAAAGACGTACAGGGATATCAAAGTCATTACAAAAGGGACCAAGGTTAAAAACTGGAATACAGTTTCGGAAAAAAAAAAAGAACCCCATATTCAGTTGCAGAATTTTTCTCTCAGTACGCAAACCCACCCGCTTGGTTTCTTGCTCCTTTTCGGTGATGACGAGCAGCAGAGGAAGAAGATGAAGAAGAAGAAGAAGAAGAAGGCGACGAGGAGGAGGAGGTGGGTTTCATGGCAGCCAATGAACAGTGGTCTTTGCGAAGACTCTCTTCCTCGTCCAGGAAAATCTGCCTGCACCTGCACTCCACGCTACAAAAAGCCCTGTCCCCTCTGTACAAGACATAAATATACCCAAAGATCAAATCTTTAACCTAGAAAAACACAAACCCATAATGAAAAAAATAAAATAAAACACAAAAACACCAAAGAAAAGCAAGAAAGAAAAAGAGAAGAGAAAAGAAAAAGAAAAAGATTTAAGAAAGGATCTGGGCTTGAGGGTCTTACTTGTACATGTAGATGTCTTTCCCGGGCAAGAGTTTCTGGTCGCAGAGAAAGCATTGTTCAAGGAAAGTGGGTCCCCGGGAAGGAGAATGGAGGTTTTTACGGGAGGAAGGAGGCAGAGAAGGAGAGGGTTTGCTGAGAAACACGTTGGTTTTGTTGATAACCTGCGGGATCTTCTTGCTAACGCCACCCTTTTGGCCTTCCAACACTACACTCAGTCCTGCCATATCTCTCATCCTCTACTCTACTCTCTCTGCTCTCCGTTTCACATAGAGGCCATGGCGGAGACCGGAGACTGGAGACTGGAGAGGGTTTTGGTTGATGAAAATCTGAGAGAATTAAATAGAAGTGAGAGCCAGAGGTAGAGTCATGAAAGAAGAGAGAAGGCTTGGGGTGGTACGGAAGAGAAGTGGGGGTGGTGGGTCCCCTACAGCTATGGAGCAGTAATAAGGACGATTAGCGTAGCCAACGATTTGACTGCTTTTGGCGATTAACTGCCACGTATTCGTTCTAGTTTCCATTTCTTTTTCATTTTTTTTTTCCCTCTATATATATATATATTTTGTGGGTTCTTTTGTCTGCTTGTGTTTACGTGGTTTCTTTGCTATTATTATGACTCAGAGAGGTATACCCTGGCCCAGTCCCCAGTCCCACAACGGTTGTGTTGTGTGATTATTTTTATTTTTATTTTTATTTTTGAACGGTTCCAAACCAAAATACATTGCATAAAACCTTATTTGGTCTGGTTTTTGTTTTTGTATTTCTTGCTTTGGCTTTCTTAACAATTCTGTTGGCTCACTCACTCATAAGTTCATAACTCCTATAAATTAATACTGTATGCATGTTTAGCAGATTGTTATACGACTGTATAACTTACTAATGTAAGAATTGTGTGATTAACTCTATATGCCAACAAGACAAAGAAGCGGTTTGAATTTGTGTTGGGCAGGAGGAAACGTAGAGTAATTAATAATGTTTTCGTTTTTCTTAAAATTCTGTTGGCTCATGAGTCATGATCAATCACAAAACAACGGCGTTTTGAGGCCTTGTGGGTTTACAGGAGGAACTGACAATAGGAGTGAAGAAAGCCCATGTGAATGCCACCCCACCCCCACACCGCCTGGGGATGCTCAAGCATCCCTCCCTTCCCGAAAGAATGTAAAACAATTGGTTAAATTGATGTCACTTGAATCATAATATATATATATATATATATATAAAGAATATGTTTTTTTAACTGGGAGTAAATTGAAATGATATATTTAGTTTACTCATGAATTTATTTATATTTGAACTTCTACCCATATCAATTACTGTGGTATATGTGGTGGCAATATTATTAATTAGTTCATCAATTAATTGGTGCAATTTGACAAATTTTTGCATGAATCTTAGGCGCAAATACATAAATGATAAGATTGGGGAGACATGTTTGATACAACATCTACGTCAAATACAAAGGTGATAAGATTGTTTGACTCGGTGGGGGGTAGGCTGATTAGTCACAAAAACTTGTTCACAAAGTTTTGTGAAACATTTCCTTTAATATAATTATTTTAGGAACTTGGCAGGGCAACTTAGAAAGAGACTTGAAAACAACACTGGCCATACAATATTAGTTTTTTTTTTTAGGGCACTAATATCTAAGAAATATACACGTAATTCATGCGTAAGAGCATTAATATTGGACTAGCCAAATATTATTTTTGGCTAAATTTTGGTTCGAGCAACTTTATATTCCCTTCAAACTCTAAAGAAACAAACAATCAAAATTAAAGTACTCGCAATTAGGCATTGGCCGTGGCGATTGCGATGCACTCTATGGCTAAGCACGAGCAATCTTGGCATGGTTATATTGGCTCACCTTAGTGATCATGTTTGGAGCGAAGAACTCAATCTTCTACAACAATTTGTTCTAGTTGTCCCCTTGCGACACCAAGCTCTCTTTGAGTAATGCTATAAGTCACTCTTATGTTACTTTTACGTCCATCTAATAATGATATGGCTTTTAAAATTATCACTGAGCTTGTGATTGATCGTTATTGAATTTTGATTAAAATGTAATTTTAAAAGCCACCTCATCTTTAGAATGACACAAGAGTGACTTGTAGAATTATTCAGCTCTCTTTCCACATTGCCAACCTCTCAAATTGCGATCTTCCAGCCTAATTAAGGGGGACGAGATCTCCGTCCTCACGGTTTAAAAAAAGAATAAATTAAGAAGAGTATTTAAATTTTAAATGGAATAGATAAAGATTTAGAGAGTAAGGTGTAGATGTTTTTTATAAATTGATCATTTATTTTTTTAAAAAAAGAAGTGATTTTGTTAACTAAAAGTTAGCTTAAACTTTAGTAGTAATTAGTCCGATGCTAATCCTCCAATAATGGAACTTACCTGGTACGTAATTTTGGCGCCAAAACACTATTAAAACAGTTTCAAGTACTACAACACGCACATATATATATTATATATAGATTCCACGCAAACGTCTGATATCACATGGAAAAATATATATCGAATGTGGGCAGAGACGACACAAAGCACCATATATTCATCAAAGTACATATATATCCAAAAAAAAACTAGATATTAATATTGTATAGTTTTGAAGTACTCAACTAATTTTTATTATTGAAAAATAATCAAAAGCTTAATTAAGGCAGATTAATATGATTATTTTTATTTTATGATCAGAATTTAAAATTAATACATCTAATATTGTACATGATGTCAATAATATTATGGTTAAATATCTCTTTAGTACCTAAATTTTAATGCCTTTATTTATTTCACTTGAGTTTTGTTTTATATCATAGATGATATTTATCTTATGGGTAAATATATTCTGTCTATAAAACTAACGGATTGAAACCAAAAACATGCCACGAGTCCTATGATATAATAATAAAAAAAATTAAAAAAAAATGAAGGGTATAGGGTAAAGGCAAAGAAGCCTAGCTCTCATTATTTGCATGACATTCTAAAGGTGCTTTTGCCAAAACAAATCATTAAGACCGAGTTTGAGAGCAACCTTATCCTTATCAACTTACATATATATATATATCTGTCTCACGACCAGTCATCTTTACGTTACATGGGAAAGAAACCAAAGGCAAAGTAACACATGCATGCAGGTATTGTTTGTTGAAGGGTCAAATGTTCTTATCTTCGCAATTCAATCAATGCTCATGCTGGCGTGGCCTGACCTATATATGTGTATATAAATAGGTTACATTTATTATTAATTTATAGTTTGTTTGACCGTCAGAAAGCAGCACAGACCGACGAGAAACTTTGATAGATCACATATATATATTGACATACAACCATGCTTTCACTTTCATTATAATTACCAATAATTGGCTTACCCTCTTATCTTAATCTTTCCGACCAATTTAGTCCCTACCACTATATTAATTAAAAGGCCTCTACATCGGGCATATATATATCATTCACTTCATGGTGCTTCTAGTATATATATATATATATCTATAGAACATTAATTACTCTTTAAGAAAAAAGAAAAGAAAAAGAAAAAGAGCACGAAAGAAAAACAGATAATAAGGACAAAACAGCGAGATGAATTAATTAATTGGGTCGTTGAATTAATGTTGGCCATAGGATCCCTCGTTGTGATGGAACATGGGAACCCATTTCGAAAAGAAAAAAGGGAGGGCTTTAGAGTTGAATGCTCTTTTTCAGCCTTAGTCCACCGCAACCTTGAGGAAGCCACGGCTTCCAAGATGATGAGTGGGATCCGAGAACAGGTGTTTGATAAAGGTGGGAAGTATGTTTCTTTTGATGTAGACGATCGAGGCGAGTCCCAAGCAGGAAGCGAGCAGAAGCATGCTGCGTGCTGCTAAGTGGTAAGTGAATTGAATGAATCTCCCGGCCCATAAACACCCAAGGAAATAAAGGTAGGCATCATATATATATATGGGTGATTTCCAGGTGCTACAATGGGGGCCAAGGTGAGGTGTCGCAGGCATGCATGGGGCCGCCTCCCTTTCTCTCTCTCTCTCTCTCTCTGCAAATCCCAAACTAGACAACAAAATACGGCACCACCACTACGTACAAAGATTCTTTTGTATAAAGCCGGCGCCACTGGAGCGGTAGATAGGTGCCACCGTTGCTACGTGTCACCCCATGAATAGTCCTTATATTAATGGGCTTTTGTCTTTTGCTTGCATAGGGTGAGAATTTTTTTTAAGGTATTTTGTCACAATTTAAATTCAACTTTAGTTAAATTTTTAAATTAAATTTCTCTCTAGTTTAAGGTTTTTTTTTCTCCACGGACATTTTTTTTTTTTAACTTAGAAAAAAAGTTGAGTCAAAGTTGAGTTTAAGATTGTGCTTTTATTATTTTCTTTTTTTTTTAGGGTTTTTGTTGTTTGTCAATCTAAATCCTAATTAATTTTTGTTGGACGGAAGGATTACAGGGCTCTGTTTGACAGGATAACTTTTCTATTTTTTTTTTTTTTTACTTTTTATATTATATCATTCACTTTTTATTACTACTATTTAAATAAAAAAAAAAATCACTACAAAATCAATTTCTTTTTACATCAATCATTCTTTTTTTTTTCTTTTTTTTCTTTTTTCACGTCAACTATAATGTTTTTTTTAAAAAAGTTTTGCTAAATAAAGCCTAAGATTTTGTCATGCTTATAAACTAATTTGGTTCTTTGATGAAGATTTTCTCCAACGTAAGAAAAAAACAAAAAAAAAGCTGAAGTTGTCTTGTCATTAGGCAGGAAAAATAATTGTGATAACAACCATGGAGACCAAAAGTAATTATGTAAATAGTTTTCATATTTCCACTATTGTCGTTTGTACAAGACAAAATTATATTGATTGGATGAAATTTGGATTTCTAGCAGGTTTCAAATAGCTAGCTAGAAATTTAGATTTTTTTTTTCTTTTTTTTCTTTTTCTTCTGATAATATTCGTGTAATTTCTAATGATTTGGATGAGTTGACGTTTGTTTTTGTAGTGTCCAAAGAAAGAAGACAATCTTTTTATTTTTATGCGTTCACACATACCATTTCCGTCATATTGGACTATCCATGCATTGTGATTTATAAGTTCACCTTAAAAAGGGTAGCATCTAGCCTCAAAAGCTTGCTCCCACAACTCCTGTCTCCTTTTCCAATCAACATTCATTTTAGGGATGGGTGGAATTAGGATTCTAGTTAATTAATTTTGAGAGTGTTATAATAGGCAATTCGAATGAAATTTTAGTCCAAAATTATCTTAATCCAGCCATAATCATGCCACATATAGACTAAAAGCATAGGGGGGAGGATTTCGGTTAGGGGTGTACTAAGCCGAGTCTAGCGAGCTTCTCTTATTTGGGCTCGGCTCATTAAATTTTACTCGAGCTTGAGTGGAGCTTAAGGATGAGTGAAAAAAAATCAAACTCGAGCTCATAATAAGTCGAGTCGAACTGAGCTTGCTCGCAAGCTGGCTCTTATATTTTATTTAATTTAACTTTTTTATTATTATAAATTTAAACTTCAAGTACTCTTAAATGGCTCAAGAAGCCAGTTTGCATATGAATATTTACTTAGCTTAGCTAGCCGAGTATGGAGCCTAAGTCATACAGTAAGACACTTTGTTTCGAAGAGAGATGATATACATCATATTATTTTATTATAAAATGATGCTATTGGAAAAAAAGAAAAAAGAAAAAAGAATTATCAATTTTTAATATTAATATGAGCAACTACCAATTCAAGTCTTATACGAGCTACTCATGAGCTTAACCGAGTTGAGTCGAGCTTTCTTCGTTTAATATTTGAGCTAGTATTTGTGTTAATGAAATGCCTCATTTAATAATTGAGTTAAGCCCGAACTCGAGCCCGAGCTTACTCGTTAGAACTTCGCTCACTTAATACCCCTAATTCCATTCATAATCCTTACCCCTTTCTTTACACTTAAAAAAGAAAAAAGAAAAATAAAAAAATCATGGTATATTGACTCAATCTATTATATCTGTCAATATTTCTCACCTTAACAATTTCATGATGATAATCAAATTATTAGTCAATGACATTGGCTTTTGAACAAAACCAGGGGTTTATCTTATCTTTTTCCTTTTTATTATTTCTTTCCTTTTTTCTTTTTTAAAGAAAAGGTGAAGTGTAATTTCATAATTTTAAATTATTGTAAGAGTACCAATTAAAAGTATTCATGAAAGCGATCCTATGATTGAAATATTTATAAGCGAAAAATCATATTTAATCCCTATATTTTTGTCTAATTTGAATTTAATCCTCAAGTTTTGCATATATTTCAAATAAAATATTACATTAATTACTTTACCATCAAAGTTAATAATTTATCATATGATATGTGTGTCTCGTTTAATACACTTGCATCCATATTAGCGGTCCAATATCAATGTGTAGTGACTAGTCATTCAAAATAAAACAAATAAAAACGATCACACAACAAAATAAGTCCTTGGATCAAATTTGAACAAAAACCTTGAATAACTCATCATAATTTATACGGGACTTAAAAATCATGCTTGAGTTTTTGCTGTAGATTAAGTGAGATTAGTAGTTCAAATTTTTGTTTTTTTCTTTGTACTTGCAAGTCGTGCCGGAGATATACCAACCAGGGCTCCAGCCTCCAGGCTAGAGGCTAGTGGCTACAGCCTCGAAACAATTTAATGGGACTGTCAACACGTGTGATGAGATCTTTTTATCTACGAAAGCTTTGATGGGGCCCACTTTTTTGTCCCAACCGCTCAGAAATCGATTGGTCCNAAATAAAAAAATAAAAACGATCACACAACAAAATAAGTCCTTGGATCAAATTTGAACAAAAACCTTGAATAACTCGTCATAATTTATACGGGACTTAAAAATCATGCTTGAGTTTTTGCTGTAGATTAAGTGAGATTAGTAGTTCAAATTTTTGTTTTTTTCTTTGTACTTGCAAGTCGTGCCGGAGATATACCAACCAGGGCTCCAGCCTCCAGGCTAGAGGCTAGTGGCTACAGCCTCGAAACAATTTAATGGGACTGTCAACACGTGTGATGAGATCTTTTTATCTACGAAAGCTTTGATGGGGCCCACTTTTTTGTCCCAACCGCTCAGAAATCGATTGGTCCCGATGGAGAATTAAATTGATAGCTCCAGCCTCCAGGCTTGCAAAATTTTGGAAGAGAAAGGGCTTTCTTGGGACACGTGGACGATTAGAATGATAGGGCATGCATGTGCCTTGCATTTGACAACGATGTCGATGTCATGGTCGATTGGGAAGTGAGGTGGCATCGCCTGTTTGGCAACAACTTCCACCCTTGCATCGCCTGTGGGCTCTAATATGGGCCATGTCTATGGCTTTGATTAGAAAAAACATAAAAATCTTCTAAAGACCAAACAAACAAAATTAATGATAATTATTATTATTATTATAAGAAAAAAAAAAACTTTTATACATTTTTTTTCTTTTTTAAGAATATTCAACTACTCTCATTGAAAGTGATTCAGCCAACTAAATTATGAGGGTCACCCATGAGGATTTGACAGGGCAGTCAGATTATCAGGGAATCCCTCCTTTAAAACTAAATCATACCTATATATATATATATATATATATAAGGCAGGCCCGGCGGCCTAAAAGATTGTTTATTAGGCCTAAAGAAAAAAGGAGTAATGCATGGCTGAACTTGGGCATGCCGGTTGGTCCTGCCTAAGCCCACCGACCAACGTTCAATAAATGGGCTTAAAACAAAGGCCACTAAGGAGCTTGTCCGGTTGTCTCTATATATGCTCTATCATCTATCTCATGGCCAGTTACATTGCATATGGCCCTATGGGTTGATTTTTTTTTTTTTTAATTCGGTGGTGGTCTTTTAATTACTATATAAGAAGTATATGTTTTTTAAACTTTTAAAACATATGACACTTTTAGTGACTGAGTTAAAAAAATTCCACATGGTAACGTATATGGCCATTAAATTATTGCAAACTTGTTGAACTGAAAATCGAGTATCTAGCTTTGGGGCATGCATTGGCCATTGGGTGGTAATTTAATTATTATTGGAAAATGCTAAAGATCAAACTTTTTTGTCCAACTTTTATCTTTTTTTTTTAAAGAAAAAAACAAAGTAAAAAATAAAAAAGTGTTTGAAGTAATAATATTTTTTTTGGTCATTCTTTTAGTTGGTATTTTTTTTTTAAATGCATTTTCCTTCATAAAAATGGTCAATTTTTATGAAATATGACCATATTTGCAATTTTTATTTTTTAAAAAACACCAATTAAAAGGACAAAAAAAACAATTATTGCTTCAGACACTTTTTTTTATTTTTTACTTTGTTTTTTTTTTTTTTAAAAAAAAAGAATAATAAGGCAAAAGTTTGACAAAAAAGTTGGGTCTTTATCATCCCTCATTATTAGTAGCATGTTGTGAGGTCTTAATTGGTGTACTTTGAATCTAAGTCACTCTAACTTTAGAACATAAGTCTGCTCATTCAATTCAAGTGGCCTTTACCTAATCAGCACTAAGCTCCAAATAATAATATATATAATTACCTTACATATAAATAAATATATATATATAATTGTATGCCCAATTCTTAATTGTAAGAGTTTCGTGGAATATTAGATAAATCGATGCATGGTTGGTCATACATGCAAGTGAAATATAATTCGCAAAGGCTTTAAGCACGCCAACAAGGGGCAAATGCGAATTTAATGATGTTTTTGATCAAATTAAGGATTCTATTTGTTTATTAAAACGGGGGGAATCAATAAGTGATGCTCGAATAATATTGGCCAAAGGGCTATCCCCTTATAGGCCAGGTTTAGAGGGGAAGAATCCAGAAAAAGAAAAAGAAAAAGAAAAAGGAGTTAGGCAAGTGGATGCCACATCCAGCGATTTTCACCATCCATGGAATAATACCGTGAAGCCGATGCAAACTCCATTAATGGATTCTACTTGCTAAAGTAACCTTTCTTTCTTTGCTTTAGCTGTACATTTCAATTTGATTATTTACTACTTGATGTGGTAAGTGTCAGTTTCCTTATTATATATTAATTTCCTTGTATTAAACATTAATAACACTTCTGTTATGTGAAATAGGATTTTCCGGAACAATTTCATGGTCAAAATTTTGTTCTGTTGAATTTGAAATTGAATGCATAATGTCGTGTTGTTTAAAAATATTAAATGATGTGGCAAAAGGTTAATTAAGTACGATCTTAACCATATATACATGTGTATGTTAGTTCTAATTGGGTATATATCATGCATCTGCTTGCAACTTGAGTTTTAATAATGAATTCTATCATAAGTTTGTATTATTTTATATCAGTGTCAAGCACCAAGAACCTCACGAGCAGTGGCAGAGCCACATAGGCCTTTGGGAGTGCCAAAGGCCAAAGATATATTTTTTTTTTTCCCAAATTTTTTTTTTTTTTTTTTAAATTCCAAGGATATAATGTTGTGTATGGTAAACTTTAATAATGCTAAAACTTATTTAATGCATATGTATAGTAAACTTTAATATCCGTATGATTGTTTATTTTGTTGTTTAATGTTTATAAACTTTGATTGTCTCTTATGGTGAGGTCGTGATTTAACTTGAAAATTTTAGGTTCATGAATAAACTTTAAGTTTATGAATGGATTAATTTAACTTATTGAGAGCTTCGATTTAGAATCGATACTTGATGATTTTGTATTTTTAAGAGACCGTAAAGTGCAATTCTAGATTTTTTTTTTTTTTTTTGGTTTGTTTGTTTGTTTGTTTTTTTTTGTCTTTTTGATAGTGTCGATATGTTACATTTCTCATATATCAATTTGAGCACATATTTATGAACTTTTATAAAAAAAAATTTGTGATGCATATATTGTATGAATTACCAAATTTTTAGGGTGAAAAAAATTTGAGTACGTTAAAAATTTTTTAACGGTACTCCTAATATGAATTGTCTGGCTCCGCCACTGCTCATGGGTTCAAGTCATGGAAGGGGCCAAGTATGGGATAGAGTGGGATCGATGCTGTGAATGTCTATTGCAAAGATGTTACGTACAATCTTAACCAGGGACGGATCTAGGTTTCAATTTGGGGAGGGACCAAGGGCTAAATTTTTTTGGGGAGGGACCAAATGGCAAAAAAAACATTATTTTTTTTTCTTGTATTTTGGGGGGGGGGGGGGGGGGGGGGNGGGGGCACTTCGAGTCCCCCCTTGAACCTGTCCTTGATCATAATCATGTGTATATAAGTTCTTGGTTACTTAATTTCTCTTTACAAGCTAGGTTTCAACGGTACATAATTCTACTTAAAGTTTGTATTAGACAACATATTTATTATGAACCAAAAATAGTTGCATTAATAATCGATCATACCTTTTAAAAAACTTAGAAAGGCAAATATTTAATTTGCTTTCACACCATTAAACCTGAAGTGGGTTCCTTCTTGATTTCAGCCTAGATAGGAAATCATTAAAAAAAAAAAAAAATCATAATTCTCAAGTTTCAGGTCTCTTAACCTACCCCAGCGATTGTAGGTGAAAAAGCCCTTAATGACCGATCTACTTTATATCATAACCTCTGAATCTGTGTGTTCACTTGAGAATCTCTGTGGTCCAACTTCTACTTGGCCCCTGGTTTTATGAAATTGATATTTACCAAATTCAATGGAGTAACACTATGCACACTACATCTTTGTCATATTCTTAGCTTACTGGGTTAATATTAATGCAGTATTTGAATTAATGTAGCAATGCTCGTCAATCTTTATTAAAGAAAATAAGTAAGTTCAGTGACTGATAGGTAAAATAAAAGTGTAGTATATAACATTTCTCATTGAGATGTGTTTCTGTGTCGCTTTCATTTTCATAATGTGACAGAAGTCCATTTGGTTGGAGGGGACAACTAATTGAATTCTAAATTACAAATAATGTAACTTTCCTATGTGGTTTAGTTTGTCTATATGTGCGGTGACCTTTACGCCATTTTTGCATATTTATGAACTAGCTAGATAGCTACATCTTCCTATTGGATTATCAAAATAATCGCCCCTTTTCTTCTACAAATTAATTGGTTTATTAAAAGAGTTGAAAAAGACAACAACGTTACAAAAGGTAACATGCCTTTCAAAAACTTTAAATCTTTTTTTTTTTTTCTTTTAATTTAAAAAAGAACTCAGATAGAGAGCTTAGGGAACATAAGCTAATTAAGGTCCAAATTAAAGTACCACCATTCAAATTTATTACTATATATATCACAAAACTTTGAAACTTTATTTCGAGGATATAGGGCATTGGATCATTAATTATCATATGTAAAATGACATCTTTTACGATTCATTTGAGGGATAGATTATATATATTAATGAATTTGGATTATCCACATATACATGAATTTTGCATTTTAATTGAGTATAATATTAGTGTACATGAAATATATATTCTAGTCCCCAAGAGGTAACTCAATCGGCTGGGACCACACTTAATAAAGTGGAGGTCACTAGTTCGAATTCCCCTCTCCCCTCTTATGTGGACATGTCAAAATATATATATATATATATATATATTCTAACTATATATATGTAGGCAAGCCATGAGTTTGATCAATATCCTCTATCGTACGTACACCTTTTTTTTTTTAATGAATAATATTATTATAAGTTCGGTTAATTCCACTGTCATCAAAGTACCATGTCTGCCTACTCACATGTGTGCCCACACATGCGTGTTAATTTCTTTTCTTGTAAGCCCATACATATCCACATGCGTACATGTGCATGCATATTAATCTTGCAACAGCACAACATCTTACGATGAAAATAATTACTATGGTAGTAATTAAAATCTACACATAAATACAATTAAGTTGATCCATCCTTAATTTGCTATGGAGTTTTATATGTATGTTATGTTACAATTAATATTACAACAAAAAGAGAGAGAGAGGGAGAGAGAGAGAGAGAGATCCTTGCAACACTATCTATTAGTTTTAGTATTGGATGACCAACATATATGCATATATATATATATATATATAGAGAGAGAGAGAGAGAGAGAGAGATTGGTCGTAAAAGACAAAAAGATTAATTAGAGAAAGAAAAAAGAGACAAGAAAACACTTAGTAGCTAGTACTGGTAATGTTACTTGATGAAACAAAAGTGTAATTTGAACGATTGTCTTGTCAAAATCATCGGTACAAATTTTCAGTTTCCAAAATCTTCTTCGCAACATTTGACTGTTTGGTCCGGCAGCTGGGAAAATGCATGATTCTTTCCCACCAAGTCTTTGGCTTTTAGAGATTCTCTTTCCCAATCTGTCTTGTACACCACTGCTAAGATGGAGACCGCACATGCAATCTGAGCTGCTAAAAGCCCATAACACAGACCCACAAACCCTAGCTTCCATACAAAGCCTAAAACCACGGCCACCGGTGCACCCACCAAATAAAAAGCGTAGAAGTTAATCCCTGCCCCTACCCCTGGCCTTGCGCTTCCTCTCAGAATCCCACAACTTGTCGTTTGCGGGCAATTTGCTAACTCGCATACTCCAATTATCGGCAGCACCCTCATCGTCAGCTCCAGAACCTCCCCATCCTTGGTGAACACTTTTCCCCACCGCTCTCTCCCCACAGTCGTCAATACCAACCCCACCACTGAGCTCACCAACGCCAACCCTATTGCCACCATTGTCGCCAAACGTGCCCTGTCCGGCCGCCTCGCCCCTAGCTCGTTCCCCACCCGTGTTGACACTGACGCGCTCAGTGCCGTCGGCAATGTGTACATGAGGGAGGTCGTCTGTATTACTATGGCCGACGCCGCAAGCGCCACGCGAGGGTTCTGGAGGTAGCCGGTTAGAATCGTCATGAACTCGTACCACCACCACTCTAGGCAGACGCCGAGGCAGCTCGGGATGGCGAGTCCGAGCAGCTTCATCCATTCCTCGCCGCCCGGGGAAGATGAGAGCGGCATGTACAGAGGCTCTTGATCGGCCGCGGCGGCAGCGCGGGCGGTGTACAAAATGTAACCGGCTAGGAAGAAGAGGGTATTGAAGTTGGTTATAAAAGTGGAAATTGCTATTCCTTGGACCCCCAGACGGAGATTGAAGGCCAAGAAGATGGTGATGGGGATGTGTAGAATGATTGCTAACAAATTCGACCACATCAGCGGCCACGTTGTGCCTTTACTACGCAGATAGATGCGAAGAGGGTGAAGAAGGCTGTTGGCGAAGAGATCCGGGATGGCAAACCGGCAGTACAGGCTGGCGACACGTGTAATATCTGGGTTTTGGTGGAGGGAAAGCATCAGGGGTTCGAGGTTAATCCATAGAAGGGCGATGGAGAATGAGGCGAAAAGTAGCATGAGAATTGTTCTTTGTAGAGTGAGAGAAAGCATGGAGAAGTTTCGTGACCCAAAGGCCTGGCTGCAGAGCGGCTCCATGCCCATGGCTAGCCCGGACAGGACGGAATAACCGGTGATGTTAGTGAACCCAATGGCTAAAGCGCCGCCGGCTAGCTCGAGGCTTCCCAGCCTGCCCATGCAGACGACCAAGATCATGTTTTTGAGGTATCCCAGAATGCTCGTGGCGGCTACGGGGAAGCCTATGTCTGTCATTCTCTTTAGCTCCTCCCGTACCTGATCGAAGATAAACAAAATTGTGAGAAGAGCGAAGCGGAAGATTCTGTGAGAAGTAAAAATATATTAAATTAATTGAAGAAAACGTTTTGTAGGAATGGAAAGATTTTGTACCTCTTGCACTGTCGGGTACTTTTCGGGCTTCTCTGCGGCCGCAACCATCTTTGTTTCTTTTGTTAAGTGTCTGAGAGGAATATATGGAGAGATATGTAGCGGGTTTGATGGTGGGATCTCCTTTTGCTTAACAACACAGTCACACAAACACAAACACACGCAGACTTAGAGAGAGAGAGAGAGAGAGCAATGTGATCCAGACTCCAGTGTCGGAAATGAGTGAGAAGAACAATTTTATAATAAGGCCGCGGAGATGGTGGGGGATCACTTTTTGGCAAATTTTTTTATTTGTTTTTATTATTTTAATGACACTCAAAAAGAATTGTTGATTGATGTCGTCATTAAATCTTGTTAAACTTAAAAAAAGAAAAAAAGGTATATATATATATATGATAGTGAGGCAGTGCATATGTGCCACAGAACATCACTGCTCTTTCGATCATTTTTTTTCTTGTCATTTTCCAAAATAGTTGGAAACATATCCATTCATCTTCCGAAAAAATCATACATATACGTTATACTAGCCAGCTGATTCTTTCTTCACGTGATCATCATTATTATCATCAATTTTATATATATATAATTTGGTTTCTTTTTTGTTATTTGTGATTGTTGAAAGTTCTACTGTTCTTTCGCCTTTTTGTAGAAGCATTCTTAGGAAATGCTTTATTTTAACTACTCAAAATATAATTTTTTTTAATTTTTTTTTAATTATAGCTATTAATTTTTTACTACACACTCCAATAAAACATTTATTTTAATTATTTACTTTCATCAAATATTATTTTAGTATGTTTTATTTTTTATTTTTATCTTTCTTCCCCTATAAAAAGAAAGAGAGAATGAGAGATAAAAGACTAAAAAAATTTGAAAGAAAAAGAAAATATAATAAAATATTACTTTAAAGTTGCTAATTTATTGAAGCAATTGTTGAAAAAAGTTATATTTTATAAGGACCGTTGGAACAAGAAAATAAGGCATATTAGTTAAATTTAGCTAAAAAAAAATTTACAAAGACGGCTGCCGATGCTCTAAATGTGTCATCACCTTAAGTTACTAATATATACATATATATATATATATTTAAGTAGTTACTAAAGTATTTTAAGTGTCTCAAGAAGAAGAAACAAAACGTCGAGTTCTCTCTAGAAAGAGAACGTCCCCCTTCTCTCTAAGAAAGAGTAAGGTTTTAACCCCTCCTCAGTGAGACTTTTTCTCCACCTCCGGTGGCTTTTCCAGGGAGGAGGGATGAATCTCCTTCCTTGCCTCCTCCCTCCTCCCTTTTCCCTTTTCCTTCTTTTTTTCTCCCCTCTACGTTGTTTTTCTTAGTTTTTTTCATTGCTGTTGTTCCATTCTCCCCCCAAATTCACCGTTGCAGCCCATCCTCCATAGCTGGCCCATCACTAGCTACCTCACGGATCTGTAACGGTTTCCAAATCTGTGGAAGGCTCCATCAAGCTAGTCAAATCCTTCCCAGATTTGCCCATCCTCCATTGCCGGCCCGTCCTTCGCCTTTGTTCCGCTACCCATCGCCGGCTCTCCCACGGATCTGTCGAGGTTTGCAGATATGATTTTTTCAAAATCATATCTGTAATCCTCTCTGTCAGGTCTTTGCTCCACCTCCTCCGGATCCGTGCTCCTCAGCCATCCTTCGCCGTTGCCATTTTGTTATGGTGTTTTATCATTTTTCTATTCCTTTTTTGTTGTGTTTTGTTGTCTTTGTTATTCCTTATGGGTTATTGTCTCCCTGATCTAGCTTGGATTGATCTTGTGGAGGAGACTTTTGTGGCAGGTGTTTGGCCTTCAACGGCCCCCTTTCGGTTTACTACAGTACCTCTCTAGCAACAATCACTTCACTGTGTTTGTTGCTTTTACCGCATGGGACTCTTAACCGAGTTCTTTTGCTATTTCTAACCACTTAGTGCAGCCTTTAGAAAGGCTCGGCTTGTTTATGGTTCTTCAGGGATCATGAATGAAACAATTTCCTATACTTTGTTACTGTTTCTGTACTGTATTTTCCGTTTGGACTTTATTGTTGGGGTGCCCACCCGTTTGTTGTTATTCGATCTCATGAAACCCGTTTCCCTTATTGATTTTTTTTTTTTTTAAAAAAAGTGTCTCATGAAGAATGTTACGTGTAGTCATTATTAGATAGTGGGTTTGTTATGAAGTATTATCTATTAGGTTATTTAGTTTATTAATGTTTTATAGTTGTTTTATTATTTTAATATTGTTGTGTGTGAAGGACTCTTATGTTTTGTTTATCTATTTTATCTTATTATTTGGGTAGGATACGATTTATCTATTTTATCTTTTGAGTCAAATGGAAGTCCTATCTCATGTGGGACTCTATTTTCTATTGTCTTTAAATGTTGCATTATTTATGAATAAGAAATCAATCAAGTAAATTATTCAAACCTTGCGTTTGTAAGAGTTAAGAGCACCTCTAATTGCTCATAGGAGGTTTAGGATTCCTCGAAAATCCTACTATAGGAGGTTCATGATTCCTCAAAAATTCTACCATATCAATCTCTCTACTTAGTTCTCATCCCGTTACATAAGCACGTAGCAAAGTAGTATCAGAGCCAACTTTCTGTAACCCATTGCTTCAAGTTATGGAGGATTGTCTATATCAATGTGTTGGTGATCTCGTGCAAGAACTCTAAAGAAAAGTGGAAGAATGCCAAAGAAAAATAGATGAGTCGTTTGGCAGATTCGAGAGCACTTTAGCATAATTAAAAAGTGAACTCCGGCGTGAGCAGCAACAAACAATGTTAGCACCGCATTCCGTGCAAAAGCCGCATGCCCCACACCGCCACTACCACCACGACAATGTCAAAACTCAGTTGTCATGTTCAAAAATCCGACCATACCACCATCATCACATCAAAGTTCCACCACCAAAAATTCATTTGCACCATTCAATCCACCAGCAAACACAATTTCCCCATACCAAACCTGTCTTTACTGGGACAAACCCCGTCAGGTTTTCATTTCACAATAGAGGCAAGAAATTTGGGGTTTAGAAAGAGGAAAAAGAAGATTTCCTTCTTTGTTTGGTTTAGAAAGAAACGAAAAAAGAAAGAAGGTGGGTCAAATGGGAAGGACAATGAGCTTAAAGGCCACGTGATTATCTGATGGTATGTGAAGTGCCGAGTATGAGATCAAGAGTTAGAACAAATTTTATCTTGATAGATGTTCATTTAGAGTCCAAGTTCAAGCCATCTCTAAGTTCAAATCCATTTCTTGAGTCAATATTTCTACGACCTTGAGGACAAGGTCGATTCAAAGAAGGATGAAATGTTACGTGTAGTAATTGTTAGATAGTGAATTTGTTATGAAGTATTATCTATTAGGTTATTTAGTTCATTAATTTTTTATAGTTGTTTTATTATTTTAATATTGTTGTGTGTGTAGGACTCTTATGTTATGTTTATCTCTTTTATCTTGTTGGGTAGGATTAGATTTATCTATTTGGGTGATATTAGATTTATCTATTTTATCTTTTGAGTCAAATGGAAGTCCTATCTCATGTGGGACTATATTTTCTATTGTCTTTAAATACTGCATTATTTATGAATAAGAAATCAATCAAGTAAATTATTCAAACCCTGCGTTTGTAAGAGTTAAGAGCACCTCTAATTGCTAATAAGAGGTTTAGGATTCCTCGAAAATCTTACTATAGGAGGTCAGGATTCCTCGAAAATCCTACCATATCAATCTCTACTTAGTTCTCATCCCGTTACGTAAGCACGTAGCAAAGAAGTACGTATTTTCGTGAGGATTGAAGCGAATTGTTTAACCATGCAATATTCATGCTTGTTAAATAATTAGTTGTTTTCTTAAATTTCTTTTGGTGAGGAAAATATATGTTAACTTTTTACGGATCCATTTACAAATTTAAGCCCATTAGTTTGAGTCCATTGTCTTATATTAACTATTTACATACATGATAAATTTTTTTTTTTTTTTTCAACGCAAGTGTTTACTCTTTTTCACTAATGTATATTGTGGTGCAAAAAATCACAAATTATGATAAATGAGGTAAGACAATCACACACAAATAATACTAAGATTTAAGTGGTTCCTTCAATGTGAGATATGTCTACTAGTGGAGGTGGTCACGAAAATTTCTTTTAGGTTTAGGTTTGGCCTAATTCAATAAAAAATCTTGTAATTTATTTGTTGTTTAAAACTTTGGGAAAAAAAGGAGTTACGATTTTAGGGGTTGGGAAGTGTCCTTTGTTTTCTCGTCAGGACAGGCTTGTGACGGCACTTGAAGAAGTGCTCTCTGGTTTCTCTTCATAAAGTATTACAATGTGAAAGAGAATGTTAAGAGACATGAAATGTCTATTAAGCATATTTATAAGCACTGAATTAATGATTATGGACCCCATGACTAAAATTTTACCGGAAATGAAGTATAAAAGTCATGTGAAGTATATGAGATTCTTTAATTCATTTTGTACTAAGTTTCTCTCTAATTGGTCTACAAACATAAAGTTATGGTTATCAAATTTTGAGCACATGTATTGTTTTTATCTATTGAGATATATAAAGTTGAATTCGAATGAATTATATATAGGAAGTTCATTCATAAAGTTTGATTGCTCATAAAACACTTGTTTATAGAGTATTAGACATTGAAATACATGGAATGAATGATTCATTATGTAGTGGTTTTACAACCATGATTCATGTGCAGTATTCTTTCTGCGAGTGAAACCATTCCATTAATAGTTGAAATAAATAAAGTTATGGGAAACTTTACTTACACCCTTTAAAATGTCACACATTTTACAAAGCCCCCCCCCCCAAAAAGTTTAAAAACTGTCACTTTGATGTATCGACCTTTTGATTTTTTTCAATTACCTCATCCGTTAAAATTTTATGTTAAATCCTAACGAAGAGGTGTGAAATTTTCAAAATGCCCTCATTATATTTTTAAAAATTCTAAAAATTACAATGGGTCATTGGATCCCCATCGTGGGCGTGTTGGGGACTTTTTTCCTTTTTCTTTTTGTCAATAATAATATTTTATTTGTAGTCAAGGGTAAATTTAGAATTTTAGAAAAGTTTCAGGGATATAAAGGTTATTTTACCTCTTTTCCTGTCCAATTTAACCTCAATCTCTAAAGGAGGGGGGTAATTGAAAAAAATCAAAAGATCGATACATTAAAGTGAGAGTTTTTGAACTTAGGGGAGTTTTTGTAAAAAGTATGACATTTCAGGGGGGTAAGTGAAGTTTTCTCATAAAGTTATAATCATATTGAAGAACCCAAAACCATAAGGCCTCGTTTGGTTTGCGGATTGTCAAGTCCATTGGAAAAGGATTAGCTACCATTGAGATTAACTAACACTGGGAATAGATTAGCTATTCATATTCCTTTGTTTGGTTGTAACGCTGGAATAGACTACCTAATCCTATTCCTTCGTTTGGTATAATGCAATATGTTGGTTAATGGAATCGTGTTGTGATCTTATTTCCTAAAATACCCTTATAATACGAATACAATTTCTATTATTAAGGACTTTTTTTTTTTCTTTGAAACATAAACACAACTATATTATAATTTTTTTTTTAAAAAAAAAAATTATGTCATGTAGGATTTTTTTTTTTTTTTTTTTTTGCAATTATGCTAGAAAATTAAAATTATTTATATAAAAAAAATCACATAATCACCTTATTTCATATTTTATATCGGTGATTCCTTTTAGAATTCCAACCCAATTATATTGGTGATTTCCGTCTAAATGAGGAAAAAAAAACTGAGAGAAGAAAATCAAAACTGTGTGCGATTTGAAAAAAAAAAAAGAAAAAGAAAAATTATGAGAGAGAAGAGAACGAAAAAAAATGAGAAAGAATGAAGAAAAACTGAGAGAGAACAAAGAACCGAAAAAAAAAAAAAATACTGATAGAAGAAAAAAAAAATCCAAGAAATACAGAAAGAATGAAATAACAAAAAAATAGAGATCAAAGAGAAGAGAGGGGAGAGAGATACCTTGCTTTGAGAGATGAAGATCGTTGCTTTGAGAGATGGATATCGTGAGAGGTGTGAGAAGCGTAAGGTTTTTTTAGCCAATTTTAAACAATATTTTTAATCCCACAGGAAATGATTAGATAAGCCACTCATTTTTTTGTGGCTTAACTAACACTATGTGTATGAGATTAGTAGTCCCATGAGAATAAACTACTCCCAGGAATAGAATGTTACCAAACAAAGAAATAGCTAACACTAGTATTAGCTAGTCCAATCTAAGGGCCTAATCCGCAAACCAAACGGGGCCTAAGGATTATAGGGGTGAAAATGCGAATGCGGATGCGGATAATAGTAATATCAACATCCACATTTGCAAAATGTGGATAATGGTCTTTAATATCCGCATCCATGTGGTTAATGCAGATAATAAATATGGATATTATCTGCTATCAGCATTTAAGGTAATGGGATCCAAATCCCCTCAAATTCCTAAGGGAATTTGAGGGAATCAAATTTCTAATCTGGACCTTTGATTTTTATCCAACGGTTTAGATTAGGTTACTAATAAAATATTATTAATATTTAAAAAATAAATCAAAATGAAAATAATAAAAAAAAATTATTTTTAAAAAAAATTTAAAACATATAGGGTTGCCAGGGTTGGCTGGCCACCCCTGTTGAGAGGCTAGGGGTGGCTACGACCACCCCAAACCGCCAGTCTGGGTGGTCGGACCACCCCCAAGGGCCGGTTGGGGGGGCAGAACCAACCCCAACCGCCAGTTGGGGGTGGCTTCGGCCACGTACCCCCATGGCCCTTGGCCACCCCTAGTATGTTTTAAAATGTTTTTTATTAATTTTTTATTATTATTTTCATTTTGATTTATATTTTAAATATAAATAATTTTTAATAATATTTTATTAGTGACCTAATCTAGACCGTTGGATAAAAATCAACGGTCCAGATTAGAAATTTGATCGAATTCCTAAGGGAATTCGGGGGGATCCAGATCCTGAGGTAATGTGCGTAGACATTATTTGTAGTTGAACACCGTTATTCATATCACACTTGCTAATTATTTTGTTAATAAATTTTCGTTACATATATTATTCAATATTTAGCTTCCAGTAAATTTATAATTGGTGACAATAAAAAGATATTTAAATAATAATAATAATAATAAATGAATAACATATAAGGCAATTAATGAGAACAAATAAGAAGTTTTCTAAAAGTGAAATTCAACAACATTATAAATCCTGCAATTATAAGAAACATAAATTATAAATCTTACAAATATATATTAAATATATAAAGGTATGGGAATGCGGATAATACCTACATCCGGATACCCTAAAATCGCTACCTGCATCCGCATTTGCAGATATTAGTTTTTGTTATCTACATCTGCATATGCAAATAGTGGATAAATGCAGATAGTGGATGCGGACGGTTATCATCCGCCCACATTTTCACCCCTAATAAGAAATTCATGTGTCATAAGGGCGAAATGAGAGAATGTAAGAAATTCCGTAATATATTAAAGTATGGCTGACGTATTTTTTGTGGTTTAAATTAAACACAATTACGAGTGTTTGATAATTTATTCCAAGGAATTATTTGTACAATCAAAATTATAATTGATTCTTATTTTGATTCTTATTCTTTGATGGAAGGAATAAATAAGGTAAAATTTTAATTAAGGGTCATTTTTTTTTTTTTAAAGGGAAAATCATTCTAGTCTCATTGAACATTGAAGAAGGATCACGAACGTAAACACTCTTACATCACAGAGCAAAAAGCTCTGATAAAATCATAACCGAAGCTACGAGGTTATAAGTCATAGATGCTTACATAAAAATCAAAATTCAAAACTTATCTATGACAACAATATCCACTAACCATGACTAATTTTCAGTTGTAATATCAGATCTGTTCCAGACAGATTCAACTCAATGCATAGATATATACCTTATCTTTCTCAACCTTAATTGGTAGCAGAAAATCCATGCTGAAACTCATCCTCCTAAGCCTGAGAGCTAGGAAACAGATCATATCCACAACCTAAAGGTCTAGACAATCCTTATTTAAACAAAATTGCAGAAAACAAAAAACAGAGAAAGCCTAGCCCCACATACATTTGTTCCTGAGAAGACTAGATCTATTCCTCGATCATCAACCTAAAATGGTCGGAAAACTACATCATTCTCCTCGTAGATCACTCACAAGAGTAGATTTAAAAAGAAAAGAAAAAAAAAAAAAAAAACTCTTATTCAAAACAAACAAACAAGAAACACAACCATCAAAAACAGCAACCGAAGTAGAGGAGATGATGGACACTAGCCAGCATTGACACGTGATGGAGCAGATGGAAGAGATGGGCGGCACAACACCTTGGAGGATGGACGGAAGTGGCCAGAGTTGTTGCATATGGCCGAAAAACATCTAAAAAAACACAAAAAATAAGGAAAAAAACAGATAGAAGGGGAGGGGGAGATTAGGAAGGGGGAGAGGAGGCTCCCTCCTCCTCTCAAAATGGTTTCTTGTTCTATTGATTTAGCTAATAAATAAAGAGCATGTGTATTCCATCAATATGGACCAAAAGGGCAATAAGGCATAGGCTAGAATTCTTTCAAGTTTACGTGGATAAGGTTTTTTTGATTTGTTGATTTGCTTGAACAAATATATCTGGCTAAAGGTATGTCTAAATTAACATATATACCAATTATATATAAACTTACTATACCCTCATTTTTGTGACTTGTAATATATACCAATATATACTTGTTTAATTATTGATTTGTGGAGCATTATAATTAAGCGAAAACATATGTTTGTAAGTAGATGCAATAATTAAAATTAAATTCTAATAAGATAGATTGGGGTGTTGAGAAGAAGCTTTCAAATGTTAGTATTAAGTCACTTTCTTAATTATAGCCAATAAGATGATGCACGTTTGGGAGGGGGTGTGGCACCTCTGCGTCTACATCACAGACTCCTCAAGTTTAGATTGCATTAGAAGCAAGAAGCTTTTTTGCACATGTGCCCCCAAGATTCCTTTGGAAGGATCCAAAACCAAAAGAATATAGGCTATATAGGACTCATACCCCCCCACGTTTGACTAGGAGCACACACCTTGTCCATAAAAGTTACAGCAGCCACCAATTCCTTTCCTCCATCATATATCATTTATGGATTTCTTCTTTATTGGTTTGCTTCCTTTAATTTCCTTCAAGAAATATTGCTACATATTTCTCTCTCTCTCTCTATGTATAATATTTCTTCTGTTTTTGTAGTTTAGCGCGGCAGGATCGAGAGAGTACTCCATATATGTATGTACGATCAGTGAGTAAGAATGCAACATTAACGGGCTCAATGGCTCTTGCCATCATCTTTACATATCGTTTTTCGTCTTTTCTTGTGTGTAATGATATCAGGGTCTTGAATTGATCCTTTTCTACATTGGACGTAATTGTCAATAACCCTACAGACGGTTCAAAGTTTGAGTGTTGCTTGTCATGTGTACATACATTTGCTTTTCCCTTTGCTTCATCAACTGGTCAAAATTTGAAGAGCCCTTTTACGACTATAACATAAAAAGTTACCCCTGCTTTAGTAGCAAACATCGACTTTAACACACCCTTTTGAAACAGACATATTATATATATATATATATATTTCTCGTAATTTTTCTTCATCAACTCCCCACTTTGGAAACAGTAGTAGTACTACTTGATGAGCTATATAGCTTCTCTCTCTTTCTCTTTCTCTCTTTTGTTGCATGTGTTACACAAATTAAATTAATGATGTTTGAAACCATCACTACCGTTGGAAATTATATATCTTCTTGTTGTCACACTTACATGGGGACCGTGCATGTGCATCTAGTTACACCAAATCACTAAAGCTATCGAATATCATCAAATAAAATCATTACACCCACTTTTGATAATCTTGTTGACAAATTGCATTTCAATCACTTTCTCTATCATCTCTCAGATGGGATTTCGTATCTTCTCGATTGATCTACTCAATAACATTTTAACTTATATCATTCAATTCAACAAATATTTAGCTAAAAATCACACTATCTATATTTTATAACAATTACCCACTTTTCTTCTTTGAGAAAAGAGAGGATTAAATTGTTCTATTTTTATTACTATAGGCCGGGCCAGTCAATGTAAGTGTTCATGAAATGATAGATTGTCATGAGCGGTCACGTCTCTCATAGTGGTTATGAGGTTTGTTGTTAAAGTTGCAATCCCAAAGTGTCAGGCATTATGTACGGCTGAGCAGAACAACCAACATCATTTTCGCTTTTCCTCCATCATTTCATTCATCGGTACACTACTAGCTAACGTCGAATCCCTTCAAAGAAATTTGATCAAGAAAGATATATGGCCTAGCCAATCACATTACAGATCCCGTTACTCAGTAGTCTTCTAAAACTCTTAATTAATTAGCAAATCATGCATCCACATCTTGCTACAGAGCTTACATTTGATCCCCTTCTTCCATGCTCCACATGTCTATATATGTTTGTTGCTAGCGTGCCATGTTCTTCGTTGAAAAAGAAGAAGGGAATTAGGGTAAATTAGTATGCATGTTTGGTAAACAACTAACAGTGGCTAGCTAGCTCATGAAGTCAAATATATGGAGCTAAATAAAGAGATTTGGTGTATCTAATGGTAATAATACATGGGCATGGGGATATGTAATGGGTTTGACATTTCTTACTTGAGAAAGCACTAATTTCTCTATGTTGGATTTAGTCAACTTACTTTGATATATATAAAATAATAAATAATAGGGTGGTAGTAGTAAAGCCCATGGGAAATCTGAGTGGAGAGAATCTGGCTCTACTAGATTGTCCACATTACTTGGTCTGTTCACAAGATAAATGAATATATACCGAGTGCCGAATACAAGAGGTGGATATCTTTGAGTCAAAAGAAGAAGATTAGGGAGGCATAGACCTTTTGACCCCTCCGTTCCCACGGAAATATAAAATCTGGTAGCGAACGTGGTATGTTTTTTATTTTTTAGGATGTGGGATAATGCTTTATCTAAGCTGAAAGCAGCTCTTTGACTCCCATTATTTCGATGGGAAACAAAGTTCGGTAAGAGAATGCATCACTTGAGATATCTTGGAAAGTAATTTGTTGCATACATGACAACAATGAAGCCTTTCCACGAGCATATTCCCAAGCTACACACACTTCTGTCTCTATGCTTTTCTTTTCTTTTCTTTTCTTTCTTTTTTTGAATTGTACGTCAATGTTTGTATTGGAATTATATGGATCCCATTTATTGAGAGAGAGAGAGAGTGAGAGATCCAAGAAAAACCTTTAATAAAACTCATGATATATAGCGGTGAATGATCTAAATTTACACAATTTCAAGAAACCTCTTGATGAAGGATACAACAAACAAATTTTATGATACATATAAAGCAACAAGGGTGAAATTAGCATTCAGGAAATGGGTTTTGTTGGTTCTGCAAAAGTTGTTTGGAGGATCAAGATCACTTTTTTCTTTTTCTTTTTTTCCTTTTCTTTTTTTGCGGATTTAGTAGAACAATTTGGAGAGTGATTATGAGTAAAAACAATATTATTGACTCTCCTTACATAAATTGAGAAGATGTTCTTGAAAGGAAGTGGCTTGAAAAAGATTTTATGTAGATTGATTTTGGGGGCATGCAATTTCTACAATATCTATGTTAGACCAGGGTCCGGTCCAGTGGAAAGCCCACTGGACCCAAAGTCCCACGGAGCAACGGGCCCAATCCTTCCTTCGGCCTTATCCATGTGTGACCCGAAAGCCTGGCTCAGGGCGCAAACTTCCCTCACGAGAAGGGCTATAAGACCCATGGTCCTGGGCCTCACGATGGCCTAACGCTCGAACACTGGGTTCACTTCTGGGTAGCGAACCCAAAGGCCTTGTCAAAGATCAAGCCGTGTGTGGTTCTTGCCAAGTAGGTTCGAGAAGTAATTAAAGTTCATCCTTCCTCGATAGAAGAGAAAGTAAATGTCTAATCAGGTAAAGCAATTGTTGCATCAGACGGATTCTGTCACATCATCGTCCCATCAGAGGAGCTCCGTACCTCGAAGGCTCATTGTAGCTGTGCTGGAGTCAAGCGAACCCACTCCGCTTATCAGTTCCCAATCCTAGGCGATACGTGTCGCCCTCCGGTGTAGCCATGACACAGATCTCGAGGAGAGAAGACATAATATTAAACTTCATGAATGTATAGAAAGACCCTTCGCGCAAAGAAAAGAGAGAGATTTGTAAGAAAGAAAAATATAATAAAAAAAAGAAGAAAATTTTCCTCATTGAGAATTTGTCCAACAATATTGCATGTGCCGTTCGGCGAGAATTGAGTGAGTGGTAGGCAAATTGTGTGAACAATTTATACGATGGAGGACAGTCAGATCAGAGGAGCAGCTTACCAAAAAAAAAATATCGACAATCGAAGAACAATGTGGATTTATGCAGTAATTTGAACCTTCCAACTAAGATACTATGCACAACGACTAATAATTTTTAACACAAATTGTGAACTTGACATAAACCTAACACGAAATTAAAGAGTTATGGTTGAGAAGCCTATATCATTTAATTAAATATAGGCCGGGTTATGATCAACTTATGTGGTCTTATATCTATACTTTGACTTGACATACGACACAATGACACACGGTTTTGACATACCATGCAAATTTGACATTAACTCAATACAAAATTAGAGGGTTATGGCTGAGTTGAATGACCTGTTTAATTAAATGATCATGTTAATGTTGACTTATATAATCTTATACACATGCTTCATTACAGCTTGAACTCAACATGCAGATACGAATCGCCACCCCTACCCCGTGCTATAAAAAGCTAAATGAATGTTTTGTTTGTTGGTAATGTATATGCATGGTTTGCTGTTTGTTGGAACAAGAAGTTAAGTGCTCTATTTTGTTGTTGCTGTAATTGTCTGGTGTTTTTTTTCTTCATCGTGAGTTGTATAGTTTGTTCTGATAAGAGCTGAGGTAAATGTTTAGTTATTGATGTAACTGCTGTTCCAGCTGAAGCTGGAGTGCATTGTATGCTTATGTTCGTTTATGAAATCATTAATTCCTCTAAAAAATAAGACAATTGCTTATGCGATCATAATCTTATTGTGATGTTCCACATAGCTTGGGTATGCAGATAAAGATGTACTTATATGTATAGTACTTAAACATTTCATGACAATAACGCGTTTTAAAATCGTGATAATCATGAACCCATCAGAACTCTGCAGTTAAACGTGCTTCTGTGAGAGTAGTATCAGGATGAGTGACCTCCTAAAAAGCCTAGTTTGAGGAACCAAAAGTGGACAATATTTTGTGTCATTGATGTGGGGTGTTTCACTTACAAATTCTCATCTATAATATAGATTGAAGTGTGAATTTATTACCTTCTTTAACTTGAAATTAAGGATGATAAATATATATGGTCATATCAAGATCATTAATGATAAGTGATAATCATTTCAAACTAGAAAAGGTAGTGATTCATCAATTTCTATGATCTCACCGGCCGCCATGAGAAACTATGAAGGTGGATAATATGTGAAAGGGTTTTATTTAGTCAAAAATACGTACAATTAATTATAGCTTGAGCTGATCAATTGTGTTGCTCAAAGAATAACTTGGCAATGATCGATGATGGTGTCGGAGTGATTTGTGCTCTTTATTCTTTAAGCATCTTTGAAGACTGAAGTAGATGATCATGTGTTTCCACCATGCATTCTTGAAAATGTTGTACATAGAAATAGACTTTAATTATGAGATTTCCTTATAATCATGTGTGGGTTTACTAATTACATAGGCTCACACTGAATATATTTGCAATAGCAGTGAGCTATTTTTTTAGGGCAACTCTACAATGGAGTTCTTAAATGAAATAGTTCATATTTTGGCATTTAAGCATTTATCACCTTTAAAGGATCTTCAATTTTTTATTGAAGGAGAGATATATTTAATAGATGTAGACGCTTTACAAACGTTGATAGCTAAAATGAAAAAAAAAAAATGTGATCTTTTAGCTAAATATTTGCTGAACTAAATGTGAACGCTGTAATATCTTAATATGTACCTAGCAATAGTAAAACTTATATTTTCTTCCAGGGGTAGTTTAATCGGTTGTAGACTATGCTTTATAAAACGGAAGTTACTAGTTTGAATCTCATTTTTCCCCTTCCCTTGTGTGAATATATATATATTTATATAAAGTAAAACTTATATTGCATAGACCAAAAAACAGAAGTATTATTGCCATGAATACTAAATTTGGTGCTGGAATATATAATTGCCATATACATGTCAATTAGTACGTACTACACTTCACACTTATTTTATATCGGTTGACATTGAGTACTATTATAAATGACTTTCCATCTCAGTCACTAATAAAAATAAAATAAATTTATTTTTTTAATAATAATAATAAAAAAAAGCTTCTTAAAATACATTACGTCAACCGATGTAAAATTAATATGATAAATAAAATGAATAGTAGCATATTAGCATTTCTCAATGTCAATTACTACTTCGGCTCTATTTGTTTTGATGTAAAATGTTTTCAGTTGAAAATGTTTGGTGCGCGCCTACAAAAAATCACAAGCTTTTTTATGTTTTCATTCACAACAAAAAAAATATTAATGCAAAAAAGTTAACCTAAAAATTTGAGTTCCAACAATGGTCCGATAGATGTCCAGCGGGGCTTGATGCTGGCTTGGCAATGATCCATTAATTGGTCCAGCAATGGCCCAGTGGTAGTTAGACGAAGGCCCGATTGTGGTATGCCAGTGGTCAAGTGGTGGCCTGTTGTGGTCCGATAGAGGCCTAGTGGAAGCCCGGTGATGATCCAGCAGTGACTCGATGGTCCGACAGAAACCCAATGGCGGTCTACTGTTGGTCGAGTGGAGGCCTATAAAATTCAATTTTTATTCATAACATAAAATATATTAATATAAATAATTAAAAAAATAAACCTAAAAATTTGAGTTCCGATGGTGGTCCAATATAGGTCCAGCATTGGTCTGACAGGAGCCCGGTGTTGACCTAGCGGTGGTCTGGCTAAGGCCCACTGGTGGTTCGAAGGTGGTCCGATGGAGGCTCGGTGGTGGCTTGTTGGAGGTCTAGTAGAGGCCCTACGATGGTTTGGTAGTAACCGAACGGAGGCTCGATGGTGGTTTGGTAATGGTTCGTCAGTGATCCAGTAGTGGCCCGACTATGCTCCGAATGACGTGTAAGGTGGTCCGATGGAGGCTTGGTGGTGGCTCGGTGGAGATCCAACAGTTTGAGAAGAAGAAACTTAAACTCGGAAAATGGTTTATGAAATTTAAAAATGGAAACAATTTTCTTAACTAATGAAGCTTTGACGGTCAATCTTAAAATAGTTTCAATTTGGCTATTATTTTTTGTCGCACTAAACATTGAAAAATAAGAAAAATATTTTACCCCAAAACAAATTGAGCCTTAGTGCCATCTATATTTGATTAGGATGTGTGGTTGGTCCTTAATATATAGTTCATTAAGCAACAACTAGGCTTAACTAATAGATGTTGTTTCTTATTATATAGTACTTCATATTATGTCAACTCATGAGTTTGTATCCTTAATTAGCTCCATGAACCCAAATATTGACACTGAAATTGATTAGATACATCTAGATTTTCATTCTCATTAATAGCTACTTCTGTAAATTAGAAAGAAAAAAAAAAAAAAAAAAAAAAAAAAAAAAAAAAAAAAAAAAAAAAAAAAACAGCTACTTCAATTCTGTGTAGTCTTCTCAAATACCTAACATTAAAAGAATAGTTTTTCCATGGAGGATCTTCAAAAATTGATTCAGATCTTTAAAATGCGGATAGCTAGCATTCTACAATGAACAAATATTGACCCTAAAGTTATATTTTTCATCATAATTAATTATTAAAAAAAGAAAAGAAAGTAAATTTCATTATCATTCAATTTTAGGTTCAAGGTAAAAAATCTTATGAAAAAAGTGGATTTTTCTTGGGGGCTTTGTTCCAAAACTGCTTTCAATGTTAGGTGATAGCTAGCTAGAAAGGATCCACATGCATTGGCATGGACTGTAAACCCTATCAAGTGGGAGGATCGTGGGTGATTAAATCAATTTCCCATATCTGGTTAGACATGTCATTCATAGTTTAGAAAGGGTGTGGATATGTTGAAACTGATGGAAAAAATAGGAGGCATGCATATTTATATATCATGTGATCAGTTGGATTTCAGAAAAAAAAAAAAAAAAAAAACATGCATGTACGTGACTGAATTGACATTAACCTAAAGTTTCACCACTTCGGTTAAAAAGCCTTGAAAATGCAAGTTTTCCACGAGGGGAACATGGGCTGATTACTGATTAGAGAGGAAAAAGGAAGGTCGTTCAACTCGTTCCTGCCTAATTTTAGCCTGCATTTACCATAAATGGAGAAACGTGGTCCATTTGAGAGGTGATGTGAGGTCACAAATCAAAGTGGATATGATATGACGGAGGATTCACTGATCACCATGCACGTGGCACATGCATGTCCCATGTAGTTGTATGATTTGTCCTCTTCTTTCTTTCTTTCTTGTGTTCTAGACTCTGTTTCTCTATCAGATCATCAACCCAATCCACAGATGTGGAAGAACTAACTTTAAAATGGGTTCATGGGCTGAGATAATTTTTACTGGTGACCCGGAAGCCCAGCAGGCTCAATCCGATGGATATGCTACAATTAACAAACCCTAATAAAACAACTTGGATATTGGCAAATGGCAATCCAATTTTGGCTCCTCGATCACTTGATGCTTCAAACGCTTCTTTTCACTGGCACTACACCTGATCATGGGCCACCAGCCGTTCCGGCCCAATAGTGCTTCTTTCTCATTTGTGCATCTCTGGGTTTACATTTCAAGCCCAATGGGCGGTTCCAAGCTTAATGAATATTCGAGCCCTCCACTATTGACGCATGTGCTACAAGTCGTTTTTGTGATTCCCCTAAATAAAACTGTCTTCGTCACCCCCTCTTGCTTTGACTGTGAGAAAGAAGAACAAGGAATACTAAGCTTACAAATAAATTTTATAACATGACGTGGCTCCATATGGTTGATTGAAAATGACAAAAAAAAAAAAAAGGATTATAATTGCATTCATCATAATCTTTCTTAAGAGATATACATATTGCATCACAAAATATTGGGATCCAGATATCTTAAATACTTCAACTACTCTAGATGTTTCGGTTGAGATTATCTCTCACTCACCTCATAAACTTGGAGCATCAAGAGGGAAAGTGACAGTGGCGGAACCAAAGAATTCATATTAGGGGTGCCGTTAAAATTTTTTTGACGTCCTAAAATTTTTTCACCCTCAAAATTTAGTAATTCACACAATATATGCTCATAAATATTTATAAAAGTTCATAAATATGTGTTCAAATTGATATATTAGAAATGTAACATATCGGCACTATATCAAAAAGGCAAAAATACAAAAAAAAAGAAAAAAAAAAGAAGAAGCCTAGAACTGCACTTTACGGTCTTTTAAAAATACAAAATCATCAAGTATCAAATCTAAATCGAAACTCTCAACAAGTTAAGTTAATCCATTCATAAACTTAAAAGTTTATTCATGAACTTAAAATTTTCAAGTTAAATCATGACCATGTAAGAGGCAATCAAAGTTTATAAATATTAAATAGCAAAATAAACAATATACGAATATTAAAGTTTACCATACATATGTATTAAATAATAACTTTTTTTGGTTACCACACGTATGTATGTATTAAGTTTCAGCATTATTAAAGTTTATCATACATAGCATTATATCCTTGGAATTTTTTTTTAAAAAAAATAATAATTGGGAAAATTAATTTTTGGGAAAAAAAAAAAATTATATCTTTGGCCTTTGGGGGGTGCCACAGGCCTATGTGGCTCCGCCACTAGAAAGTGGTGATTTGTATAAAACCCTATAAAAGGGACCCAACACATCAATAAAGGGGACTCAAATCCATCTAAAACTTCCTCTTAAAAGGGTTTCACTTCACTTTTATACAAACGCTTATTCTTTATAAAATCAAAAGACAATTTTTAAGTCAAATCTTTTTTATAACCTAAAGAGCAAGAACGTGATGAAAATATACTCAATTATCAACTGAAATATATAACATTTTCAATACGTGACATTTTCAAGCATTTTGATGCGTAAAAATGACCAAAATTACGCAATTTGAAAATCTACAATTAAAAAAAAAAAAGGAAATAAAAATTGTAGAGGATCCTGCAACATGTGAGAAGAAGAACAATGGTAATATTCTCTTTTCACAAACTCGTTGATCTCTGCTTGGTTCTCGGGAAAGGAGTGATGACAAGGAGTAGAAAAAAATCAAAAATCCAAAAGTGCCGTTTTACATTTTCTAATCATGCCCCTTAATGATGTCGAGGGCATTATCTCACTTGTCAGATTAAACGTAGTTGTTTTGTGTCGTGGAGGGATTCGGATCCTCTTCAATTGGAAAGAAATTAGAGATTCTTCAATTGTTAATCGTGGCCTTTCATTTTAAATTTAATGGTCTATAAAATCATTTAAACCTTAGTAAAATAAAAGTCAGCATTTAATGCCTAGGTTATACAAAAGTAGCTAGTAGTTTATAGAACATTAAATTTAAAATGAAAGATCATGATTAACAATTGGAGAATCTTTAATTTCTCCTTAATTGGAGGGTTCTCAATTCGTAGTAGAGGGATAGGCAGGCGCCTGGGTCACAAATCCGGATCCCAATCCCCTCAAATTAGAGGGGAAATATGTTAATCTCATACTCTAATCCTGACCGTCCAATTTTATCCAACGATCCACAAATCCCTATGTGTCCTACTATAAATAATTAATAAAATAATACTTAATTTTTAAAAAGAAAATAAAAATAAAAATAAAAATAATAAAAAACTAAAATAAAAGATATAAAATAATGGGTGGCCGGCACCACCACAATTGAGCCATTGGGGTTGCTTCGGCCACCCCCAACTGCCGCTTGGGGGGGCCGAAGCCACCCCATGGCTCTTGGGGCCCAAGGGCTAAACTCATTTTAAAAATAATTTTTTTTTTGGTTATTGGGGGTGGTTCGACCATCCCTAAAGGTCATGCAGTGGCTTCAGTCACCCAATTGTTTTTGTTTTTTATTTTAGTTTTTTTTTTGTTTTCTTTTAAAAATTAAAGAATATTTTATTAATTATTTATAGTGGGACACATGGCACTCTGTAAAGCGTCGGATAAAATTGGACCGCTCAGATTAAAAATATGATAATCTCATTTTTCCCCTCAAATATGAGGGGATCCTGATCCCACAAATCCAACCGCTTCCAACTGCCACCAACCNCAGTGGCTTCAGTAACCCCATTGTTTTTATCTTTTATTTTAGTTTTTTTTTTTTCTTTTAAAAATTAAAGAATATTTTATTAATTATTTATAGTGGGACACATGACACTCTGTAAAGCGTCGGATAAAATTGGACCGCTCAGATTAAAAATATGATAATCTCATTTTTCCCCTCAAATATGAGGGGATCCTGATCCCACAAATCCAACCGCTTCCAACTGCCACCAACCGCTCTATAAAATCCAAGCCACTATCACTCTAAACACAGCGCGCTTCAAAAACAGTCTGTTGAAAAATTCACTCAGTTTTTTCTCAATCATGGCGGTCGAAACGCATGTACTCATTGTTGTTTCAGCCCTGGCTCTCTCATTCTTCACACCCAATGGTTCTGAGTCTTCTGACCCTGCAAATTCAGGTACCCATCAGAACTTAAAACTTTCTTTTTCTATTTATATAGTTTTTTTTTTTTCTTTGTAGCAAGTGTTTTTGGTTTCATTTGTGGCAGATCAAGCACCACTACCTAAATTTTCTTTCAGTTGGTTGGATGACAAAGACACATTCCGAGCCGGTGATATTGTGGCAATAAAGATTAAAGTACTGGAACATGCTGACAAGCTTGCTAAAACTGCTTTTAAGCCCACTCTTACTGTAAACGAAAAAATGGGGAATAGCTCTTACGTATCTGGAGTTCTTTTGGATTTTGAGGGTGATCCTAGTGATTGGAGAATTAACTTCACTGTGATCACAGCGGGGTTATTCAATGTGATGATAGAGGAAAATGATTTCAAAGTGTTTGATTCCTCAATGAATTTCCAAGTTGAACCAGGTGTGATTCCTCAATGCATTTCCAAGTTGAACCAGGTGTTTAGTAGTTGTAGTCAACTGTGAGAATGGGGTTGCTATGTTACTGTCTATATCTGCATATGTTACTTTTCCTGAAATGTCCGGGTTGTTTTTACAATTAGCATAAATAGTTTGGTCTGAAATGGAGTAAAGTAGGGAGATAAGGATCACTCAGTGCCTGGTGAATTATTCGTATGAAATTTGAATTTGCCATGAGTCAGCTGTCTATGAATGTTTAACAGTATTGCTGTGCAATGGAACTTTAGATTTAAGATTTAATTAATATTTTGCATGTTATCGGTTGTGCCAAAAAAGATGTGTGCTAACCCAAACTGCGGTTGCCTGATTGAAGGTCAAATGTACCCTTCTGTCTGTGTTGCTTCTTGGATGAATCTCATGAATGAATTTGAAGCGGGGACAAAAGCAGCAGTTCTGATACTTCCTAAAGATGCATTTGGGAATAATATCTCTTCAACTACTGAAGAGACCAATTTGCATAATTTTACTATCTCAGCATTTTATGCAAATGGGTCTATTGCAGTTGTCCCAAACATTACCTTCATGGGTTGGAATGAATTTGGTTATATCATCATCGAGTTTATTACAGTGCAAGCGGGAGACCTTTCATTGCATGTAGAAGTTGAGAATGAAACTTCGAATGGCTCTCCACTACCATTTAAGGTGAACCCAGGTGATGTACTTTCGTTTTAACCTACAAGCTCTCAAGTTTTGTTGAGAGGCACTAATTGCATATAGATGAGTTGGATTTTTCCTACTTTTTCACTAGTGATTCTAGTTGTTCTTTGCATCTCAATTCATGGTGTTGATGAAGCCATTGGTACTTTATTCTGCATTTCATGCTTGGTTGTAGCATAATTTGATTCATGTGATTATTCTGGATTATTCTAGATTGGGATACTTCTTCTCTGTTTAACAGAACTGCAATTTCCAAAATTTTTGATATATTCCTATAATGCCATACTTCTTTAGCAGGGAAGCCTGGTTTTATTAAGATACGAACATCCTGTTGGAAGAAAATGTCTTTTGTTGTGACTAATGCCTTATGTTAACATATTCCTAGTGTAGAAATGGCTCTAATACCATCAAGGCAAATCTTGTTGATCCTCATTAATTTTCTAAGAAAAATGAACTTTTTTATTTAGTTTGGTTATATGTTTGTGATGTTTTTCATTGTGCTGATGAATCTTGCCCTGGCCTTTACCAGGACCTCTAGAGATTTCCAATTGCATGGCTACGTGGAACTTTGAACCAAATGGGTGGCAACTATTCTCAAAGATGGAAATCTTTATACATCAAAAGGATCAATATGGGAATTATGTTCCAGGATTGTATGAATTTGATGCTGAAGTTGTTGAAAAAGAGACGAATTTGTCTATCCCAGTTGCAGACTTGCACTTTGAAGAAGTCATGCCAGGAATTCAGTTGTTTTCTTTTAGCAATTTGGAACCAGGGAACTTCTCACTAACAATATATGATATAGAGCATACTGAAATCATTTCCAATATGCCATATGCCTATACTGTCTTCATAGGTGTGTATGATCTAGTTCCTTGAAAATCTATAACTGTTAGTGATTGTCACTTTTTTGAGAATTGTTTTATCCCTCTACATGTTTTGCTTGCATGCTTCTTTTTTCTTTTTATTGGTGAGGGAAGGGGGTGTAGATCTAATTTAATGTATGTTTTGCTAGTTTCTGGATTTTAGTTGTTGCACAAGTTAGACTACCGTTTTTGAACTCTCTTTGTGACACAATGCATGCTCACGCATATATTAGCAAAGCACGAGCTCTTAGGTGGTTAATATTTTTTTTCTTTCTTATAAATTTAAAACTTCACTTGAATTATAGAGGTTTTCTGGGAGAAGTTTTTTGTGCTTTCTTACGTCTGTGAAGGGTGAAGATGATTTTTTTTTTTTTTGTTAACTAAATGCAGTTGCCATTTTATTTTGAGATTGAATAGGTTATTGCGATGGGTTGGAAAGTGTTGTCAATGGATCTGGTTTAAATAATTCAGTTTCTGGGGAAGTGGCAGAGTTCTCAGTTTATTTGAATGATCTTTATCAATACCCCTCTCCAGTTGAAGTAGAAAGGCTTCAAGTACAAATTGTAAGGGAAATTGATTCCTATTATGTATTGCCAAGCATATATCCTCTGCGTATCATCAATGGTATATGCAATTTAGCAACTTTTCAGTTGTTTTATTTTTTTTCTATAAACTATTTTAATTTTACAAAGAAGTGAACATCTATGAGTTAGGCAGTGAACCCAATGGGAGATTGAGATATGGTTCCACTAGCCAGATGGAAATTGCTCCTGCACCATCTGTTGACCTGAGTAACATTGTAAGAATTGCAATCTTATATTTCCATTAATCTGCTATACTTTAGATTCTGATTATGTGCTGGTTCTGAATTTAGTCTGTTGGGAGCTCAAAAGTTCAAGCCAGTTCCTTTAATGTGGTGTATACACCTGACAAGAGTGGGATTTATGAAATTCGTGTATTTTGTGGAAATATTCTACTGAATGGTGGCCAGTCATTCACAAAGGATGTGATAGCAGGTACTACTATTCACTTGATATAATATTTTTTGGGTTGAGCTCTCTCTTTCATTTGACTCTAAAACCACCTATTTCTAAATTGTAGAACGCATTAAATCATTTGAATTGCATTCAGTTTTCATGATAAGCATGTGAAGTAACCACTTTTCTTTTCTTTTTTAAAAAAAAAAACTATGGAAAAATTTACACACTTGTATATTGGTTAAAATTTTGTACAAATTTTGATGGTTTGTTACATATTTAACTCAAAATTTGTCTTATTATTGCGTGTAATCTGGAAGTTTTCCACTTCATACCTGATTAATGGGTTCTTCATCTACAGGTGAAGTTAATATATCACTCTCAGGAGTTCTGAGATTCACTCCCAAGGTGCCAAAAATGATTAAAAATGAAATAGTAGTGCAGCTCAAGGATTCATTTCAGAACCCTGTTTTGTCGCAACAATCAAGGCTGAAGTTAGGGATTGCTTCAATCAACAATTCTGATTTTTCAAGTTGGACGTTTGTGGATAACAATGATGGGTCATACACTGTTCATTATCTGGCCAAGGATGTTGGCACTTACCAGATGTGTGCTTCTTTTGATGGAAAACAACTCTCACCCTGCCCATTTGGTGTCAATGTGTACACTAGTAAGCTAAATAGTTTTGTATAGCTGTTATCAAAAAAGATAATTCAATATATCTCCTCATTGTGAACAATTATGTGTGTGTTTGTGTTGATGATCCAAATTATTGATTATGTTCTGGTGGCTTCTGGAGTATATAAATGTGAATGGGATTTATGCTTCCTTTACATAATAGTGAAATGTTCAAGTTCTTTTGCAAAATGGTTTTTTTTTTTTTTTTTCTTGTTTCCTTAGTTAAATAGTCAATATATATATACATTGTGCAACTTTGCTGGTGATACACATAAACATGCACGCGCACGCAAATGTTCTGACGTGTTGAGATAATGTTCTTTTCCCATTTTTTACCGGGTGCTCTTCAGTTTCAGTTTTACAGTTAGGATTTAATTTTTTTTTTCAATGTTTAGATTGATATTCCATTATCTTTCAGGTGAATATTTTCCCATAGCCTACAATGATACAATATATGTTTGGGAGGATGAGTCCATTGCTTTTGATGCTTTAGCAAATGACTACTTTGCTGGTGACAATGCAACTATTGTTGAATACACAAAAGTAAGAGTTGAAGCAGTGTTGACAACCTTCTTTTTCTCCCCACACTTATCAATTCTCTGAAGGGTGTTCATAATTATCTTTTTGATGGCCAGCCTATATTAGGGTAACAAACAACTAGTTTCACCAGCCTTCCTGGACTTGAATTATATTTGGTTGTCCATTTAAATCTTTGTCACCTTACTGTGGCATAATCAATAGTTCAGTTATATTATATCTTTTAAAAAGTTAAATCCTCTGACTGAATGCAGAACTGATTATTCTGAAAGGGCTTATTAATGCATATAACTGCGTAGTGAACTATCCTATATATTAATAGTTGACATGTGTCATACGCATCAATACTATGACATCAATTTCCCATATAGAAGATGATGATTATACTGATCAAGCATATGAATAGAAGAATTTTCTCGGATAGTTAACCTACATGTATATGTTATATTTTGTCAGCCAGGTCACGGTTCACTTTTACAGTATGGAAGGCTTCTTAGATATACTCCTTACAAAGATTATTATGGGAATGATTCTTTTTCGTACACAATGTCTGATATAAATGGCAATCTTGCTACTGCCATTGTAAACATTTTTGTTCTCAGTATCCCACCCCAGTTTGTTTCCTCTCCAAGTGAACTGCAAGCAACTGAAGATGTCTTAAATCCCAGATTCGGGTAAGGAACCCTTATCCTTCAAAATTTTATTGATAAGTACAACATTGTAAAATTTATTTGGGATTTTCTTTCCCTGGCGCTTTTTAGGGGCTTCTCTGGGTTCGAGATTAAATATTCAGATCAGATGGAGAACATTTCCATTACTCTCAGTGCGCAGTTTGGGACTGTCTTTTTGTCTCCAATGCTGATGCAGCTTTGGCAGCCAATGTGGAGTGGACTATTTGTAAACAGAGGGGGTCAAGAAGAAAAAGACCTGATCTTAGAAGGCTGTACAGAAGCAATCAATTTTGCACTTCAATCAATTCAGTATCTTGGGTATTATTATTAAACTTCAATATGTCTTTCATTTAGTTGAAAATTTTGATTTCAGCATTTATAAATGTTTTGTTTGGTATTCACGATGCATTTATTATTATTCTTATTTTTACATGTTTTCCCTTGTAGAAATTTAAGTTATTGGGATTCAAAAATGCATTAATACATTATCATTGTGATCAAATAGAAAATATAAATTTATGTCACATCTAAAAATTGTGCCATCATTTTTTTCAATATCTCAAATGGTATTCAAACTTTTTACCCTTTTTTCATAGCTATGAACTTCTCTTTATTATTTAAATATATCATTATGAAGAGGATAGTTTTTAAATCTAAAGGAATGATTTGGGCAAATTTAATCTGTCTACCTACAGTCAGCACTGGTATAATTTTTCTTTTTGGTTCTGGGCACAGGGAGGTGGGGGTTACAATAGCAGATGATCTATTGAACCTTATGAGTCAAAATTTCATGCTAATAGACAAGTTGCTAAATTTTTTTTTCTTTATGTGCTTGACAATCTTGATAGTAACTCATTCTTTTGTCTCATTTATCTCAAATCAGAAATGAGAACTTCAGTGGTAATGATACAATGCGAGTCTCTACCAGGAATAAGAATGGAAAAAACGATTTGGATGTTCCAGTTTTTGTGGAACCTATCAATGATCCTCCATTTATTCATGTTCCTGAAATTATTATCCTCAAGGGTAATGAAGACGAGTCACTGATCTTTGACAGAGAGAGAGACAATTTTGAGTTTTATGTTGGGGATCCAGATCTTCTTAACTTCACTGGTATGGGTTAACTTGTTATTGTTAGGTAGGAGGTGAGAATTTCTAAGTTGTGCTAAAATTAAAAGCATCATACTGTGATTGTAGAGTTCATTTTCCACCAGAAAAAGGAAAAAAAAAAGGATAGTAATGTTCATTTTAGATTCAGTTCAGTTATGAGGTGTTGGTTTCAGAAGGTTGTCTGCATATATATATAGGTGCTATGGCAAGACTGTGTTTCACTGATTCCAAATCAAGAGGCACGCCATAATCAACCTATGCAAATATAGATTTGAGTTGAAAGGTGGAAATTCAAGGCTTAAAACTCTTAGTTTTAGATGAGTCTAAATTGAATACGTAATCCTTACCTTACAGATGGAAGTAACATATTTTAAAATAAATACAAAAATCTAGCATTTGTTCTGATTGCATGTATAAGATTGCATATTCACAGTAGTAGTTTTTTCTTCTAAAAGACTATTAAGAAGATTTGGAATTCTGGGAGTCTGAGCTATTTCCAATTTAGTCGATAGATTTGATAGGATGTTAATAAGAAAGCTTGTTTAGGGATTTTTCTTCCATAACTAAACAACTAACGACACAACCTTTTTGGAGGAAATAGTATCAACAAATTATCATTAATCTTGATATTTTTGTGTCTAGCATGTTCAAGCTAGATGTGAATTATGTAAAACTTTGGACATATTAAGTTTATGGAATATTTACTTCAAATTTTTTTGCTAGACTTGCAGACTTCTAATTGCTGGACATTCTGCTGGTGGCTTATCTTTCAGGTGGTGAGATAAACTTTGTAGTCGAATTCTCTTTGGAAGTTAATGGTGGACTTTTGGTCACTAGTTTACCAGCTGAGCTCATTAATACAACTGAACTGAAGTTTACAAATAGTTATCTGTGGCAACCTCTGCAGACATATGTTACTATCTCAAAACATTTTATGGTCAAAGCTAATGGTATTAGATTTCGGGGCACAGTCAATGATTGCAATAGCATTATGCAACAACTGTTTTATCATGTGAGTGAGCTTCTTTTGCTTGAAAGTGTTATGCTTCCTCAAGTAGTAAAAGTTAGTGGAGGATAAATAATATGTTTATACAGGTTTCCTCCGTCTGATTAATTAACAGCATACCCCTTCTGCAAAATCCAATAATAATTGTAAAGTAAATATAAGGAAAATTGCCTCATATCACCCTAAGTTTTTATCCCGGGACAAATAAAGACTTGAGTTTTCAATTTCGACAATTAGGTATTTGAGTTTTGACCCTTTGATAGAGAAGGACATTAGATTTTAATTTTCAAAATTAAGGGTATGACTTTTGGCCATTTCACAGATAAGGATCTTCTTTTAATTTTTCCATCCAAATTTTAGCTCGAGAAGTAGTAGTTGTCATATTTTCTTTGTAAAACCAATATAATGGTGCCACGTGTACCAGTAATGTCGATGCTGCTTTGCTTCCTTAGCCTAAGTGCTTAAAAACATAATTTATGCATGACAAATTAGCTTAGCTTGGCCAGCAAAAAAAATAAAAAAAAGGCTTAGTACGGAACCATCACCCTGAAGTAAAACATATTCAGTTCACTTCAAGATGGACTCTGATTTCTTATGTTTCATAGTTTTCTAGCCGAAAAAGAGGTGAAAGCTCTTTCATGTCTACAAGACAGCTGGTTTGTATTATATAGTTTGTTAGCATTATGCTTGAAGGAAAAATGTTGATATGTATTAAATCACCACTTATTCCAAAAGTTTAAACTAATTGGAAATGAGAATTTAATTATTTAATTAATATTTTAATATTCCTCACTTGTGTTCAAACTCTCCCCCACCAAGTGAGGCTCTCAGGACTTGCTTTGATACCATGTCTAACCATTATTAGAGTCTCTCTTCTATAGGGTGGAGAACATGGTGCTGTTTTAACAGTGACATTAAATGATATGGGAAACTATGGGTGCTATCCAGATTGTGCTGAAAGGGTATCATTGCCTTTATACACTGAGGCTGCTGTAAATCTGATAAGAAGAAGGCCAATGAGTTCATTGGTAGCGCATAGTAAGTGATAGTTAACTTATCTTAAATTCTCATTATCTTCTCTTAAGATATCATCCTCATGGGCTTTAGCATTATTATTATTATTATTTGTGGATAGTTGCTTCATGATCAAAAAATGCTAGAATAGCTAACCTGTTCAAGTTTGAAGCCATGGCTATGTGACTGACACTTGTTTTGTGTCTTGATTGCTCATCATCTATCTTTCTCTAAATTATGATTGATTCTTCATGGCGTTTTCTTTTTCCTGTACAAAAATGTATCTAAATAAATGCTTTTTGATTCTGCATTACAAGTTTTTGCTATTAATTTGGAGCGGAATTTTCAATTATTTGGATGCTGGTTATTGGTTTCACCAAATCAGCGAGAAGAAACCTTATTACCCAAGAGATACTGGAGGTTCCATTTCCAATTTGATCAACACAAGACGTGCTTTGAATATCTTTCAAACTATCTTGCCAAGTAATTATATACATTTGGATATACCAAATCATATAAGACAAGGGTGCATCCTCTTTCAGATTATTCATTGTCACCTTAATCATTAGTACAGAAGCAGGGAAGTCATACATGTATCTGTCTAAATGGCTGATATGCTTATCTTTGTCTCTGTGGGTTACAGCCCTAGGATCAGCTATCATCATCGAATTTCTCACGGTGTTCTCTCTTGGAGTGTTGCTTCTATTTTTTACATGCAAATGTGCATTTCTTCTTGCAAATGAAAGAAGAAACCGGCACATGCAGACTTCTGTGCAAAGTTCTCATGAACCAACTGTAAGTATACCTCCCCTTTCTGGTTCTATAACTTCTATTACATATATAGAAACATTTTGTTTCATAGAAATTGTCTTTTTGTTGCCAAAGATTCTTAACGCTTACCAAAACTCTACTGTTATGTGACATGTTTTGCTTACTCGTGCGCAGCTAAGTACAAATTTATCTGGGGATACAACTTACTTCACTGGATGCTGTTCAAGCTCCTTCTTGCCTAGAAGCAGGTTTTCCAACTTTCGCCAGCGGTAACTATCTAATTTGCCAACTTTGCAATTAACGTGTTGCAATATGATTGATGCAGAATCAAGAAAACTAGGTGTTCTGGTAATAGGGGGACTTAAGAGTTGGGTGAAATTTTAGACTTCGGAAGTTTCTTTCTTGGCTCCTCAATGATGGGATGGAATTTCAGACTTTGGAAGGTTATTATAGATATTAGTAACCCGTGGGCAAATTATTGATAGGTTGGAAAGGATGTTAGCATTTTTTTTTTTTTTTTTTTAATTTCATCCAGCTTCATTAACAACACATTGTGCATAAATAATTCTCCAGGTCTCGACGTTTATTTGGAAAAGGAGAATCAAGGAACCCAGAGTTTCACTCTTCTCATTCTTTTGGTACTTCTTTGCCCAGTATGAAGCCACTTGCTATTGAAAAAGGGCAAAATGAAGCAGCTTGACATATTGGATAAATTTGAACTCTTTAACCAACTCAGATACTTTACTTTAACCTTGTTGAAAGACATCATTGTATTGTTTTTGTTCTTAGTAAATCGTTCGACTTTTTATCTACTCTTTGTTCATAGATTGCTACAAGAGGCCCATTTTTCACGTGTGACTAACATGTGATAATTTTGACGCTCTAAAAGAAAGAACCCGTTTCTCTTCATTTCAAATGAAATTTAGAGGATCCTCTTCTATAGTTTTAAGGGTAAAAACTAGGATAATATTACATATATTATCCTAGGCGTGAGGGAACAGTTTCCTCACACCTTCCGGACGTGTATCACGGTCTTATCCTATTACCAAACCTAACGATAAAATATTTTTTTAATATTTTATTTTATTTTCTCTTAATAAAGAATAAGAAATTATGAAATATATATATATATATATATATATATATAAATAGTAAGTGTCAAACGTAGATCAACAAAAGTGAAAGCCTCCAAGGCGGATTGAAGAGACAAATGGCAACGGCATTTCAGCATCTATTGACAGTGGGGACGAAGATCGTCGCTGNTACACGTGTCACTAACAGGTGATAATTTTGACGCTCTAAAAGAAAGGAACCTGTTCCTCTTCATTTCAAATGAAATTGAGAGGATCCTCTTCCATAGTTTTAAGGGTGAAAACTAGGATAATATTACAAATATTATCCCAGGCGTGATGGAACAGTTCCCTCACGCTTTCATATAATATATTATTTTATATTATATTAAATGAAGGTGTGAGGAAACTGTTCCCTCACGCCTTCGGGACGTGTATCACGGTCCTATCCTATTACCAAACCTAACAATAAAGTATTTTTTTAATATTTTATTTTATTTTCTCTTAATAAAGAATAAGAAATTATGAAAAAAATATATATATAAATAGTAAGTGTCAAACGTAGATCAACAAAAGTGAAAGCCTCCAAGGCGGATTGAAGAGACAAATGGCAACGGCATTTCAGCATCTATTGACAGTGGGGACGAAGATCGTCGCTGTCGGCAGAAACTACGCCGCTCATGCCAAAGAGCTCGGCAACGCCGTCCCCAAGGTCTTCCCTCTTCTCTCTCTCTCTCTCTCTCTCTCTCTCAACATATCTTAATCCTCTGTCTGGTTCGCGAGAAACGGCAGGGGAAGAAGAACAAAAATAGGAAATCTGTTGGAGATTTTGGTTGTTTTGTGCTCACTGGAATTGGATTACGCGTTGTTGTGAATAGGAGCCGGTGTTGTTTCTGAAACCGACGTCGTCTTACTTGGAAAATGGAGGCACGATCAGAATCCCACACCCCTTGGAGTCTCTGGACTATGAGGTGGAGCTCGCGGTGGTGATCGGAAAGAAAGGGCGCGAGGTTCCTGAGGCCACTGCCATGGACTATGTTGCCGGTACGCTTCAAAATTTTGACTTTTTCGTCATGCAAATTGACATAATAATCACATTTTTATTGATCTTTGTTTAATTTGTTTATACACATCATTGTTGATGATCGGCTCTACTTTATGGAGTATTTATAATGGTGCTTTGGATGAAAACCCAATTGCTTAAAGTTTTGGTGTCTCAGGTTATGCTCTGGCACTGGATATGACTGCCAGGGAAATTCAAGCTTCTGCAAAAGTACGCATCTTTTACTCTCCTACATGTTAATGAAAACCAAGATCCTCTAAACTTTCTTATGGTAACTCCACGGTGCAATTGTGATATCCTGGATTGTGTGGCCACTAGAGTAGACAATCAATTACAGGGAACCTCAACTGTGAGTAGGCCTTTTGGGGGTATAAAACAGGTTACCGCTTCTTGGATTGTGATTGGGGTTCTTAAAATTTGTATTGTTATTTTTGATTAAATGATTCATATCTTTTCACCCGAGTATGCATAGTGTTTTAACTTTCTTAATGTGGATAATTTTCTTCTCAATTGGTTTTTGTAACACGAATTGGTGATTTCCTAATCCATGTGATGCCCTTTTATGTAATTTCCTTTTTTGGATCTGGAGGATTAAGAGAAGTGTATGTCACATGTTAAAATGGATGAAATGATCATGATTGCGGTGTTTTTGCAGACGCATGTAAACAAACTAAGAAGTATTATAATGTTGGTGTAGACTTTGAAGAAATTTAGGAGCTTTTAATGTATTTTTTAACTGATACCGCTAGTTAAATGTAAATTCAATAGAGTTGGATTGTGTGCTTTTGAAATTGAGAATGGCGTGAGTCTGTCGTGGACCCTGGTATTTTATCACAGGATTAACTCATACATTTTTACCATGTCTTTGCTTCTCTCTCGCATTCAGATAAAAGTAAGTGATTCTTGTTTGCTAGTTAATGTGGCTTCTTTTTCTTGCTACGTGTACCAGTCTGCAGGTCTTCCATGGACAGTAGCTAAAGGGCAGGACACCTTCACACCAATCAGTTCTGTTGTAAGAAATGAACTGTACTTTCTCTATGCTTCTCCTTTTGCTGAAATTGTTCTATATTGGATCAGAAGTTCATTTCATAGATCAGAAATTGTTCATAGATCAAAGAGGTGCTCTTAGCGGACACATAGATGAGAAGTTACTAATACTAACAAACATGGGTTGGGAGTAGGAGGAAATCTAAGAAATGATTTTCCTTAAACATTAAATTTTCTATTTTAAGTAGTTGAAAAGAATGAGGGCATTTCTGGTGGCAATTAGAGACCAATACCAACGACGCTTCTTCTCTGTACTTGTAGTAGTTTAGGTACTATTATGTATAATCTCACCATTTTTCTAGTTAAAAAATAGGGAAATGCTGATAGGACTCTCCAGTGCTTTTCATGTTTTTTTGACAATTTCTCTTGTGCTTTTCATATTTTCATCTAATTTTTATTATTGATTTTGGGGAAAAATGGGCAAAATTTTTGGATTTAAAATGATCCTAAACCTGGATATTAAATTTGCAAAATTAGAAACAAGGGTCTTAATGTCAAGACCACAAAAAACACAAGGGGTCCTATCAATATTTTTCTAAAAATTAATAGAAAAGAAGTGGCTTTAAGTAATCAGTAATTACTTACCTGTTGATTCTTCACCATGAGGATTTGTCTTCCTTTTTAACTATCTTTAGGCATACTTTCTATCTGACCCCAAAATATTACGCAGCTGCCCAAGGCAATGGTGCCAGACCCTGACAACTTAGAACTGTGGTTGAAGGTTCAAAATCTCCGAACTTAATTTCTCTTATACTTTACACAAATTTTATCTTATGGTCATTCCAAACTGATTGAGGTTGACTGGATTTGCATCACAACAGGTTGATGGAGAAATACGACAGAAAGGCTCAACCAAGGATATGATGTTTAAGATCCCATTTCTCATTAGCCACATAAGTTCTATCATGACACTTCTGGAAGGAGATGTCATACTAACAGGTACTGCCTGGTCTTTATTTTTGCTATCGTTGTTGAAGTCTAAACACGAAAACATAATTTGCAAAAAACAAATACTTTACACACTCTCACTCCCACATTTCTCTCACTTATTAATGTGGCTATGAATATCACCATTGGATCATTATTAGATCATAATTGGATCACTATTGGATTTTGGATCTAATGGTGATTTTAAAAGCCATATGAAAGAATGAGAGAGTATGGGAGTGGAAACTTTTATAGCATTTCTTTTTGAAAAAACCTATTTTCCTGTATGAAATTGGGATATTTATTGATATAAAGGACTCTTATAAGGAAGATTAGCCACCTTATCCCAAATATACTTCAATTTTAATCTGTTTTTATGCTAAAAGTGCTTGTGGGCCAAGTTTGTTAACCATATGTATGGTGTTATGCTAAAAGTGCATGTGGTTTGAACGTTCTGCAACCACTTTTGGCTTATAGAATACGAATGCTTAGCAATTCATACTTAAGGTTTAGCTTGGATCCTTAAGGTGGCTAAGTAAATGATTGCTGTGGGTGTTAAAATGGCATATCCAAATCCAAGAGATGTGATTTCTGTATAATTTTATTCTTGAGAGGGCTTAATTGCAAAATTCACAAGAAGCTCTTTGTAGTTTATTGATAAGTAGTGAGGATTGATGTTCAGCTTCAACATCAAACTTTTTTTTTATATCATCTATGGAAACCTTCACATTCTTTGCATAGTAATACTAGCGAGTTATTTATCAAAAAAAAAAAGTAATACTAGTGAGTTGACTCATTTGTATATGACACAATCTTACAAGACGAAGTTTTTCACTAGAACAGAGCACAACTCTTCTTTAATTTCTCTATATGGTTATCCATCGCCTTTGAACTTTTTCACAATATGCCTTGCTGTTTTCTTGCAATAATTGTCCTTGAGTTGGTCGTGTATCAATGACATTTGTGCCATATAAAAGCAGCACTTGTGTATGATTGTTAACACAACCTGCCATGGGATAGGATAGCTATGAATGACAGTAATGGATTAGAACAAAGCAGCTGGTTCTGGTACTAACATGATTTCATGGCATTATTTTTGCTGATCATGTTTAGGTCCATCCATGTATCCATGTTCTTCCAGAGTTATCAACCTTTCTAAGACAAGAATGAAGATAATGGGATTGCATTAATTGTGTTATTGATGCTGTTTGTGCAGGCACTCCACCAGGCGTCGGCCCTGTGAAAGCAGGTCAAAAGATAACTGCCGGCATAACCAACCTACAGGACGTCAACTTCAATGTTGAAAAACGGCAAAAGCCGGGAAGTTCTTAAATAAATACGTTCTTCCCAGCAGCAATAATCCCTCTGGTGTCCGTAGTTAGTGTGATCTCTGTTCATAAAGGCTCTTTTTCTTTGTGAAGTTGTTCGCCGGAGAGGGCATACCATATAAAACACTATTCTTCTGATCCAGTTGTTTGAGAATTGAGAGAGACCCAACAAGTTAAAAAGGAATTTAAATAAGTGACTCCGTTATGGACATGATTTTCAGAAAGCAGAATTACTATTTGTCACACTTTTACCGCACCATTTTTTTTATCACACTTTTATCTTCTAAAAATTCATGTGACTTTTAAAAGATGTATGTTACATAATTATATATTTTTACAAATTTTATAGATCAGCTATTAGATTTGTTGACTTATATAGAATTCACACAAATTCAATAGTGGATTTACTCATTTTCACAGTTGGTTAAAAGATAGTTAATTGAAAAGGAATAAATTCTATCATTTATTCTTTTAAAATTATCTGTGGGTTTGTGATAGATCAGGAGTGGATCGATGATGATGATTTTAGAAGTCATGTCAACGTTGAAGAATAAAATGATGATACGTAGCATTACAGAAAAACTACTACTTGAAGATTTTTATATTATTATTAAAAAAAAATTATTTATGTCAATATTTTTTTCATCTCATTCTACAAAATTAATAAATCAATCATTAGATTTGTAGACTTACGTAGATTTCACACAAATTTAATAGTGAATCAGTCTATTTACTATGGAGATGATTAAATGATAGGCTTATATATATATATAGATAAAAAATGTTGGAAGGGGAGGCCAATCGTAGCTATCCTACTTAGGCGTGACCATAGTAGCATTAACCCGCGGGGCACCGCTCAAGAGAGGCCTAGATGGTAGGAACCGTAGGCGCTCCCTCAAGACCGATCGAGCCATAACTTAACACCCGCCTTACCAGGGCATCAATAGGACTCAAGGTGGCTAACACTAATAGGCTAAGAGATTCCCATTGCGGGAGTCAAACCTAGGCCCTAGTGCATGCCCAACCTCATGGGAATTTCCTTGAGACCATTGAATTACCACCCTTGGTGGTCTTATATTTAAAGATGTCAAAAAGTAAAAATGCCTCCCTTTTTCTTATGAGCTTCTCTTTAGAGTTTTTCTAGATCTATATATCGTCTTTGATGATTTATTCCTAACCCTCAAGAAACAACAACCGCAATGGATCATCTCCTCCTGCTTTTCTCCTAACATGGATCACCTCCTTCATCGCTTTACTGGCCGGATCTATGTAGGCTGGAAGATTAGCTTTTTCAAAGTTGGATCTACTTTTTTGCATCATCCCCAGCCAAAAGCGTGCCTCTCACGGCCCCTTTCAACCGCCACGTGCCAAAGCGTGGACCACACGCTCCTGCGTGTGGATCAAACGCGCCGGCGTGTGTGTTCTACGTGCCGTGCAATTTCTGTCGAAGCCTCCCTCCGCCGTAGCTACTGTGTTTTGAGTTTTTTCTGTTATTTTGTATAACTTTCTGTATTTTTTCTATGGCTTTGTTACATTGTTTTTTAATTCGATCCAATTAGGTTTCAAACTCTTCGTAAGTGAAGTGGATTTTTTTTGGTTTCTTTTTGGAAACCTTCTTTTTTCCACTCTTATTTTAAGGCGGGTCAACAGGTTGTTTGACTCTTCAAATTTGCCTTGAGTTGGTCATATTTCAATGACGTTTTATGCCGTAGAGTTTTGTTTGCTTTGTTAACTCATTCCTGCCACCACATGGGAATAGGGTAGTGGTTATTGGAGCCAATACTGCGCTGCTGCTGCTGTTTTCTGCTATTAAAATTATGCCATTGATTTATTTTTGGTGATGATGTTGAAATCCAACGTTAACATATTCGTCCACAGTTATCAACCTTTCTAAGACAAGAATGAAGATTATAATGAGGTCGCTTTAATTGTTGTGATTGATACGGTTTGTGCAGGCACAGGCACANGGATCACCTCCTTCATCGCTTTACTGGCCGGATCTATGTAGGCTTGAAGATTAGCTATTTCAAAGTCGGATCTACTTTTCTCCATCATCCCCAGCCAGAAGCGTGCCTCTCACGGCCCCTTTCAACCGCCACGTGCCAAAGCGTGGACCACACGCTCCTGCGTGTGGATCAAACGCGCCGGCGTGTGTGTTCAACGTGCCGTGCAATTTCTGTCGAAGCCTCCCTCCGCCTCAGCTACTGTGTTTTGAGTTTTTTCTGTTATTTTGTATAACTTTCTATATTTTTTCTATGGCTTTGTTACATTGTTTTTTAATTCGATCCAGTTAGGCTTCAAACTCTTCGTAAGTGAAGTGGATCTCTTTTGGTTTCTTTTTGGAAACCTTCTTTTTCCACTCTTATTTTAAGGCGGGTCAACAGGTTGTTTGACTCTTCAAATTTGCCTTGAGTTGGTCATATTTCAATGACGTTTTATGCCGTAGAGTTTTGTTTGCTTTGTTAACTCATTCCTGCCACCACATGGGAATAGGGTAGTGGTTATTGGAGCCAATACTGCGCTGCTGCTGCTGTTTTCTGCTATTAAAATTATGCCATTGATTTATTTTTGGTGTGATGTTGAAATCCAACGTTAACATATTCGTCCACAGTTATCAACCTTTCTAAGACAAGAATGAAGATTATAATGAGGTCGCTTTAATTGTTGTGATTGATACGGTTTGTGCAGGCACAGGCACAGGCACTCTCCAAGAGGAGAGTGCGTATGTAACAACAACAAAAAAATAGCCTTATCCCACAAGAGAAGAATGAGTTCTGAAGTAACATAGGGTCTTCTTCCAATTAGCAATTGCCCTAATGAAATACCTTCAGATTCTGGCTGAGAACCATTCTTTCATGTTCTGAAGTAAAAAAAAAAAAACACATATACATATACACAGAAGAGTGCGTCAATTTCTTAAGATGGTGATTGTCTTTGATATGCATGGCCGTAAAAGTTTTAAGGAAAAAATGGTAAACAGTATTTATTGGCACACAGAATCACACGCAAAAGCACCGACAGCCCCACAACCAGGCAGGAGAGGAGAAGAGAACTTCAAGATCAGAGTCTGATCAGAAATTCTGAAAGAAGTCATAAATTTGCTTGTTGATCTCCTCAGGGCGTTCCTCGTGGATGAAGTGTGCAACTCCTTCCATTACAACAACCTCCTGCAGAAATGGCACATATTTCTTCAACCCTCCCTTGTGTATGTATTCCTTGACGCCGGAAACATTATAGGTCAGGTCAAGGTCACCCACAATGAACTTGACCGGAACTTTTACTTGGGTCCCTGTCCATGGGGCGGTGAGCTCCCAATTTCTGCAATAAAAACAAACAAAAAAAGGACAAGCAGACATTATTATTCTTATTATTTATATCATAATGATTTAGACAGGGAATTAAACCAAACTTTGAAGGTAAAACATACAGGTCCAAATCTCGGTAGTAGTTCACTCCCCCAGTGAAGCCTGTCTTCTCATATTTGCTGACATAATAGTTAATGTCTTCCTCTGAGAGCCAAGAGGGCAGGAGGATTGGTGCATCTGGGGGATGTCCAAAGCCTTTGCCTTTAGGCAAATACAGTGGACCTGGATTGCGGTATGTTAGAAATTCCTTAAGAACTCTTGCAGTACCAATCTGGGCAAACTCTGCTTCTATCTCTCCAGGCTCCTATAGCATATATAAATGATAATAATATATAAATATTCCCTGTCTGCTGCATAATTGGGCGTCCCACCAATGATCTCAAAGAGAAAATATATATATACAAAGTTCGAGCTATCCAAAATGAGTTAATACTACATGTATCAGATGTACCCAATAATGGGAATTCAATTAATGAGTCACTATTGACTAAGAAATTCATCAAAGATATACCCTCATGGGATCCAGATTCTCAGAGACGATCATTTCCTTCTGATTAAGATAATAGACGGTGATAACACACCAATTGACAATCCATGAGATAAAGACAAGTGTCTACTAATAGCTGGCCTCCTTCCGGAAAGCAAAACTTGAATTCAATTCAGACGCTGTCTCGCCGGAGTTTGCCGGTCTTTTGGGCCATCACCGGCCCATTTCCATTCAATTCAAGCAAATCAGTCGATCCCACCAATCAAATCAAGCCAAATGAATTTTAGAAATAGAGACGCCCAGAAAGAGAAAGACTATCAAAGTTGATTATGAGAATCATCGAATACTGTTGGATCATCATTTAGTTATTCTAAAAATTATTTAATTAATAGTTTAACTAAAAAGACAGAGTCGAGGAATATATTACTTATTAAATCGAAAAAGAACCTGAAATCTGCAAATGTAATAATCGTCTCCATAAAGAGCTCTCAAGGACTCAAGGGGCTTCCTTGTAGGGTTCCTGGGGGTAAAAGCCACGCTAAGGTTGAGCAAGGCCTTGACCTTGTCCGGCCTGTACAGGCAGAGATACCAAGCAATGATCGCACCCCAGTCGTGAGCCACCACGAACACCTTGTCCTGGTCGGCGGCTATGGTGTCCAGGAGCGCAACGAGATCACCCACCATGTGGAGGCTCGTATAGCTGGCGGGCTCAGCCGGCGCGTCCGTGTCGCCGTAGCCGCGGAGGTCGGGAGCCACGGCTCTGTAGCCGAGAGAGGCCAGGGCTACGATCTGGTGCCGCCACGAGTACCAGAGCTCCGGGAAACCGTGCAGGAAGAGAATCACTGGGCCTTGACCTTTCTCTGCAATGTGCATGTTTATGCCATTCACTTTCACAGTTCTGTGCTCTATGCCCTCCATCTCTCTCTCTCTCTCTCTGCAATTTTCCGACTTATTCGCTTAAACCCAATGGCCTTCCAAGCAGTAAGCCACTGCTTACAAATCTCGTAGATGTAGGCCAAGATTTTGAAATTCATCTATTCCTGCAGCCTGCGTAATTTATCTTAAACAAAAGGGTAACACGCTATCCAATTTTTTTCTTCTTAAGAGGAATGTTATTTAAGTCCGCTCGATTTGAGCTGGCTCGGCTTTAACTAATACCAAGCACCTAGATAATATGTTATTTTATTTATTATTATTATTAGAGAAAATTATAAAATGGTCCCCCAAACTATCAATCTTTTATAATTTAGCCCCTTAAAGTTTTAATTGATATAAAGTAGCCCCTCAAACTACCTACCCCTTCCAGTTTGGCCCCATTTGTTAGTAAGAATTGTCAAAATAGATGAAAAACCCAAAACGATGTCGTTTTGGGCTGCAAAGTTACTAAAATGCCCTCACCTGTTTTAAACAAAGAATATCTGCAGCCCTCACGAAGTCGTTTTGCTGGTTCCGAAACCAAGGCTCGCGAGGCATGGTCGGCAATGAATGGGCTCGCCGGGGCGTCTGATCGCCAGTTCGCCGGTGACGTATGGGTTTTAGACTTGGTTGGTTTGGGTCCAGCAAAACGCCAGAAACCAATCCTCACTGGAACCAGCAAAATGCCAAAAAAATATAAAATGCCATCACCGGAACCAGCAAACTCGTCTTTGTGATCATTGGTTAGACCTCACCGGCGAACCGGAGATCAGACACCCCGGCCAACCCAGACCTTGCCTCACAGCGAGCCCCGACCTCACCTCTACAAAGGTGCCACCCGACCCACCAGAGCCTCGCGAGCACGATCAGACCTTATCGGGGAACCGACGATCAAACGCCCTAGCGAGCCCAGACCTCGCCTTGCAGCGAGCTAGCGCCCCAGACATGCTCCATCGTCTTCACGAGCATCGACCAGCCAAGTCTAAAACCCAGACCTCACCGGCCAATCGGTGATCAGACGCCCCGGCGAGCCCATTCGTTGCCGACCACTGTAACTCACCCTTGCAAGCATTGGTTCCTGAACTAGCAAAACAACGTCGTGAGGGCTGTAGATATTCTTTGTTCAAAACAGGTGAGGGCATTTTAGTAACTCTGCAACCCAAAATGACGTCATTTTAGGTTTTCCATCCATTTTGAAAGTTCTTACTAACGGATGGGGCTAAATTGTAAGGGGTTAGTAGTTTGGGGGGCTATTTTATACCAATTAAAATTTTAGGGGGCTAAATTACAAAAGACTAGTAGTTTGGAGGGCTTTTTTATACTTTTTCCTTATTATTATTATTTGACATAACAACACAAGAAAAGAAGAATGAGAGAATATTCCAACTAGTAATTTTTGTTTTATGAGGCGTGGTCTACAGCCGATTGAGCTACCCTTAAGAACTGATAATATGTTAGTTTATAAACTAACTAGATAGTATGTTAACTAATACACATATAAATATTAACCTATATAACATATATTACTTAATTATTAATTTCCATACTTAAATTTTTATAATTAATTTCTAGTAATATATTAATATATATTTGTGTATATATACAGGATATATAAATGAGTTAGCGAGTCGGACAAACAATTCTATCGAGTTTTAAACAAACTGAGTTTGTGATCACTTGTCAAATTTTTTCGAACGGGTCAAATATGTATAATTTATTAATATAGTGAGTTTGTACGGTTTTTTTTTTTTTTTTTTTAAAAAAAAAAAAACTCATTCTCATTTCATAAAATTCAAGAGTGAAAGCTCTTACCTGAAGTAACCATAGCCTAAGCTACAAAGTCACAGGCAGAATCTCATACAAATCAGGCAACAAAGGCCAACCAATCAACGAAATTCAAAAACATATTCGCTACCCCATGACTAAAATAGCAGGATAAACATTCAAATTTACTTGGCAAGTTCAAAGATTACTGAACCAAGCAGACGCCATCAGCTGCACAAGAAGCGTTTATTCCACGACCCTAAGAGTTAAACCCTCTTATGCCGCTACTCATCCTCCTCGACAGTTAAGCCAGGATACACATTCATCCACAACACAGAAATCTGGACCATTTTTCCTCCTTGACCCAAAAGCTAGGGTAACATACACATTCACGACACACAGGTCAGGATCAAAGGAGATCCAATCGAACCATCGAGGCCAGAGCATTATTACAAGCAAATAACAAACGAAATACAGGGAAAAGAAAAGCAACATAACTAAATACAAGCAAAAAGAAATACAGGGAAAGAAACCGATCGCGTGTATGTTGACCTTGTACAAAGAAGAGCACGGTGGAAGCTCGTCTCGGTGGGGGCGCGAAAAAAGCCCAGTAATGGATGGAGGGCAACGAAACTGGCGCAGAAAAGATCGGCAGAAACTGCGAAAAAAACCCAAAAAAGCTTGAGTTGGAATCCAGCTAAATCGGTTTATTTATTGCCCTAGTGGTGACACACCAATTAAAAAAAGTTCAAAAAAAAAAAAGAATTATAAGGTTTCATTATCTTAAAATCACTTGATGATAGGAAATGATAGGGGTGAAGTAGCGGTTGCGGTTAGCGGTTAGTGGTTAAAACCACTAATTGCAACCACCTAGGCGGTTAGTAGAAATCTACTAACCGCCTCCGCTAACCGGATAGCGGTTAACTGCTTTTCTACTAACGACTTTTTATTGGGCTTTTTTTTTTTTGCCGGTTTTGAGCTAACTTTAAACCATTTTTTTGTTCACTTTAAACATTTTTTTCCCTTTTCATGGCCATTTTAGCATTAAAAATTGTTGGTTTAAAGTGAGCATTATATGTTAAACCATTATACCAAAATCTTGTTGCTTCTACAATATATAACATACGAATAAAATTACAACAAAATTATCACTTTCACTTGTAGTCTTGTACACAACATAGAAATAAAACACAAAATAGTTCATAAACTCACATGGATAAACACAAAATAACCACTAGGCTACAATAACTCATTGTTACTTACTATATAAAATATATATAATATAACTATATATTATATTTAAAAAAAAAGGGTTAGCGATTAGGCAATTTTTCAAAACTCACCTAGGTGGTTAGCCGTTTTTATTAATCACTTTCAAAGCTGTTAGTGGTTAGTGCGGTTAGCAATTAGCAGTTAACAATTAACGATTAGTGCGATTAACGGTTAGTGATTAGCGAATGTGATTAGGCTGTTTTAAATTTTAACCCTAGGAAATGATGTTGTTGGATAATTCTCTTCTCGTAAAATAAACTAACGATGTGATGGGGAATCCGACGGTCTAGGATAGGAGATTGAAGGAACGGATGAGAAAACGAACGGTGGTGTGGGTGTCCAATTGGTTGAAATCTGCCGGCAAATAGTGGTGTTGAGGACATACTACTATAATTTCCCGCTTCGAAATATCTCCAACGTGAGTCACGAAAAGGAGAGGCCTGTTATTCTGTCAAGTCTCAAGTCTCAAGTCTCAAGTCTCTCGCAAAAAGGAGGAATTGAAGAAGCTTATCGCTTTTATCATCAATGGTTCCGTTCCAAGCATATCGCTTTTCTTTTTTTTTTTTAAACTTTTCCCAGCGTTTGTCGCTATCACCTATCGATCAATGCCACGTGTCATCACCTAAAATTGCTACGTGTTTTAAAAAAATTATTAAAAACTAAAATATTAAAATGAAAAATGAAATTTTTTTGGGTGGCCGGAATAAGGCTACTATATTTGAAATACAAAGACTTTGTTTTAGGATTTGCGGTCTTAGATGAATTATAGGATCTTTTTGGAATCCCAGGACCTCTAGAAGTCTTCTCGGGGGTAAGAATAGGTCTTTCCAAGGTTTGGGAGTGTTTGAGACGAGTGAGAGTGAGGATCAACACTAGGGATCTGGCTGGTATGTTATAGTTAAAATTAAAACATATATGCTGTTATATATTGAAGTGTTTAGATTTATCATAATAAATAATTAAAGTAATTGAATGGTTTAAATTTATTATAATAAATATCAATAAATAAATAAAGAATAATAAATAATTAGAGTAATTGAAAGGTTTAGATTTATCATAATAAATACCAATAAATAGATAAAGTAATAGATAAAAGAAAAAATTTGTATTTATTATGACAGATTTGAACCCTTCAATTACTTTAATTAAATCCTTACCGTTCAATTTTTTAATAGCATATATGCTATCTACAAGCCGGATCCAACACTAGGCAGTGTTGATCAATCATTGTCTGAGCATTGTTGTTTGGGTGATTGATAAATTCTTGCTTCAACACCTTGTTTTGTCAGTTTCAGGGTTCTAGGGTAGATGTTTCGTCAAATATTAGAACCTTCTAACATAAGGATTTTCCGCAAAGAATGTTGTGGAAGAGTTCGATCTACAATCAAGGTGAGTGAAACTCACTAAGATACTGTTATCTCTTTTCGTTGGCATACTATTATAGTATTATGTATCAAACATGCATGCTTATTACTTGCACGAAAGCATTTTGTAACGATGTGAACTCTAATTGCAGTATTCATGAATTAAACATAAATTCATCATTTTAAAAGTAGATTCCAACAAGAATAAATAAAGATCTCACCAAGTGGGTATTAGCAACTAAGCAACTGGAGAGAAAATTCAACTATCAACACTAATCAACACATATATAGCTTTCATTGTCATGAATAACATGCTAAAATTGCATCAAGATTAGACCACAAACGATCCTACAGTCTCTAACAGAAGTGATTTTTTATTTTTATCTCTCCCCTGCGCTGTCACTCTTCTTTCTTTCTTTCTTGTGTCTTTATTTTTTCCTTCCTCTTTGTGGGATCGGATTTACATGTTGTTATTAAAATAACAGCATATATGATATAGTAAAAGCAACGGTTGAAATTGAATCTCTTAAAATCTCTTTTTAGTTTCTCCCTCTTATTATAAGTTTTTAAAAATAAGTTAACTCTTAAATTTAATCTCAACCGTTGTTTTTTTTCTTTTTATCCCTCTTCGTGTCTACTAAAACAAAATTATAGTGTGTTATTGTATTGTGGCCAATGCATGTGATCCCCACATAAGGGGGACCACCCAATCACTATGATGCACCTTTTCCTACCATACGGAGTAATTCAAGAGGTCTACCAGTTGTGTTGGGCCTTAAGTTGCTAACCCATCTGACGTGGACCTTCTGTTTTTAATGTCTTTCCTAAAAAGCCACTCTCCTGCTTTCACACTTTACAAAATTACCCTTCCTTGTCATTAAAAATACAAAAACTCCCATCTTATCCGATTACCTCTACGGCTCTACTCTCTCATTTTCTTTATTTAGTTATTTATTATTACTATTATTATAGTCCTTAATCACTTGAAATATTTTATAAATTCTTGAAAAATCACTCATATGGTATGACGTGTGTTCTTCTAAAAAAATTAATTAATTTTGAGGTAGTTGTCAGGGCATTGAATATGTTGATGCAATTTTTGGTCCATGGTACTTCTAGCCTGAGATATTCCTTCATGGTTGAATCGTGAGCGTTCCTGTACATCTATGGTGTTCTTGCAAAATAAGAACATGGTTAAAGGGTCCTCGGTTGAGGTCGAAGACTCTCAAATGCCAAAATTAGCATCTCGTATATAAATAAAAGGGCAAAATTCTTTTTACCCCCCTGATGTTTCAGGGGTTTTTCAATTTAAACCCTAAAATTTAAAAAGTGGCAGTTCACCCCCCCAAAGTTTCAAAAACTTACAAAAAGGACCTTCTGTCAACCTTACCCGTCAACTTGGACGGAATATCTCACACGTGCGCCTCACGTGCGTGTTTAACTCAAATTTTTCCAATTTTGCCCCTCTCCTCAGTGTCCCTTGCTCTCTCACCCACGCTGGTCCTCCCCCACGCTGGTCCACGCACGTTTTTAACACCAACAAACCCACAAACCCACACGGTGAAGCACAACAACGACCCACTGTTGTCGAACTCGTCCCAGCCCTGCGACAGCAACGGCAGCGAACCTGTGGAGATTTCTTCGCCATTTCCCTTCGCCATTTCTCATCTTCGACGCACAGGCGACAGATTGTGGCTTTTTTGGTCAAGCACGACAACGACCCACTGTTGTCTCGTGGTCCCAGCCCTGCGACAGCAACGGCAGCGAACCTGTGGAGATTTCTTCGCCATTTCCCTTCNTGAGTCGGATAAATAATTTTGTCGAGTTTTAAACAAATTAAGTTTGTGATCCCTTATCAAATTTTTTCGAACGAATCAAATATGTATAATTTATTAATATAGTGAGTTTGTACGGTATTAAGCTTGAGTTGGAGTCAAACTAAATCGGTTTATTTATTGCCCTAGTGGTGACACACCAATTAAAAAAAGTTTTTTTTTTAAAAAAAAATGAATGATAAGGTTTCATTATCTTAACATCACCTGACGATAGGAAATGATGTAGTTGGATAAGTTTTTCTTCTCGTAAAATAAACTAACGATGTGATGGGGGTCCGACGGTCTAGGATAGGAGATTGAAGGGAACGGATGAGAAAACGAGCGGTGGTGTGGGTGTCCAATTGGTTGAATCTGCCGGCAAATAGTGGTGTTGAGGACATACTACTATAATTTCCCGCTTCGAAATATCTCCAACGTGAGTCACGAAAAGGAGAGGCCTGTTATTCTGTCAAGTCTCAAGTCTCAAGTCTCTCGCAAAAAGGAAGAATTGAAGAAGCTTATCGCTTTTATCATCGATGGTTCCATTCCAAGCATATCGCTTTTCTTTTTTTTCTTTTTTTTTTTAACTTTTCCCAGCGTTTGTCGCTATCGCCTGTCGATCAATGCCACGTGTCATCACCTAAAATTGCTACGTGTTTTAAAAAAAATATTAAAATGAAAAATGAAATTTTTTTGGGTGGCCGGAATAAGGCTACTATATTTGAAATACAAAGACTTTGTTTTAGGATTTGCGGTCTTAGATGAATTATAGGATCTTTTTGGAATCCCAGGACCTCTAGAAGTCTTCTCGGGGTTAGAATAGGTCTTTCCAAGGTTTGGGAGTGTTTGAGATGAGCAGGGATCAACACTAAGGGATCTGGCTTAACTACGGTATACATGCTATTATATATTAAACAGTTTAAATTTATTATAATAAATAATTAAAGTAATTGAAGGGTTTAGATTTATCATTATAAATACCAATAAATAGATAAAATAATGGATAAAAAAAAAATTTGTATTTATTATAACAGATCTGAACCATTCAATTACTTTAATTAAATCATTACTATTCAATTTTTTAACAGTATGTATGTTGTATACAAGCTGGATCCAACACTAGGCAGTGTTGATCAATCATTGTCTGAGCATTGTTGTTTGGTCACTTTGGTGATTGATCAATTCTTGCTTCAACACCCTGTTTTGTCAGTTTTGGGGTTCTAGGGTACATGTTTAGTCAAATATTAGAACCTTCTAACATTAGGATTTTCCGCAAAGAATGTTGTGGAAGAGTTCGATCCACAATCAAGGTGAGTGAAATTCACTAAGTTTGTAACACCCCGATCCCATATTGGGAAGATAAGAAAAAGCCCACATAGAGTGGGTGGTTTACAAAGATGGCCATGAGTGCTTAGTCCCACATTGCCTAGTTACTAGGTAAAATTGGGCTTTATAATAAATTCTAGGGAAGTTCTAAATTGACTAGTCCTTTTGGGGTGATAGCGCAGATGTGGCTAGCTTTCCCTGGATCGTTACAAGTGGTATCAGAGCCACCTAGTAACGCCAGGTTATGTGGTATTGGAGCACTACATGACGTAGCCCTGACAAGGACCTCAAGAATTTAAGAGGGGGAGTTTGTAACACCTCGGTCCCATATTAGGAAGATAAGAAAAAGCCCACATAGAGTGAGAATTCTAGGGAAGCTCTAAATTGACTAGTCCTTTTGGGGTGATAGCACAGATGTCGCTAGCGCTTTTTCCTGGGTTCTTACAAAGATACTGTAATCTCTTGCAGTATTCATGAATTAAACATAAATTCATCACTTTAAAAGTAGATTCCAACAAGAATAAATAAAGATCTCACTAAGTGGGTATTAGCAACTAGTCAATTAGAGAGAAAATTCAACTATCAACACTAATCAACACATATATAGCTTTCATTGTCATGAATAACATGCTAAAATTGCATCAAGATCAGACCACAAACGATCCTACAATCTCTAACAGAAGTGATTTTTTATTCTTCTCTCTCCCCTGAGCTGTCACTCTTCTTTCTTTCTTTCTTGTGTCTTTTTTTTTTCCCCTCCTCTTTGTGGGAACAGGCTTCAATGTTGTTATTAAAATAACAGCATATATGTTGTAGTAAAAGTAACGGTTGAGATTAAATCTCTTAAAATCTCTTTTTATTTTCTCCCTTCTATTAAAAATTTTTAAAAGTAAATCAACTCTTAAATTTAATCTCAACCATTATTTTTATTACAGCTTACGTATCCTTCTTTGTGTCTACTAAAACACAATTATAGTGTGTTATTGTATACTACAAAACAAAGCCCTTTGTTTTGTAGCCAATGCGCAGGTAATTCAAGTGGTCTACCAGTGTTGATGGATTTTGTCTTCCTGTGTTGGGCAAGTTGCTAACCCATCTGACGTGGACCTTCTGTTTTTAATGTCTTTCCTAAAACGCCACTCTCCTGCTTTCACACATTACAAAATTACCCTTCCTTGTCGTTTAAACTACAAAAACTCCCATCTTATCCGATTACCTCTACTCTCTCATTTTCTTTATTTAGTTAGTTATTTATTATTACTATTATTATAGCCCTTAATCACTTGAAATGTTTTATAAATTCTTGAAAAATCACTCAATTGTATGACGTGTGTTCTTCTAAAAAAATTAATTAATTTTGAGGTAGTTGTCAAGGCATTGGAATATGTTGATGCAATTTTTGGTCCATAGTACTTCTAGCCTGAGATATTCCTTCATGGTTGAATCGTGAGCGAGGTTCCTGTACATTTATGGTGTTCTTGCAAAATAAGAACATGGTCGGAGGGTTCTCGGTTGAGGCCGAAGACTCTCAAATGCCAAAGTTAGCATCTCGTATATAAATAAAAATATTTGACAATAATATACCTCTAACATCTTTTTAATTTGTGTGTGCAGAGTGAAGTATGCAGAAAAGAGATGTTAGGTTGAAAGAGAAGTCTCCTGGAAAGGAGACGTGAGAGAGGGGCGAAAAGTCCTAGAGAAAGGGAGACCATTCTTCTTTTATAAACCAATGGTGACATGTGTCACCATATGAATGGGCAACAACAAAATGGTAAATAAAGATAAATAGGTAGGCATATTTTCTCCTCAACAGAATAATAAAATTATAGTCAATATTGAAGTACATAACACCATAAAGAAATTCGTGTGTCATGAGGCTCAAGTCAGAGAATGTTAGAAATCTCTTAATTATTAAAATGTGGACTACATGCCACATACAATTTAAATTTAATTAGACACAAACTAAAGGGGTTCTGTAATTTATTCTAAATATGGAATAATTTGTGAAATAAAATCAGATTTTCATGCCTTCTTGATGGGAGGAATAATTAAGAAAAATTTTAATTGAGGAAACTATGTATTCCATCAATAAGGCATTAGCGGGGATAGGTTAGAAGAAACTTCTCTACTTGTTTAAAGTTTTTGTGCTGAGATTCTTTAATTCGTTTGAACAAATATGATCGGAGGTGAGTTGATTAGAAAATGTATGGGGTTTGAGGTGGGCGTTTGTTGCTAGACCTTAAAGGTCAGATTTGTCTAGCATTCTATAGGCCCGGCCCAAGATCAAGGCAAATTTGAATCTAACCCCAAGACTGTCCAATGTGGGTGTGGCAATGGCACCATTGAGCCCATACCCGTACTCAACAAATTGAGGCTATTGAAGTGGGGCTCTAAGGAAGATATTATATGTGTTTTTTGCAGTAGCAGTATAGAAGAAAGAGATCATCTGTTCTTTCAGTGTGGATCAAGCAAAAGGATATGGAGGGAAGCTTTGAAAAGCTGCTTAGAAAATGATCCATTTACAGAATGGGAGGAAGTTATGATGTGGGGTTTAAAGGCTTTGAAAGCAAGAACATGAGTGCAACAGCGTATCATTTTTGGAGGCAGAGGAATGACATCAAACATGGGAATCAGCTAAGAACAGTGGAGGGAATGCTTCAGAACATTACTTTGGGGAAGCCAGAACTCGGATTATAGCAACATGGAGATTTCAAAAGGACAAATGAGTACTTAGAGATATGATGTATCTGGGATTACCAAACAAAAATATTGTCAAATATTAGATTTTGAGCTAATTATCTTTTGTCTCCATGAATTACAATGCATTGTTAATTTGTCCTCATGAACTGACAACTCTAATGTCCGACCCATTAAACTACCATTTTGTACTTAAAACCCCTATTCTGTTAGTCAAATACATTAACTTAGACGGTCAAAGTGACAAAGCGTTGTAGTTCATAGTAGTAAAGTGACAAGTTAATCATCTGAGTTAACGCATTTGACTAAAAGAATGGAGATTTTGAGCATAAAATGGTAGTTTGATGGGGTCGAGCAGTAGAGTTGTCAGTTTATAGGAGCAAAGTGACAATGCGTTGTAGTTCATGGGGACAAAAGGTAATTACCTCTAGATTAGTAGATTTTTAGTTATTTGTTTGCTGGAAATTAGGGCTGGGTATCGGTCATATCGGTCCAGTTAATAGGGTTACCGATTACCGATTGAAAAGCTATTGGTTAACCAATTATTGACCGATTACCGACCGATAAGCTATCGGTTAATTGGTTAATCGGTTAAACCGGTTTTTGTTAACATTTTATTGAGCTTTTTACTAGTTGCTAATTGAGCCAAAAATTAGTTATTTTGAGAACTTAAATACTTTTTGTTGGGCTAAAACCTAAAATAACTTATTAAAAATTAGTTGTTTTGGCCATTTTGGGGGCCTAAATATATATGACTAAAATAGCTTATTGAATCTTTTTTTTTTATATATTGATCAACTATATCTTTTTTATATTATAAAATAAAAATCAAAAGAGTAAAAAGTATAAAATTATAAAAAAATTAAAAATTAAAAATATTTATCGGTCATATCGGTTAATCGATAATAAATTATTGACTGACTGATTACCTACCGATATCGGTATAAATTTTTAACCGATTACCGACCGATAACTATCGGTTACTGTTATATTGGTTCGGTTAATATCGGTAACCGGTTAATTTGTCCATCCCTACTGAAAATGTGATTTGGCTAAAGTATAGAGTTTCTTTTCTTTCTTTCTTTCTTTTTTGGGAACTGGATGGTAAATCACATTGCTTGTTCTTTTCATCAGCATTAGTATGGAAACCAGATTTATTATTATCATTATCATTATTATTACAGCATCAAGCATCACTACCTAAATATTGCAACCTACCCCTCAAATCCTCCCTCCTTAACCCCACGTTGCAAAAACCTTGAACATGGATATCCAAATCAGATCAAAATGATCATTGTAATGAAAACTTTATGTTTAATTAGTGTAAATTATTATAAGTCTTACTAATGTTTTGATGGGACTGAGTTAAAATATGATTCAACTATTGTAATTTTTACAGTCTATTTTTTGATTTTGTGTGGATCTCAGTTGACAAATGTTATCATGATCTTGTCACTCTCTTTTGCTTTTTGACTTTTTGAAATTAAAAATAAAATAAAAATCGGATCACAGAATCATCCTAGGATGTGCTATTACTGCTAGTGCTAGTGTTTTTGGGTGAGCGTGCTAGTATTGCTAGCCAAGGCATTGAATGATGAATTAATTTTCCGTCCAAATTCACATTCATTGCATTCACGCACCTAATCCATCGAGTGTAACCGAAGGCAAGACAATTCTATGCCTTTATGATACATCTATTTTAATTTGGTACTTCCTTGATTATTGGATCATTTTTAATAAGTAGCAACTAATTATAAATTCATTACGATCATTGAAAAGATAAAAATATTTTTAAAATATAAATAATTGGATATTATCAATAAACCTGAAAGAATTTTGTTCGGTTTTAGTGAATTAAGATCATTTCTAATTTAAATGAATTAAAAAATATTCAGTTAATTATAGTGAAATGGTATTTTTGTCCCCTCAAAAAGTGAAAAAAATAAAAATACCCTTAGAATATAAATAATTAAATATTATCCAATTCATTTGAACAAAAAAGAATCATGTTCCAGTTTTAGTAACTTGTTTGGACTACTTATAACAAAAAGAGGTAAAACAACACAAGTCATATATTGATCTATTTCAAAGTATTTTGTATTAGTAGCTTGTTTCCGAATTACGATATTTTTCAATTCATTTGAACTGAATAATATTTAATTAGTTATAGTAGAACATGTATTTTGTCCCAAAATCTTTTGCTATTGCCCTCCCTTCAAGCTACCACCAATGACCAATCCCAGGCTTGATTCAAAAATCCTCCTCTTCAACTGTCTTTTCTTTGCACGTGGGTAAAGAAGCCATTGGTCCAAATCATTTTTTAAGCTTATTTCAGTTGTTTTTTTTTATTACTTCTTCTTCTTCACACAGTATTGAAAATTTTGATCCCAAATCCAAACTGATAGATGCTGCAGAGAGAGCATAACAAAGTGGAAGAGGGAGTTACGACTCCCTCATCCCCGTTCCCTTTCTCCTTTCCCCTCTTTTTTCACGTGTGTCAATGGTGTGCTTTCTAGTTACGCGTGGCTAACTGATGGTGGCTCGTGAAACGCGTGAGGGTGTGTTAAGTTTTTGTTAGGGTAAACTTCACTTACTTCTCTTGAACTTTGGCCGCTTTTACAAATATCCTCCTAATGTTCAAAACTTCTCACTTAGGTGTATCAAAGTTTAGTTTTCTCTCACTTTACCCCTTCCGTACAGAAGATTCTAACGGAATGCCAATTTTACCTCTGACTCCAAAACTAAAACTGCATCGTTTTGGGAACGGTGTAGTTTTGGAGTCAAGGGTAAAATTAGCATTTTCTATACGGAATGAGCAAAGTGAGAAAAAACCAAAGTTTGATACACCTAAGTGGGAGGTTTTGAACATTGGAAGGGTATTTACAAAAACCGCGATAGTTCAGAGGGGGTAAGTGAAGTTTCCCCTTTTTGTTATTATATTTTTATTGTTTAAAATAATAATGTATTCTCTATTGATCTACATTTAGTTGCGAATTATGGGGAATTATGGGATGAAGTTTTATTCGTTTTCTTAGGTTTTATTTTTACAAATTCTTATGAATAGCAGAATTTGTTTTAGGTCGGTCTTTTGTTACCGATGACGAAGTAGTTATCACTATAATAGAGGCAGCAAAGAAAATTGCGATTTATAAAGTACTAATAGTGGAGATAAAAGAGTTAGTGAATCAACGATATGACAGATGATAGACGTAATTCGTTAAAATTTGCTGTAAATTGATTAAGACGGTAACTTTTTGTAGATATTATCTTATAGTAACCCGAAAAGTTATGTATATCATAATTAATGTTTGAGTCGTAAGGATTTTAAGTTGTACCTTTGATATTCTTTTAAAAAAAAAAAAAGGGTCCCAAATCCAAACTGGCAGGCACGTTAAAGCGGTAAAGGAAACAACGTGGTCAGAAGGTAAAAACAAAATAAAAGCGGTTGCAGAGAGCGGACAGTGAGAAATAGTAGTAGCACCAAAGCAACGGCACATGACGCAGCCGCTCCTTCTTTTGGACCCTTCCCCTGAAACCGACCCTTCACGCTCCTCCCCTCCCCTCCCCACCCCATCACTCTCACTCGAGACCATTCAATATTTCTCTTTGCCCGCAACCCAAAAACATGTGCTTCGCTTCGCCAACCCCAGCAGCAGCAGCAGAAGATCATTTATTAAATGCTTATGCTCCACCCTTCATTAATTGACACGATCGTGACTGTGTCCCAGTGAGAGTGAACTATTTTCCACTGCACATATTGGACCAACACACGTGGCGAGTATCGACGAAGCCGGATCGGAGTCGGACCCACTGCCTTTACATTCTATTGGGCCATGAACCCAACAATCTCCTACTACAACTGCTGCTACTAAAGAAGATTTTAATACAATGAACTCCAGTACAGTACATATAAACGGATCTTTTAGAACAGAGCAAAATCAAATCCATACAAACGTACACGTTATCTTAATGATCTTGTCAAAGGCAGTTTACGATGGGGCAGGGCAGGGCAAGGCAGGCAACCAGTCGGATCAAACGGTCTCCACTCCACCGTGGGGAAAATATATATATATTTATTTATTTATAAACAAAAAAGAAAAAGGGAAGGGAGGTGGGCATTAGTCAAAGCACGAGTTGATCAGTCTGCAGAAACCAAAAAAAGTGGAGTGAGCAACAAACACGAAAAGGAGGATCCAGCTCTTCCTCCAATGAATCAAACACCTTTTCCGGTTTGCAAAAACAAATGGGGCAAACCCGAAAAAGATTAGAAAAAAAAAAAGATCCCCCAATAATCTAAACCAGACCCCCATGAACACCCATCTTTCAAGAGATTAAAGGAAACTGACGTTAACATAAAACACTGATTTTTTAGTTTTTTTTTTTAAGTGACCAAATATAAGGGCATGGCGGAGGTGGAGACCCTCTGCTGCTGCTGCTCCGTGTTAAGCTCTCTGAGGCTCAAATAAGGCAAGTCCACCTCATCCATGCTCGGCGGAGTGAATGTTCCGGCGAGAGGACCCGAGGAAGGCCGGCTAGTAGAGCGGTACGGCGTGGCAGAGGCAGACCCACTTCTGCTCTCGGTGAAGTAGACGGGCCCTGATATGGAGGCCCTGAAGGCTCGAGCCCTGGCGAGATGAACGTCCTCGTGATTGTCGCCGCCAATGCCGTGACCGTTGTGGCGGACCCACTTCCACTTGAAGAAAAGGAGGGCGCTTCTCCACCAGCGCTTCTTCGCCTTGTGGGTTTTCTTAGATTCGTCTTTGGAAATGGGTTTTTGGAGCTTGAAGTGGATGGAGTCTATGGGCCTCGTTGACTCGCGCTTGTGCTTCCTCGCCTCTTCTAACACCTTGTTTTTGACGACGAAACAAAATTGTTCAGAGTCAGAAAAACACACAGATAAAACACCCCCACCCCCCTCCAAAAAAAGAAAAAGAAAAAAGTAAAAGAGACAGAGAAAGAGAAGGACCTGAAAATAGTCAATTTGAGGGTCAAATCCATAGTCGCTGAAATGATGGGGCTCTGGCATCGGAAAAATTGGGGACTTGTTCGACATTTTGGTCTTTTCTTTCCTTGTCGTTCCAGGTGCTTTCAATTCTGTGTCGCCATTGAGGCAGTGGTCAGTTTCTGTAAAAGAAGGGAAGGCAGTGAGTTGCAGAGGGAGGAGGGAGGAGGGAAAGTAAGTGGGGGAAGTGGAAAAGATACTTTGGGGGCTCAACAACCAAATGCCCGTAAATGCTCTCTAGCGTCTACTCTCTTCACATCTTTCAATGGTGCCCCCATTTATTATATTTTCACCGTATTTAGTGACTTTTATGGTCTATTCAGATCCCCCATTTAATCTGAGCCGTTTACTTAAATTAACGGCCCAAAATCTGATAGGTGATAAAAGGCAATAAAAAAAATCGTAACTTTCTCACTTTCTAACCAATCGACCCTAGCTTCACTCTCCTATAAAGTTTTGCAAGATAGCTTTATTGGCTAAAGATTACGACTCATAAAACGAATCTAGTAAAAATTATCGTAACACCACTGCCATTTCATTATTATCGTATTATCGCTATCAAAAGTGTTTATGCATCAATTTTAAATTTTAACCATCAAATAAATAATATCGGTTTCATTTTTAAAAAAATTTCAATTTTGAACCCTTTGATGATAGCAAATTTTTAGCCGTTCATTTAAAATTAAATGAACGGTATAATTTAAAAGTATTACATGAAATCTCAATCCATGGAACGTTTTTCTGTTATGGGCCAACTCGTGGTTGATAAGAACTCTTGCGAATTAGGATGTTGATGGGTCATGTTCAAGCATGTTGCTAGGGACCCAAGCTTGGATTCAAATGAATAACAATTAAGGTTTTTTTTTCTTTTTTTTCAAAAACAAAGTTTATTCATTATTGATGTACTTTTTGGTCCAACAATCTCTAATTGGTGAGGCGTCTTTGATCTTCGATCTTCAGACTCCTACAAAATAGCAAGAGTTTAAGGGGTGTTTAGAGCATTTACTAGAAATTCTCCTATGTTTAAGTTAGCAGTCGTATATAGAGTCAAAATATAATAGAGGGTTGTTGAGAAATATTACAACTCATAGTAGATTTTATCCCTAACATTCATGACGCTGATATGTGAACTTAATCCTAGAATATTAGGAAACTTTTGCAGATATTATGCGTTAACATAGTAATGAACGGGTTGAAGTAGCCTTTAAGAAAACATCTAAAAAATAATCAATTATTAATCATGATTAATCGTGACAAGTGAATGCAACTGTTTAATGAGTTGAACTAAATGCACTGCAGTCGCCCATGCCACTACCCCAACTAATATATAGCTTATTCAATGCCTATAATTTAATTAATGTTTATTTATTTTGGGCAACATTCTGTTCCTGTTCAACCAATGTATTTATTTATGTTCTGTCATTCTCAGGTTGTTTTCGAGCACAAGCCTTGTCGGATATGGAATCTAGCTAGCAAGAATCTGTTTTTTTTTTCTTGAAGCACCAAGAAACTGTTAAAGGATGCTGTAAAAACATAGAATATGGATTGATCGAGGGATTCAAAACACCTTTTTGTGGGCTATTTGTTTAAACTATATGGTTCAAATTATGACATCAAAGTCAAAATATTTATATACATTTAAAAAAAAAAAAATCTCTTTTTTGAGTGGGTGTTTGATGGCCGAATCACTCACTCACTTGGGTTGTTCAGCCACCTAAAGCAGCCAGCTTTTGAGTGATTAATTGAACATTCTAATATTCAGTCACTCGACTCTCACCTCTAAAAGCCTGTTTAGTATTACGTTTTAAAAAAGAAAAATTTAAGTCAACAATAACTTTTTTCATTTTTAAGCTTTTACTAAAAATCTTTTTTTTTGCTATTTTTATGCTTTTTGGATTCTTAAAAATGCTTTTAATTTTCTTATCAAACGAGTACCTTTTTTTTAAAAAAAAAATAGACTTTTTTAATATTAAAAACACTTTTAGTCTTCTCAAACTCAATATCAAACGAGTCCTAAATATAGTTGGAGGAAGTACTTCAATCACTTTAGACAAGCTCTTCTAAATCAAATACAAACCCCAAAAATATCTCAATATATATATATAACCACTATTTTTTGTTTTGGTTTTGTTGTCATGATTTTGAGCATTCATTCTAAATATAAAGCCTACAAAATATATATTTACAATTTCAAATCTGGATGCTGCAGTTTAAGCAATGGTCAAGATTAAATCTTTAAAATAACAGTATGTAAACTGAATCCTTACATCTCATACAATACCCTAGGGATCTCAGTCATAATACAACATACCAATATTTCATTAAAAGCGTATTGAAGATTACGTCAGAAAATAAAACTTTAAAATTAAAAATAACTTATTTTTAAAATTAAAATTAAAAAAAGAATTTTTATTTTTATTTTTATTTTTTAAGTTTTTCCATGACTTCCACAAGATCATAAAATCATCAAAACGTGCAACATATACATATATCCATATCCATATCTACCAAAATGAAACTCTTCATTTGTCCTTACTCTCTATATATCTACCCCTTTTCTTTTTAATTTTTCTGCTGTAAATAAATAAATATATATATATATAAATAAAATAGAGGGTCTCAAATCTCAATCTCATCGGAGATTGGAAACGACGGAGGAAAGGAAGCCGATCATCAGATGTTGTCTCGATGGATGAGCAATCGGCATGAGCAACACGTGAACGCCACATGTTATTTGAATTTTAATTACACGGAAACGGAATCATCACAGTCACGGGGTACAAAATAAGTTATTCAATATTTTTAGCATTAATTAAGGCTACACAAGTTTTTAATTTTTGGGAAAGAGAGAATCATAAATCTCACATGCATCATGCATGGGTTGAGCAATCATGCCACGTTTATTCGGGCAAGTAGATCTTATATAAACTTTAGGGGTAAAAATTCGTGTTTATATATTGAGACATGTATATAAGATTATAAAAAATAATTAAAAATTGGCTCATTTAATTAAATAGATCAAACTCATCAAGCCTAACTCTCTAATTTTGTTTTGAGTTAGTGTCAAGTTTGTGGGTCTTGTCGAAAAGTGTCTGACATTATGTTGTGTTTTAAGTTTGGGTCGTGTTAAAGCATGGATATAAGACTATATAGATCAACTCTAACCTGACTCATTTAATTAAACGTGTCAGACTTCTTAACTATAATCGTTTGATTTCGTATTTAGATTTTTAGATTATGTCAAAAATTGTCTGACTCTAATATTATTTACCCCCAAATTACTAACAATTTAAACTATGTGATTCATGTGAATCTTTATCCGGACCAAAGGAAGGATGAGTTGGGCAAGTACTAGACGTCTTACTTTAGTGGGCCTAAACATTTCGTTTAGGCTTATTGCAAATCTCCACGGCCCAAATTGGCTACCGATACGATGCCCAAGGCTATATTCACCAACTTTACTGCTATATATATGATATACCGCAGAGCCAGACTTGCTTGAAGCCTTGAAGTACTTTGAAGCCCAAACTTCGGTAGGCCCAACAAGGTGATTGGTAGCCCAAACTTTAGAACTCAAAGCAAAGTTTTTTTTTTTTTTTTTAAGGAAAGTTTTTTTTCCAGTCTCATTAAAAAAATCACGAATCTAAACGCTCTTACATCACAGAGCAAAAAGCTTTGATAAAATCATAAGCGAAGCAACGACCTTACAAGTCTTAAATGCTTATATAAAAATCAAAATTCAAAACCTAATTATGATAACAATATCTGTTAATCCTTGACTAATTTTTAGTTGTAATATAGATCTGTTACAAACAAATTAAACTCAATGTATAGGTAGCTCATCTTTCTCAGCACTAGTAGTAGAAAATCCATGCCAAAACTCATCTTCCTAAGCCGGAGAGCTAAGAAATGGATCACATTCACCACCCAAAGGTCTGAACAATCTTTATTCAAACAAAATTACAGAAAACAAAAAATAGAGAAAACTTAACCCCTACATATCTGCTTCTGAGAAGATTAGATCTACTCCTCATTGACCCAAAACAGTCAAGAACTTAATCGCTTACAAGAGCAGATTTAAGAAGAAGAAAAAAAAACTCATATTCAAAACAAACAAAACAAAAAACATAACTGTAAAAATTAGCAACCGAAGTGGAGAAGATGATAGGCACTGGCCAACGTTGACACGTGGTGGAGTAGATGGAAGAGATGGGCGGCACAACACCTTGAAGGGTGGACGGAAGTGGCCGAAGTTGCTGCATATGGCCGAAAAATATCTAAAAAAACACAAAGAAAACAAGAGAAAAAACAGATAAAAGGGGAGGGAGAGATTAAGAAGGTGGAAAGAGGAAAAGGAGAGAGGATAGAATGGTTCTTCTTCTATAGAACTCAAAGCAATCTATAAAAAGGGATAAAAATATCGTCACATATAGGTTGACATATTTTTTGTTTCCTCAATTAATAATAATAATATATATATAATGAATGTAATTTGGAGGGGGTAAATGTACTTTCTAAAATAAATAAATAAAATAACTATTTAAATAATAAATTATCAAATGTAGAATGCATTTAAACAATCATTAACTAAAATATATAGATAAAGTAGTTTTTTTATTATTTATTTTAGATAGAAATATAGATTTGTTTCAATAGAAGAGCCAAATGACACTTTTATTTAAAATATCTCCTTAGATTTGTAAAATACTCATTGCATTGGAGAAGAAAAAAAGAAAGAAAGAAGGTAAAATAGTTATTTTATTGAATGAGGTAAAAAAAAAAGTTACATGTAGCGGGACTATTTAAAGAATTATTTTTTATTTTTATTTTTTGACATGTCCACACAAGGGAATGGGGAGGGAGGATTCGAACTAGTAATTTTCACTTTATAAAACGTGGTTCACAGCCGATTAAACTACCCATTGTTTCTCTTTCACATCTCTTTTTTCCCAAAAGTTGAAAAATAAGAGATTTAGAAAAATACAATCCTTATAAAAAAAAATAAAAAAATAATAATATTTAAATGATATAGATAAAAATATAATGATTTTTTTGTTGCCATGTCCACACAAAAAAAGGAGGCAAATTCAAACTAATAACCTTTGCTTCATTAGGCGTAGTCCTAATTGATTGAACTACTTTTTGGGACTAATACTATAATGATGTTAATTAGTTGTTAATGCAGTTTCTTCTTTCTTATTCTCACATTAGCAGTTGCTCACGTCCATGGGGATTTGTTACAATCTGTAACATTTTTTTTAATTTTTTTTTCAAAAAGAGAAAAAAAAAAAAAAAAAAAAAGCCAGAAACATCTTTCATTTAAACCAGGCCGTAAGACTTAGATATAGCCGCCTTAGCTAACCTATGTGCTATTTTATTGCAGCCCACAACCGAACACTTGTTACAAGAATTTTTGCATCGTTCATCAAATACTCATATCGACTCCAAGAGCTGCTCCCGTCTCTCCCTAATGCACAGACAGTTTTCAACGCACCCCCCTCCATCACAATATTGCTAAATTTCACTACCTTCCAAGCCGCCGCCCGCCGCCCGCCACCGCCTCTACTACATAAGGATAAAAAAGCACGCATTGATGCTAACATTTTTCCCTCATGTTTTTTGGCAATTATCTTCACTCTCATCTTCTTTTTTATTTTTGTCAACAACAACATCCTAGTCTATCTTGAACTTTTCTATCGGCCGCCTTTCCGATCTCATGAATATAGGCGTTCGGTTGTTTCTAATATTATTTTTTCATCTTTTTGAAATTCCTCCGCTAAACCTCGTGCACTTCATACTAAGGTAGGAGGGTGCAAAAAATCACCACCATAAACTATTGTATTTCGCCGGAGCCAAATCTTCCTTGCCACCATAGTCACTAGCTCCGAATCTCAATCATCTAATTCTCTCCAACAGATTCTTTAGAATTTAAACTGTTTATCTAAATAAAATAATGATTTTTTTTTTTTTAATTTAAAAAAACAATGGATAATATAGAGAATTCCAATCCTGTGAATTAGGAAGCAAGTTAATTCTACTGTAAACATAGAAATTCCGAGTGACCGAATGAAGGAATCAAAGACTTTTCTATACACGTAATATCATGTCACCGACTCGCCTGGGTCCAAAAGTGAGTAAAACACGGAAACAAAAAACCACTAGCTGTATTTGTATTTGCATTTGCTCAGAAAAAAAGAAAAAAAGAAAAAAATATGTTGATCACCAATAAAGGAAAGGAAGGGTAGTTCAGTCAATTTAAAAGCAAAACCGCGTCAAGAGAGGCGTCTTGGTAGACTGTAATAGCGGCAGCGAGTGGGAAAAGAAAACCTATGTAATAGAGCTTCTGCTCTGAAACCCTCAAGAACCTTCCCACTCTCTCCCCGTCTCACCTCTCAACCCAATAATAAAGCCCCACTCCATCTCTCGCTCCCCTCTCTCAAACCCAGATTCTCTCTCTCTCTCTCTCTCTCTCTCTCTCTCTGTGTCACTAAGCGGCGGAGCACAATGGACGAAGGGCACCGGCCAAAGAACCAGCCCGATGGGAGAGGCTACGAGCTGAGTGGGAAAATAATGCTGACCGCGATAGTGATACTCTTCTTCGTGGTCATCCTCATGGTCTGCCTTCACCTCTACGCGCGCTGGTACCTCGTCCGCGCGCGCCGCCGACATAGCCGTCGCCACCGACGCCGCACCAACCTTGTCTTTTACATGGATTCCCCCAACCCCGAGTCCGCTGCCACCGTTTCCGCTGCCAATCGTGGCCTCGACGCGTCCGTCCTCAAGTCCATCCCGGTCTTCGTCTACTCCTCCAAGACCCACCCGGACATGACTCCGGATTGCGCCGTTTGCCTCTCCGAATTCGAAGAGAACGAAACGGGTCGGACCCTTCCCAAGTGCCGCCACAGCTTCCACATCGAGTGCATCGACATGTGGTTCCACTCCCACTCCACTTGCCCGCTCTGCCGGACATCGGTTGAACCCGACTCGGTACCCGAGAATCCGGCTGAGTTTGTTATTTCTGTTGTCGACCCGGCGGGAAACGATCCGGGTTCGAGTTCTGAGCTGTGTTCCGACTGTCAATGCGATGAGGAGCAAACGGGTCAGGCCTCGTCGTCGATTGCGGCCCGAAGGAAGCCCATGGAGCTCGCTGGCGTGTCCATAGAGGTCCCGAGACGAAACGAGAACTTCAGGGACGAGTCAGGTCGCGACTCGCCGTCAGGTCAGGGCGGTTTCAGGTCGCCGATGAGTCGTATGTTGTCGTTTACGAGGATTCTCAGCAAAGACAGAAGAGCGTCGCCGACGTCGGATATTGAGCGAGGGATTGACGAGACTCGTCAAACTCAGGTTTGACTCAGTATAATAGAGCGAGTTGACTCGGGCGGTTTTAGGAAAGGACATTCGGCGACTGTCCGTCTCTTCTCTCTATGCTATTGGTGGGGATTTGGATGTACGCGTGGCAGTATTCTATTTACTTTAGATTTCTCTCGCAGCTTTTGGTTGACTGGGATTAATGTTTGACCCGTGTGAATATAGTTACCATTTTTTTTTAAATTTTTTTTTTTTTTTTTATAATCGCATTTCATTGATATTTTTCTTTCTTTTGTTATTTATCGGAAAATAATAATAGAATATTTTCGCCCTTTAAAAGTGGTGTTTTACGGTTGATGTTTCGTGCCTTCGGTTTTAAATTTAGAAAATAAATTAAATATTGTTATTGTTTACAACTAAAAAAAACAACAAAAAAAATGGTTGTCTTGTCGGAGCAAATGCTGGGCTCAATGAGTTATTTCATGCGCTCCACGCGGCCACTTTTTGTATATTTAATAAATGTTCGAACCTAAACTCATTCGCCCGTTTATTAAATTTTGATTAAATAAATTTTATTTTTACAGTGAATTTTAAAATTACTCTGTATATTTAAACAATCGACTATGCCACTCCAAGAAGAGGTTGATTGTTCCTCACTTGGGAGGGAGTAGCCTCCCCTCTATAGAGGCCAGAGGGAATAAGTGTAGGATGGTTGATGGCCCCTCTTTTCAGGGGGTAAAATTGTTTTTTTTTTTTTTTAACAATAGGGAGGGACCATTTGAAGATCAGATAGCTTATCTCATTAATCTTTTTGAGGCCAAAAATAAAATAATAAGTTTGGTACCAGTGAAAAGCAACAAAATAAGCAATAATTTTTCGATTAGATTGAAACATTTATCATGGAAACATGGTGGGAATAGACAATTGAGGTCGTACAATTTGTTGGGTTCCCCGGCTGTTACAATCCTTGATTGAAGAGATTTGGCAGTTCATGGTATGTTTTGGCACCGGATCTCTTCCTCCTATGTTCATGGTATTCGTAGCCAAAATACAACCTCTGTTCCACCATAATATATATATACACACACAATGTAATCGCAGGAAGAAGATCGAAGCTGGTGTTTTTCAACTATTTGACAACATTGGGAAGAGAAGGACGTGACAGCCACTTCATTTCTTAGCTAACAAGCAAAATTAATCTGGGTGATAACATTCATTACTCTCATAAAAGAAAAGAAAAGAAAAGAAAAAGTAAAAAAAAAAGTTGACTTAACAGGCTATCTAAACCTGCGAATTAAGGAGATGAGTTGACTTAATCGTTGGTTTGGTTGCAGTGTGAAAGTAGGAAGGAATTTGTAGTCGCTTCAGTGCCCAGTAGTCGTGTGGTAGTAAAACAACATTTTTCACCGCAATTCCCGTGTGTTTTAACTTTTAACCGTAGGCAGACCACACGTTTTGTTTCTCGTACTCATACCGGTCACGATAATGTTTGCCCCACGGGAAACTGAAACTGATCAATGGAGGGGGATGGGTCCCTTTGCCTCAAACACAACGCCAACGGCGCCCCAAATTTGATCCCCACACGTCTTCTAACACTGTAATACAATTCCAATCCTCACTCTGACGAGTAGGCCGACGAGGACGCCACGTGGGACCTTACTCTTTATTATTTTCTTCGCGAGAGTCTCCCTCTTCTTCTACGTGTGTGAAATGGACTGAAGTAAGTTGAATTGAAATTTACGGATTTGACTTAAAGCCACCGCCGATGTGGTGACACGTCGGACAACGAGTCCCGAAGAAAAACAAACAATAATTATTGAGCTCAAATTTATTAATTTTATATATACTTTTATTTAAGAGTTAAGACCATACGAATTATGAAACGTGTTGTTTTAATTTTGGAACATTGGATGGGCTATTAGCAGTGGGCCAGATTGGAACGCGTAGTTGTTAACAGACTTAGATTCCTTTGACTTTGAGTGATAGCAGTTGGGTTGGACTTTTCTACTATTTTATGACTTCCTACCTTGCCTTTGTTTTTTGTTTTTTTTTAATTTGTTTGATTTTATTTATATTCCATTTTATAAAACGCACATTAAGCTTGTGATATTATTATGTATGATCTTTGGATCATGCTACCACGCAATGCCATTATTAACCAAATAATATGAGGTCGGCAAATTCATAATCATAGATTATAGATTTAAAAAATGGAACAAATCATTTGCTTATTATCATACCCTTTTGAAAACTGATGTCAAGGCAATAAAAAGTTAGTTAACAATCACCATCCATAACCACCTGCTTTAAAAAACTCAGAATAATATCAACAACCACCTCACAAGGCATACTAAATGTGATTAGCTTGGCTTATCCACTGTGACCCAACCAACTCCACATTGAGAAATTTATACATTATTGTTAAGCATGTTTAGCAATAATAATTTTGCCTATTATATTTATATACATGACAGGCAGCACACATAGAGAGAACACACATGCACATGCTTGGCTTAGGTATAATAAATCCAACCGGCTGATGAGACAAACAAATCTTTCTTTTTCTAAGAAATTAAATAGAGGAATGAATGAAACCCATCAAGGACCAACAGATCTCAACCACAGTGGGATTGAAAGAGAGAAAGGAGGTTTTGGGTTGTGAACATCCAAGGTTTACCATTTGGCTTGAAGCAATTTGATCATTTTATATAGCATAAAAATTAAGATCATTCCACATTGATAAAACTACATGGTATTACATGATCTATACACTTACAACTACATCCAATAAGGTTAAAAGGAAAGGCTCTGGCTTGCATATTGTTATTAATCGATCATTGAGTGATCCAACAAGAGCTGTTGAATCGCCATTCGAAAATGGATCATGGTGTCTGTTTTAACCCGGGGAATGTAGGTCGACCGGTTCAATAAATCTCGATCTTCTTCTCCTCTTGCCTTCGGGAGTGCACCGTACACCACCAATTGTTCCTAGCTTAACAGAAAATTTACAATTCGGTTGTGTTAACATATTTCTTGATCTATGTTCCCTAGAAGAAGAACTAACAACGGGAGAGTTCTCCTTCCCAGGCTTGTCCCTGTCACTCTTACTGCAAGAAGAACGAACAATGGGAGAGTTCTCCTTCCCAGACTTGTCCCTGTCACTCTTGCTGCATTCTTTTCCCGACGGAGATTTAACTCTCTTTTTTGATACTCGAAGTTTTATTTCCTCATGATTCTTGTCATGGTGGAGGAGACGAACATGGAAAGGATTCACAGCAGTGTAACAGATTGACTTTCCATCAAGCCCACTCCTATCTAAATCAACATCTCCATTGTTCACCTGAAAATGGTATGAACTTATTCATCCAGAGAGCAAGCAGTACGATTTTTGGGATAATTTCATCATCATAGGAGAATACAAGAGATTTGGAACATGATACAACACCATATTAAAGATTCATTCTAGAATTTAATTATTCACATTTTATCTAGAAGCAATTCCTTGAAAGATATACCAATCGCGCCGGGAAGATTTTTCTGTAAACAAGGGAATCATGATTTTCCTCTTTCTTTAGTTAGATAGGAAATTACCAATTGAAGAAGTGCAGAAAAGCTTCGAGCCACATTGTACTTCTCTTGTCCCTTTACCACATCAGCAAAAGAAACGCTATTCCCATTGTGCGCATCAAGGGATAGTTTGTCTATAATTCTTTCCCCGTAGTCATGAATATCAAATGGAGGGTGTGATTCCTATCAGAAATAAAAGCTTCTTAGTTAAAATGACTAAGAAGAAACTTAAATGAGCAGAAGTACTGTAATATGACCATTGGTTGCAATTGATCAAAAACAAGTTGTATGTGAGACACATAAGGGAAGCCAAAGCGAGAGAATTTACTTGTTCCTCCAAATTCTGCTCAATTTTCTGTTTCCAAGTCAAAACCCGGGAAGCCAATTCAGTATGCTTCTCGGTTTCAGCTATGCTAGCAAGGAGAGCGTCCTACATGAGAAATATAGTTAAACAAGCAAAAGTAAATGGAGTAAAACTGTGCCATTGATTGAAAAATTATAAAGACCAGACTTCACCCATAGTCTAAATCCTTGAAATCTCTGACATCATTGTTTTTAGCAAAGTTCTTAGAGCATCTCTAGTAAGGTTTTCATTTTAACTACTCAAAATATAACTTTTTTCATTTTTGCTACTAGTTTTTCACTACACACTCAAACAAAACATTTATTTTAACTATCTACTGTAATTAAATATTATTTTGGAGAAATGCTAGAGGTACTAACTATTTTACAAACCGAAGCTTACTAAATTGATGTGTAGCTCATTCATTAGAGAAAAACAAAACAATTAAGTAAGAAAAATATAACAAATACCATTGAATGAGCTACACATTTGTTTAGTAAGACTTGTTAGTAAAATAGTTAGTACTTCTAGTATTTCTCATTATTTTATCATTTTTTATCATTTCCTTTTCTTCCCCAATAAAAATAAAGAGGGAGAGAAGGAGAGAGAAAAGATTAAAAAAATAGAAAGAAAGAGAAAATATAATAAAATATTACTTAAAAGTTGCTACAGTAAACTTTCATGAAAGTTTACTGTAGCAATTGTTGGGAAAAGTTCTATTTTACAAAGACTAGTGGAGCAAGAAAATAAGGCACAGTAGCTAAATTTAGCTAAAAAAACTAATTTACAATGACTGCTGGAGATGCTCTTAGTCATGATGCACAATTTTCTGAATTTAAAAATGTTAAGATTTGTAAGAGGGGGAAAAGAGATGGAGGCTGCTGCCTCTTTATATTATTCAAGCTTATTTGACCTAATACAAACAACCAAATATATAGGCTAAACCCTAATGATATAAAGACCAAACTACCCTTGAAACCCTAATGACTCAAAACCCTAATATCGCTTTTAACACTCCCCTTCAAGCTGGAGCATATACATCATATGAATCCAGCTTGAAAGGTACAAGCAGACGAAAAACAACTAGAAAAACATACTCTAATACTCCCCCCTCAAGCTGGAATAGCTTGGAGCACACAATACAAATAACAAGATAATTAAATAAAACTTAAACTCTAGTCGAAAACACGTCAGAAACTTGAACAACCATCTGATCGGTTCTCGCCGAAAAACACCAAGGCCGGTCGGATGCAATGATCACTTGATTAGTTCTCGCCGGAGAATCCAAGGCCGGTTGGATGCAATGATCTTGGGATTGGTTCTCGCCGAAAAACACCAAGGCCGGTCGAATGCAACGATCGCTTGATCGGTTCTCGCCCAAAAATCCAAGGCCGGTCGGATACATCAATCACCAACAACAAACAACAAATTTTTTTCACATGATTAACCAACAAGATTCGCTGGAAAATAGCTACTGGGAAAAAAAAAAAAAAAAAAAAAAAACTTCACCGAAGCATCGCCGGAAAATGCAGAACAGGCCGACCACTTCAAAAACAGCAACAACAGACTCAAACGTTGAACACATATCAATGTTTCAACAACCCAAACATCAATCAGCCGGATTTTTTTTTTTTTTCCTCGATGGCTGCTGCAACTTTGCCGGCCACCACAGACAAGACAGAAACCCCACCACAGAACACGCCGGCCAGCATCACAAACCACCAAAAACAAACCTTTCCCCCCCCCCCGGAAGGTGTTCCGGTCTCCATGAAACAAGAACAAAAAACTGTTATAGAGATCTACAAAGGTACTGCCCGTGTGGGCTTAGCCCACAGGGGCAGTGCTGTAGTGCTGTCGCCAACAAGAGAAAAACCCAACGATAGATTATCCAATAATCGAAACAAGCTCTGATACCATATTAAGATTTATATGAGGGGGAAAAGAGATGGAGGCTGCTGCCTCTTTATATTATTCAAGCTTATTTGACCTAATACAAACAACCAAATATATAGGCTAAACCTTAATGATATAAAGACCAAACTACCCTTGAAACCCTAATGACTCAAAACCCTAATATCTCTTCTAACAAAAAAATAAAAGATGCATTCATAGACATCAAAATTGAAATTCCAAAAATTGCTGGAAAATGTATTGCATGGGACTGCACACCTATAAACCTACCACAAAGAGAGACCAGAACTGCTCTCCTAAATCTTCAGGAGGCATTGGCTTAAGAACTATGGAAGATATGAACTGTTCTCTTCTAGCTAAATTGGGCTCGAAGATTTTGACCAGTAACTCAGTGCTTTGGGTTGATACTCTCTGAAAGCAAAATACTTTCTTTAAAAAAAAACAAAAATTGACACCGGGTATCCAGAACTTCACTTCGACTAATTTTGGAGGTGCACAAGCCCTTTGCAAGGAGTGTCCTGCAAGTACACTTTGGTTAATTCAAGGGGTGAACCCCCGGTCTGATGGCCCCAAGAAGCAGTTTGCACTTAGTAAGTTTCGAACCTAAGACCGTGAGGAGCATGCTCAAAGTCTCAGGCTATCCAACCATCGAGCCAATCCCTTGGGGTTAGCAAAATACTTAAGATCTATTTCCTTCCCTGATGTCTCAATCAAAGTTGATAATTCTTGTTTATGGAATTATTAAAGTTTGATTAAATGATTAAATTTACATATTCCTATAAACTCAAACTTTTAGAACAAGTGGCAATTTAACATGGTATATGAGTTTCATTGCACTTCAACATGGTATCAAAACTAAAGGTCATGAGTTTGAATCTTGACTTCACAATTCACCCAATTTCAATTAAATATTCCACGTGTTTGGGTCTTACCTATTAAAATTTAAAAGGGAGTTTAAATCCACACATGAAGGGGAGTATCAAAGTTTGATTAAATGATTAAATATATCTCTTCCTATAAGCTTAAACTTTTAGCACAAGTAGCGATTTAACTGGATAGGATTCTTAAGCACATATATGAGGAGAAAAATGGGGCATGTTGAGCCATCTCCACTGGTTCTAGCCTTAATATCTATCTGGTTTACGCCATGAATCCCTACCCTTTCTTCTTTCAAACCTACTCCCAATCCCTCCCTCAATCCTAACATGATCATTGCTGATTTGATCACACTGACCGAAACTAGAATCTTACCTAACTGTACCATTTATTTAATAGCATTTTTGTGCAGAAAATTCTTAATATCCATCTCCCACAGACGCATGCTCCAGACAAGTGGATTTGTGCTCCCTCCCCAACAGGTCAATGAGTAATGCTATTTACCAACTTTCCATCTAGATTTCATCAGGATGGAAAGTTTTTTCCTTTACAAAAAGTGGATGGGGGACCATTACCACAGCATTACTCCACTTTTTATAAAGGAGAATCCTTTCCATCCGGATGGAAAGTAGGTGCATAGCATTACTCCAGGTCAATTCACTGTGCGCCCAAGAGAGCCTTATCCTCAATTCTGCCTTGAGACCTGCCCCTTTGATCCCAGCTGATTGGGATAGTCTATGGAGCTTAAAACTCCAACATAGACTAAAATATTTGTTGTGGAAGATAGCTTGGAATGCTATGCCAACTCTTGGTATGTTAACTCTGCATCCATTGATAACTGGTGCTGCCCTATTTGCAAAGGGCCAACTGAAACGATTCAGCATATATTGCTGGATTGCCCCTTCTCTCATATTATTTGAAGCAGTTTAAAATGGCCTCTCAACAGCTCAATATTCAACTCTTTACCTATAAGCTCCTGGATAAAAGCCATCCTGCATCCTCATTCCTTGCTCTCTATGCCAAACGTTGATGTCCATGAATTCCAGCTCATGGCAGTCACCTCTATGGACCTTATTTGGTTTGCTATAAACTCCCTCAACCACAAAAACACCATCCCTAATCGTTCTTTTCTTTTGAAGACATTATGAGGAAACTGGATAGGTTATTGGCTACTGCTGATTGGGAAAACCGAATCCCCCCCCCCCCCCCTCTCTGGTAAGGGCTTTGAAAGCCAACTTTGATGTGGCTATTCGCCCAGATATGGCCGTAACAGCTGCAGTGTTGAGTGATTCATCTGGTGTTCCTATTGCAGCAGCTTCAGAAAAACCTTCTCTAGTTGAAGTCAATGCAGGTGAAGCTTTTGCTGCCTTGTCAGCATTCCAGCTTACTTCTTCCTTTGGCTGCACATCTCTTTGCCTTGAAGGTGACTTCCTCACTGTTATTCTTGCAGTCAACAAGGCCTCTCTTCTCACAAATTGGAACTTCGCTCCAATCATTGGGGATATTCACTTGCTGCTCCAAAGTTTCAACACTTGGACCACTTTGAAGATCTCCTAAAATGCTAATTCTTGAGCACACAAGCTTGCAAAATGGGTTGCTTCCAATTGGATTTTGGAAACATTCCCACTGCATGCCCTTTTCTATCTTCTGTTCGGATCAATAGCAGAGAAGATCGCCTTTGCAATTTCCTTTTCCCTTTTCCCCCATTTGAGAGAGAGAGAGAGAGAGAGATAATCCTCAAAAATATCATATTAGCTTTTACAAAATGCAACTTAACGATTTACTGTATATCTTAGATGCAAAGTCTAAGAACTCTATGCTTACTAGGTGAGAGCGACAAAGATCTTCCAGGCTTGCGTGAGAATTTGGATCTTCATGTCCAAACGCTTCATTGGTATTACGGTGAGCAGCAACATCATCATGCTGGGTAGAGATCAAGGAATAAGCAATCAAACAAAATCCCTCTATTTTATTGCGGATATATGAAACACAATCATATTGCTAGTCTGCCTAACCTTATCATTGTGGAGAGGTACATCTTCATCCATATACATACTCCCTGGCAAGTCAAAATCAGGTTCCCCAAAATCAGGGATCCCATGATCATATGCGTATTCCTCATTATCTTCCTCAGGATTACAAAAGGCATTGAAAATTTTGTGCTCTCCATCAACAAGTGATTGCCGCAACTGCATGTAGAACATTAGGTACTATCAACCATAAGGAACAATTTAGATAAATAAAATATTTATAAGAACAATACCTTCTCATATAATGGAGGAGACTGGGACTCCCTTCGTCTTTCTAAAGTATGACGTTGCATCTCCCAGATTTTCAAGAGCCCTGGGCTAATAGTGCCATGCAATGTTGCAATTGGAAAGAGTGTAGTTACAGAGACCTTCTTTGTAGAATTAACCCCATTCTTTTTAAAAGCTTTTACTGCTAGGAATAAAGAAAAGATCAAAAAACATAATATTATGCACATGTGAACTTCCAGGCACAAATAAAGGAAACCAAAGAAATAAATACTTCTAACAACCTTTTCGAAAAGGCTTCACTTTTAAGTTCCCAGGTTCATGGGGATTCAAAGGCTTCCATGGATTGCTATCATCATCATCTGAATCATCCAAATCCCTAGGTTCTGAATATCTATCATCCATATCAAATCCACAATTGTTGTCATCGAAATTATCACAGGCAGGAGGATCTGCCCCAACATTATTATTATTAACATTAAGGCTGCAATCAGCCCAAGGAGATTGATTAAGGTTAGCATCCTGTCGCTTTCCAAGAGATGACCTACGTGCACTTCCCCCAGAACGTCTTGAGGGAGATTGAAAGCACTTACGAGCAGAGCTGCGTCTGTGGGTACCATTCTGGCCTTTACCACCTTTATCCCCCTTCAGAAACTCATGAACTGCTATAGCATCACATGGATCTAATAGAATAAAATCCTGATAAAGATTGCTGGTTGCCAACTGCAACCATATATGATATGATTAAGGGGTTAGACTACATATCCAGTGGATGCATTGATATATCAATAAATGGAAGCAATTATGGTACCAGATATGACTCTAATTCTCCACCATCAGCAGTAGTATCTAAGCAATCACCTTCAAGAACAACTAGGTTTGCAGGGGGCTTCACTAAGTGATTCAAGGGAGCATCTTTGCTTGTTGGACCATCTAAGCAATTCTTTGCTTCCACTGCATGTGCAAGAATTCTTTAGTTGATGTTTTCCATATAGCTTCATCATGATAAAGTACCAAGTAACACGTTACCTGGGACATCATCGAAGCCCCAAAACAGATCATTTTCATCATCAGCAACTTCACAGGAATCACTTTCTTCACGCTGGATTGGTGTGCCCTCTAACTGATCCTGCTGCCTGTTTCACAAATAAAGTACAACTGAAATTAATATCACAGCTATTAGCATGTTTCAATGCACAGTTGCGGTAAGTTGAGTTATGGGCAGCAGAGCACACTACCAAAGACATTGTATGTCATTACATATTTATTTTAATTATCTATCCTTTTAATTTTTTTAATCAATCTGCAAGCAAGTGGACAATGGTCAGCACAAATTCGTGTTCTCAAGCATCTGATGAACCAATTTTTCAACAAGGGAACTGTCCACCAAATCATAGAACAAAAGCTTATTACAGAATTTTCTTCAATATCCTACAGTTTCTTGCTTTGGTGATGGTTGATGTTTTTAACCTATCATAGTCAAGCCATTACTTACATATCCTAGGCAACAAGCAGATTTTCTGCCATATATTTAACACTGTTGGGATGGAAAACTTACCTCAGTCCTTGTCCAAAGCTCACCAAAACTGAATTACTCAAGAAAGGTTCAAAACTAGTTCTTTTCAAGAGGAATGAATGTCTTAAAACTTTCCAACTAAGTTCAAAGCCAATTAAAAAAGCAACCAACTCATGTATACCCCTAAAAGAGAGAGAGAGAGAAAGGACTAACAACTTAAGAAGTATGAATTCTCATATTCCCATGAGAACAATCAGCAAACTAATGAATTTTAAAAAAATTGCATTGCAAATACCAACCAACCGTTATTATGTTTTAACTATCAAATGATCTACCAGCTAAGTTGGATTTAATGCAACAACATTACTTGTTATTCAAACATATTGCACACATCTGTCAATTTTTTTTTTTTTCTAAATCACCAACTTCTCCAATAGCCATCCAAATGGAAGTGATCCACATCCGGGTTAGCATACTCGTAAAACTATGATAACTAATTCAAGGACTAAACACATATACCAGTACAATAAGCAAGCAAATTTCGAGCAGACAAGAAACGTGGTTTTCATAAACAATTTTTATTCAGGTAATATATATATATATCCAAAAGAATCCTCTCTTCATCATCCATTTGCCGGTAAATCAAGATCAACTATTTAGCATCTAGTCCATAATTACCCGAAAGTTACAAAAGTCAATAACGTCAAAAATCTGAAAGAGCCAAAATAAATTTTGCAACTATAAAATGCAAACCTCTTCTGAGACAGGAACTCCAAAGCACGCAAAACCAACGAGTATAGATACTCAACCTTCCTACTATACACCTGAACCGAGCCCTGAAGCAGCAAAGCAGCTACATTTCCCACATAACGCCAAATTCAGAAAACCCCATAAAATTTTTATTAATTTTGAAGTTCAAAATGCACAAATTGGAAAAAGATTTAACCTTCAGCGAAGTTGACGGGGATGTGACCGTCGTCGGGGATGTCGCCGGAGCAAATCTTCAAGAGGTACTCTTCGAGTTTCTTGGCCACATCCACTTCCCAATTGGACTCTAGGTCACGCTCCGGATGCACCGCGTGGAACGCGCCTGGTTCTTCTCGCGCGTTACTCATCTTCTGCGGAAAGTATAGCGTTGTTGTGCATTATGGTGATGGTGAATTTCATTAGGGAAACCCTAGGGTTTTCTGATTCGGGTTCAGATATAAAAATTCTGGAACGGATGGTTAGGGTTTTTGATAGTTTCCCTAGAAAATGGGAGAGAAAGTGCGAGAAATTCAAAAGAAAGAGAGAGAGAGAGAGAGAGAGAGAGAGAGAGAGAGAGTGGGTTCAAAAACTTTCGATGACCATTTTCCCGCTCACTTGGGGATGGAACTGGGCTCTCATCAGGAGCTCTCCATGTGTCGGGCCTAAATGGCCCAAAACATAAATGAAAAAAATAAAGGGTTAATTATTTGTTTGCCCCCGTCATTTAACAATTTTATTTTTTACACCCTAAATTGTAGTTTTTATGCAGAAGGTACCTCAATTCAGTGGCAGATATAGGGAACCAGATCCCTGGCAATAATAAAAAAATTGCCCATAAGTTTTTCTTCAAATCCTAGCCACTTATTTTCATCCAACTGCCCAAAACTTGCCACATGTCCCACTTAATATAAAATAAATTAAATTTTAAAAAAAATGGGGTGGTTCAGCCACCCCATTTTCCCCCTAAGGGATGGCTGGCCACCCCAGCAAAACCATGGGGGGTGGTTGCCGGTTGGGGGTGGCCGAAGCCACCTCCATGGCCTTAGGGGGTGGTTCGGCCACCCCTTGGGGCCAAACTAAAAAAAAAAATCAAATTCGTGTTTTGCCTACGGGGTGGCTGAACTACCCCCTGGGGCCTCAGGGGGTGGTTTGGCCACCCACAAAGGGTTCTTTGGGGGTGGCCGAAGTCACCCCTAGGGCCCCAAGGGGGCCTTAGGGGGTGGTTCGGCCACCCCTTGGGGCCAAACTCAAAAAAATATCAAATTCGTGTTTTGCCTAGGGGGTGGTTTGGCCACCCCCATGGCTTTGTTGGGGTGGCCAAAAGCCATGAGGGTAGCCAAACCACCCCATCTTTTTTTAAAATTTAATTTAATTTATATTTATTTTTTAAATATAAATAATATTTTATTATTTTATATTAAGTGAGACACGTGGCAAGTTTTGGGCCGTTGGATGAAAACAAGTGGCTAGGATTTGAAGAAAAACTGATGGGCAATTTTTCTTTTATTGTCGGGGATCTGGATCCCAAATATAGGCGGGGCGGGCCGCAAAAATCTTGAAATTTTTTTTTGAGCAGTAATGTTTTAAGTTTTTTTACGCCTTTCTTTTTCTTCTTCCTTCCTCCTCTCGCTCCACTTCTTCTTCTCTTGCCCCTACTCTCCCTCCTCTTTTTTCTTGCCCCTACCTCTTCCTCCTCCTCCTTTCATCTTCTTCTTCTTCTTCTCTCTCCTCCAGTCCTCCTCATGCTTTCCCTCTTTTTCTCCATTTTCATCAAACAGTTTTTTTCTCCTCTCTGCAAATTTATTTATTTATTATTATTATTATTATTTTTTCAATAGAGTATGAGAGACACAATTTCCTTTCCTTTTTTTTTGGCATTTTGCACATTTCACTTTAAATTATCTCTTTGAGAACGTGTCTTTCATAAAATTAAAGAACAAAACTTAAGGGTTTGAGTTGAAATTTATGGGTTCTAGGTTCAACCAGCATTTAGTCAATTTAACCCACAAAGAAAAACTATCCTATGCATATGGTTTGTTCAACACAACAAATTTGTCATGGATTGACATTCCTTTTTGAAGCTTAAATGCATAGAGATGGCATAAATGAAATGTACTACAATAACACATACTTGAATAGATCAATGACAGTTCATTATAAAGATAATCAACTTAAGCATGATAAGTGTATTCCATAGGTACATAAATTAAGAGGATTTCCAATTAAGCAATTAAAGAGCATTTAAAGCATATATCCATCTTAACTTTTCAAACATCTTTGCAACAACAATACCTTTCTAAAAAATTTATTAACACAAATAAAACACAAAGAATGGTAGCAAAGAAAAACATGTTTGAATTGAGATTAGAACAGGCAATACATAAATGTCTTTTAACATTAAACTTTTATCAGATCTTATAGGTCCCACTACAAATAATGATTTGGTTTAATAACTACTTCTATGTCTTCACAAGACATTACACATTCATGAATGTTTGATTAGCAAGTAGACAAAAATCTTGGTGGTCCGCACACAACATCTCATCTATAAGCCTTTCAAAAATCGTGATATATGAATTTCTTGGAAAGTCCTTTAGGGATTTGCCTCAAAACAAGAATCTCAAAACAACCATGTATACACTCTTCACACAGAAAGTGTAACAAGAACAACAAAAATGCAATACATAAACAAGAAAAAAAAATGCAAAGCAAAGAAAAACATGTTATAGGATATTAACAAACATAAGCAACACAACCAATCCTATGCATGTTATTGACTCGCCTAAATTAAGGTGAGATCGCTATCACTTCCTCTTAATGATTGAATGGTATAATCCTTCCTAACCCAAACCTTCTTGAATGAAGGTGTAGAGACGTGAACATTTTCAAACTTGTCTAAGCTAGACAAACCTTCCATCATCATTGTGCATAACCCCAAAGGTTCTTTCCTAGAAAGAGAATTTTTATTTTTATGCAAATAAGGTTTCAATTTAAAACAGTTGGGCCGAATGTGACCAACTTTTCCATAATGATGACAAGTATGGATAAACCTTTTAGAAGGAAGATTCCTAGGAGGATGGATGACTCTATACTTGGGGTAATATACACAAGGTTCAATATAAATTTTCTTAACTTTCTTACCTTGTGAGGTTGGGGCAGCTACTGTTTTTCTTTTAACCAAAGAGTCTTCTACTTTTTCTGATTTAACAAATATTATCTTGGAAGTAGAACTATTGTTAGAAGACAAAGCAGCATGCCAATCAAAACTTAACTCAGATTTATCACCATCAGAATTCTAAGTATGCAACATATTCTCAAGGGAATTGCTAAATAATTTTTCCAATTGAATTTCTGACTCTTTTAATTTATTCTGTAACAAATCAACTTTAGAACCTAAAACAAGATTTTCAGATTTTAAAGAATCAATTAAAGCATGTGATTGAAACAATTTAGTAACAATAGATTCTTTCACATGTTCAAGATCTTGAAAATCTTCCAAACAATTTGTGTATTGATGTCTCAAAAGAGTGAATTTTTCTAACAAATTGTTGAAGGAGTTTATAAGATCCTATTCTACTTGAGAAGTATTCATAGGAGTCAACAGATCTCACTTTGGAATTTAATCTAAATTGAGTGAACCCACTCTGATACCAATTGAAAAACGCTATGCTGACTCCAAAAACTTGTTTATCACAATTTATACGGAATTAATACTATGAAGCAATAAACAATTCAATCACCAAAATATATAAAGCAATAAAGAGGCAGACACATATATTTTGGTTACGAAAATGAAACCTTTTAGAAACAGATATAAAAGTAAAACCTTAATTTCTGGGATAGCCAAACCCAGGAAATTACTATCAAAAGATTATTCATAGATTACAGACACTATGAACACTTACAACCCTTTGCAAGACCTTAATTGGCTCTGTAAGATCGACGAGCCTACAATTCGTCTCCTTGCTCACAATCTTTCTTCAACGTGATTCTCCTTTACCAAACAATTTCGAAAAACTTCTAAACCGTAGATTTATCAAATGAATAACTAAAACTCTAAGAGATTTTATTTAACGCTCACAATATATGATCTCTCTTAGCACAGCCTCCGACGAACTCTCTGGGGGAGAAAATTTGTACCTCTCTCTCTTTCTATAGAGGTGTATTTATAATAGCTCCATCATCCCTATACCTAGGAAACAATTTCAATTCATTAAAACCGTTACACGTACGCGGCGTCCAGACGGGAACATGCATGTGCCATTCGGACAGGGCAACAAAACACGTCCATGATGTGTTTTAACACATGGCTGTCTGCAATCTCATTCGAATGAGATTGCAGACGAGCCATTCTATAGTTTTCTCTTTATAGCCCGTTTTGACCTAATAAAAACTGGAATTAGTTGAACCTTGTGAAACATGACTTTGTAGATCTTTGAGTTAGCTTTCCAACGCCGCAAAGCTTACTCCAATCAGAGGCCTGAAACTCTAGATATGATATTTTCAGTAAAAGTCGTCAAACGAAAAAACATAGGCGTATGAACGGAGTTCAAACGATACTACAGATGCGGTTCTCAGGAATTCTTGTTTATCGAGCTCGTCTAGATGGGCTTGCAAACGAGATTGTAGATGAGGCTCTCTGGAAAAATAGAATTCTTCAAGCGTCCAGACGGCCTTTCTTCTTGTCCGAACGGCGGCACTTTTGATTACCATTTTGCTTACCAAATTACGCCAACATGAACTTACAATATATATATTTATAATATTGTAGCTTAAATTCATATTAAAAATAAGGGGGGCTCAAGTAATTTAAATGATGAACGTGATAATTTCCCATTCATCAAATCTCGACTTGAGATTCCTAAAGTTACAAATTTCTATCTCTTTTGTTTGGCTCTTGACGATTTCACGCCAGAGTCATCAAAAGGCAACGAAAAGTTAAAAAAGAAAAAACAAAAAAACAAAATTAAGAAAACAAAATAGATAACATAGTTCATACTTCATAGTCTGAAGAAGATCAAATCTGATCATCCTTAATTTAGTATAAGAGGTGTTTGAAATTGTTGGTTAATTTAATTACAGCAGGCCAGAAACGTAGGGCACTCCAGTGGGCTTGATCCACCTGTCGCCACCGATGAATGTTCCAGCAGTGAACTTCTGGGCGTGATCCATAGTGAGCTGCTTGATGCCGCGCCATTTCACTCTCTGGGCCTGGCCGGCGCCGACACCCTTATTGGCGATCTCGGCGTAGAAGCAAGTGTTGAGAGCGAAGTCACCCATCCACGGCATCCACCCCTCGGCCTGGATGAAGTCGCCGATATTGCTCTGCATGATGATGGTTCTCGAGAACGCCTTCCATGGCCGGCCGAGGAAAGCCTTGTTTTGGGCCCTCAGCGGGTAGTACAATGGGTCGGCGGCAATGGTGCAGCCCTGGAGGACGATCCCGCTGGGCTCGCGCCTGTCAGTCCTGCCTTGCGCCGTGACGATGCACTGCTGGTTCTCCATCGGCTTCCTCACGATCATCTTGCAGTTTTGGAACACCACGGCGGCGTTGCCGAAGATGAAGTCGATGGTGCCGCTGATGGTGCAGTCGCGGTAGAACTGTCGGTGGGTGTGGGTGTAGAGGGTGTCTTGGTACCCGTCCATCTGGCAGTTGTAGAAGATGGACAAGTCGGATTGGACTCGCAGCGCCACCGCCTGGTGCTTCGCAGCTCCAGCAGAGTTCTCAAATGCGATGTCCTTAGCGATGAAGTTGCTTCCCATCACCGCTGTAACAACCAAAGAATTATTCTTACGATTAATTAAATTTAATTACCAAATCATTAGTTTAATATAATATAAATATATACTGCCTACTTACTGACTGTGGCAGTTTTGAAAGTGGGGGTTCCATCAACGAAGTTCTTGTTTCCGGTGATCTTGGTCTTTGTTGGGCCATCTCCGATCATCATGACATTGGTCATGTGCTTATCAAAGATCACGTACTCTTGATATATCCCGGCCTTGACGTAAATCACAAAAGTCTTGTTGTTTTTCTTGGGAATATCAATGAGAGATTCATTTATAGTCTTATACTTTCCACTCCCGTCCTTGGCAACCACAACATCGGCCTTAATGCTCCCGGCAGTGGCCGCCAGGAGCCTGCGCTTCCCGTCATTGACCCACGATGGGATCTCATCCTCGGATTCCTCTGAAAGAAGCCTCCGGTTGAGCCCGGAAATTTGAAGCTCCGACAAGAATTTGGTGATATCAGACACCATGGCAAGGGCATTCTTTGTGAGTTCCTGCGAAGTCTTCAACAGAGCCTTCATCTTCTCCCCAGCTTCACCGGTCGTGTTCTCGAACCCGTCCAAGCAAGTTTGCTCGTAGGTGATTGCGCCGCTGAGCCAGACCTTGAGGTCCGCCGTGTAGTCATCGAGCTTGCTGACGTCGTAGGCGCCGATCTTTTCAAAAGACTCTTTGAGATCATCAATGGAGTAGTCGAGGAGCTCATTGCAGTTCTCCAAAGCCTGGTTGGTTCTGGGGTCCTTCGCCAGGTCTTTCAACGTGGTGGAGTTCGAGATGACCCCGCTAATTTCCTTCATTGTCACTTGGAAAGCGACCTTTATGAGCTCCTTGGGGTCGGTGGTGTTTCCGGCGGCGGAGGACAGGCTCTTCTCGCAGGTTTCTTTATAATCCGTGGGCTGGCAAATTGCCTCGATTGCCTTCATCGACGTAGACGCCTGCCCACTTTGATTATTTTTGGAGGAATCCCCGTGGCTGCTGCGGCTCACACCGACGGCCACAGCCGCCACCATGGCCACCAAAAGAATGGAAGAGACGCCGATAATGGCGTACTTCTTCTTCTTCTTCTGGTGTCCATGGTTGGAGACATCGCTGTATCCCCCAAATCCCATGTTTGATAAAATTAGCTTAATCTAATAACAAATGCACTGATCACTGATTCTTTCCTCTCTCTTTTTGGTTTTGTTGTTTTTGGTCTTTCACTTTGGTGCCCACAAATGAAAGCAGCAGAGCTAGCCGTTGGGGCTGTCTAAATTTTCTGGGCAGAGTTTTTTTATGCCCCTTATGCTCTGGTATGACACAACTGATGAATGGAGAGAGATATATAAGGAAGAACAATTTGAAATGCAGTTATTTCTGTTAACAAATGTGAGGTAGGAGATCCCCGCCAAAAATAGATCCCAGTCACATATGTAACCAACCGTTGTTTAGATTGGTCCATTATTGGTGCAAACGAATGGTGAGAGAAGAGTGGCTCCCTTAAACCATGGCCTTTAATTTATATTTGATAACTAATATAGGTGTTTCATTTCATGTTTTCCTATTACTAATTATAAAAAAATGTTCATTTTTTTATAATAGAATAGTTATTTACGCGTACTAAACATAATCGTCTCCTACGGCATGAAATCTTTCACAACTTCACAGGTGTCATCTTCCATGAAAATAGAGCTCGGTTTCAACCGCTCCGGCAAGTGCAATCCGATGGCAATCTCATGAGCAATAATCTGTCTTTTTACCAAGCTAGGTTGTGCTAGCTTATAACTCGAGCGAGGGCACTAAGGGGTTGGAAAATGGTTCAACTCATTTGGTTGTTCCAAATCGAGAGAGGGTGTAAGATTGGCCCTTTACTTTGGTTGGGGTCATGTGGCGAATGCTTGATCACATGATTGCTTGGGTCATGTGGCCGAAGGTTGAGGGGCAACGGTTAGTTTGAAAATTATTGGCCATATTAGTAATCGGTTAAATTGGTTTTTGTAGGCTTTTTATTGAGCCTTTTTACTGGTTGTTGATTGGATAAAAAATTAGTTGTTTTAGAAGCTCAAATACACACACACACACATATATATATATATATATATATAAAGAGCTAAAATAACTTATTAAAGCTTTTTTTTTTTTTTTTTTTTTTTTTTTTTTTTTTTTATATTGATCCACTACATTTTTTTATATTAATTTCAGTAAAAATTATAAAATATTAAATATTAAAAATCCTTATTGGTTATATTGGTTTTTCGATAGCAACTTATTAACTAACTGATAAGCTCATTAGTAGAAAATTTTTAATCGATTATCGACCGATAACTATCAGTTGTGATTAATATCAGTTCGGATAAATTCGGTAATTGGTAACCGGGTAATTCCCCCCATGTATAGAAATCCGAAAAAGAAATAATGATATCAACCGCTTTGTTTTGCACAACAGATTAATTATTGCTTCTTTTTTTTTCTTTATTTGTTATTCAAATAGCATAATTAAATAAACCATTGCAGTATATAACCACATTAGTCACTATATTACAGGTACATCCTACCATCCATTTATCACCTTTTGGCTCTTATACTGCCGTTGAGGGGCAACTACAGTGCCCTTTAGTTCCTCGGATTATTCTCTTCTTTCTTCTTTTAAATTACTAAAGATAAAAGGATCCTGCTCAGAGAATTTCACTTCAAATCTTTTAAAGCTTAGCTCTCTGCAGCTCCAACTTGGCAATAGTACCCAAGTGAACTTCATCTGGGCCGTCTGCAATTCGAAGTGTCCTTGCTGTTGCCCAGAGATGTGCCAGAACGGTGTCAGAAGATACACCAGCTCCACCATGCACTTGAATTGCCATGTCAAGCACCTTCAATGCCATGTTCGGAGCAGCCACCTGCTCCACATACCGCCAGGGCATTTTAAAAGAAAATTTCATTAACATTATAACATACTACCTGACCATTATCAATATAAAATGAACCAAATGATTATGGCAATTCATATTAGAAACAACCATTACCTTGGCCATTGCTAGGATCCCACGGGCTTTTTTATTTCCAAGCCTATCAAGCTGGTCAGCTGCTTCCAGAACCAACAATCTAGCTTTCTCTAGCTCTATCCGACACTGAATCAAAGAGCCAATTTAAGAAGACTGCTGCAAATACTGCCCTAGGAGGTGAGTCTAATAATATCTGATAACATCACGGTGGGATCATTAATCCATTGGAATAATTGGTCCTCTCACTGATTTAGGTTGCTCTGTCAGATCCGTTTCTCTTGTGATGTATAACAACATAAAATGTTTCGATAATTCTATAATAGAAACTTAAATCAAGATACCTTGGCAATATCAGAAAGGAATGAACCTTGCTCTGCTATTAACTTTCCAAACACTCTTCTACTAAGAGCCCTTCGAGCCATCATCTCCATGCCACGCTCGGCAGCACCAATCAGTCTCATGCAGTGGTGCAGCCTTCCTGGGCCTAGCCTACCCTGCAAGTAATATATCAGGTTGGTCCATCAACAAGCAGCTCAGTAACCACATGTTAAACTCTTACAAATTTCCATTCACAAAACACAGCCAGGAATCATATTTCCGAAATCACATCTAAGCCTTCAACATTAACAATCATTTCTATTTTCTACTTTCAGCAGATGAATATCAGACATAACCATTTGTTTCTGGGTTTAAGACCAATATCATTGCTGCAAATATGTTGACATGCATATAAAACCAGTAACAGGACATTAAGGCTCGTCAAAATCTTAAATCATGTGAAGAAAAGTAAATTTGTTGATGTTTAGGAAATGTAAAGCAGTTCAAAATTCCAAGTAGTTGTACAATTTGTTCGCCTAGGAATTTCATTTATTGTGAAATTCATGGATTGGAAAACCACTGTTCCCTATAGCCAAGTATTACCTCAAATGTGGACACCTTGGGTTCGACCTACTGGAAGAGTGATTTGGGAGGGGAAGGCTCTCCCCTTTTTGTCATAATGCACTAGGTTACTCTAGAAGGTATTTAACAACTTTACCTGGGCAATCTCAAATCCACGACCTTCTCCCAATAGAATATTCTTTGCTGGCACACGTACATTCTCAAATGATACTTCTGCATGCCCATGAGGCGCATCATCAAAGCCAAACACCATTAGTGGTCTCTTTATACATATACCTGGAGTCCGGATATCCACTAAGATCATAGATTGCTGCTTATGCTTTGCAGCAGTGAAGTCAGTTTTTCCCTGCATATCAATTAGATCAAACTCCTTTAACCACATGAAGAACAATTTGGACTTCTACAGCTGTGCCAACCAAGAACTAACCATGACTATGAGAAGTCTGCACCTTGGATCCATTGCCCCACTTGTCCACCACTTCGTCCCATTAATGACATAAGTATCTCCTTCTCTGCAGATGGAGCCAACAGGGGTCATACATATATCAAGCAAAAGCTCCAACCAAATGGCATGGGTTAGATATAGTAATATCCCACATTTCATGGAATATTTATGACGAAAACATCAAGATACCTTCCCTATACTTCAATGAGGCATTTTATTATTGAACTAGTTTATTGAAAGATACTGCATATACCTTTTAATAGATGATTCAATATTGGTAGCATCAGAAGATGCGACTTGTGGTTCTGTCATCGCAAATCCAGACCGGATCTTACCCTCAAGCAAGGGAATAAGCCATTCATTTAGTTGCTCTTTATTTCCATAACGCAGCAATACCTAACATGAAAAATGAATTATGACAACCAGACGGCAGCAATACCTAACATGAAAAATGAATTCTGACAACCAGATGGCAAAACACACAAATAGATACTAAAGGCGTTTTGTAGCTAAATCATATTATTAATTTCACAGAATCCAAAATTATATAACAGGGAATTCTCCAACTATCACCAACCTGATAAACTGACCATTCAAGAATATAAGTAGCACTGGGTATCTTGAGCTACAACTACAAATAGTTATTCCTAAAAGGTTGCAAAGCAACAATCACTCTCTTTACCTTCCAATTTGAAGTTCTGATAGTATCTCAAGATCACTCTATACACAAAACGGGAAACCATGTGACAACAGGACTGATTATCATTTGTGAACCTTAAAGAATCCGAAACTTTCATTTTACCTCCATATTTCCAGTGTCAGGTGCCCCACAATTAAACACCTGTGGAGCCCAAGTGGAACGGCCCATAATCTCACAAAGATATCCATATTCAAGGTTTGAGAGGCCCGCACCAAGTAACCGATCATATTCATAATTAGAGAGAGCATGATTGCTCCCATCAAAAACCAGTTCTCTTGCCCTAACAGCACTATCAAACTGCACACAAGCAAGCACACAAGCAAAAGGATATAAGCAAAGTATGTTCAATCAAAAGAAGTTATCTTCTAAAAACAAAATAACTAATTTATGAGGTAGGATGCCTACACTTCCAAAAAGAAAAAATAAATATAGAATGATAAATGGAAAGAAAAATTAAGATCCATACAGGTATCCATAAGTTCCATAAGCCTTCCTTCTTTGCTAGCTCCTTTAATTTCTCCTCTTCTGGATGAGGAGTCCAACGTGAGGTAGACTGAGCAAGTTTGTAAAATTCATTTTCCATGGGGTATATGCGATCTTCCATGAACTTGATCAATCTGTTTCTCAATTCCAGCACCCTTTTACAGGGAACAAACCTCCCCCCTCCATTTGAAAGGCCTTGATCTTTATTCTCATTTCCAGATAGTTTAAGATAGTCTTGTGCAATTGGATCTAATTCATTAAAATGAATAAAATAAAATTGGACAGTAGCCTTGGGTATATAAATACTCTAGGATACTATCTTTTAATCTGAGAAAACTAATTTATCTGCATGCTAAAATTTGTGAAAGTTAAAGGCCCACAAAATATATTAATTGGCTACCAGATGGAGGATGCAAGGGAAGCACAGACTGCCGTTGAATAAATTCCCATGCATAGTCAATAAAATCATTAGCTAATCTTCCTGAATGCTGGGCACGCTTACCTCCTGAAGCATTACCCTGCATTGTCATGGTAAAGTAGATATTATATTGATGTGTTCACTTCCCATGCCAAAACCTTTTTTACTTATTTAACATTTGAGAAGATACCATAATCCATCTACTGTATATTCCTGCATGAATTGATGCCCCACGGAACAAGGAAAAGGCAATGTAGAACTTCCATTCGGCAACAGGCCATGGTTTTCTCTGCATTGTGAATGTGCTCAGTGTGAGTCCTTTAAACAAGCTTACTGGAAAAAGAAATATGAATTACCAACTACAACCATTTACTAGACCACAAAGGATTGCTATAAAAGGCAAACAGTAGCATAGCAAATACAGGGGAGTGGAACCAATTGGATGACTAGCATGGTATGGAACTGCAATACAACATAGATTCACTTCTATTCAATCACATAAAAAATTATGCATCACATTTTACTCTATAAAATGATGGGTCCATGTTAGTTCCGTTGGCACCAAGTATTCTTGTTGTCTTCCCTAATGTCTTACTACATGCTACCTTTTGTATATTTCAAGAAAATTTTTCTTGATGATTGGCTAAATTTCCTCACAGAGGAAATTAGTTTGGACAAATGAGCATACAGAACTCAATCAAATCATATTCTTGATGATTGCCTAAATTTTCTCAGAGAGGAAATTGGTTTAGAGAAATGAGCATACAGAACTCAATCGAATCAATACTATCAATATGCAACTTACAGCAGCAGAGCAGTATTCTGCCAAATATTCTGCCTGGGAAGGAATCCCTTCTGGCATTCCAGCAAGTTCCATACCTTCACCCAGTTGTGCCTTTCCAAGAAGCCCCCAGTCCACAATGTAATGCTGCCAAGGAAAGAAAGTTGCAATAACTTTGAAAATGACATTCAATGAACACCTAACCTTTAGTCATTATGTTATCAGACTAGTTTACTGAAGACACATAAATAAAATGGCCAACCAGAAAAAAAAAAAAAAAAAAAACACCAATTTATTAAAACTAGAGACTAAAAGAGAACAACTTAACCCTCAAAAGTAATAAAGTACAGAAAATATCTCTTTCAATGCCAATTAAGTGAAGTCTGAAAATTGTTCGTACCAAACAGCTGTATGCAACATCACACATTTGGTTTCCAAGAGTAGAAAGTTCCCAATCAAGAATGCCAATAACTCGATCCTGCACCATTTAGAGTATCCGTTAGATGTGCAACCCAGAATATCTATGATGTTAGTGCATGTGTTGATCATTGAGAACAAAATGAGTCAAGTGAAGTATAAACAGTAATGTTTGTATCTCTGTTTCATAATATAACTTTTGAAATTTACGATTTATGAGAAGAGAACACACACTGACTATATTTAGATAATTGAAAGAAAACTAAATTACTGAATCATGCTGGATGAATATAAGCATTTAGATCAATCAAAGGATTTTGAAGTACCAGACCTCAGCAGGATGAAATACAAGATTATCAATGCGAAAGTCTCCATGAACTATTCCTGCTGATGCTCCTGAAGAATCTTCAAGAGGAATATGTTGCCGTAGCCAATCAACCAGTTGGAGCATCTTCGGATTTCTGTCAGGTTTACCATTGCCAGTTGACGCTATATATTGTTTAGCCCACCTCTCTACCTAAAGTAAGCATAAAATTCATACAAAGGAATATGAGTTTTTCTTTCTTAATTTGCTCTGTAGTTACAAGTCAGGAGCTTCCAAATATTCTCAAGGATGTGGCTGACACAAAGTAGTCAGTGCTCAACACATCCATGCTTTGTGGCATGTGAAGTTCATTATAGACCTAGTGCAGCAGAAACTCATTTTTAACACACTTTCAACTCAATATGTGAAAATTTCATATGACATGATGTCTTTCAAGGTACATTATCATCTTATAAATAAACAAACTAGAAAAAAATTCAGACAATTACCTGCCGCTGACAATAGTTTTCCCGACGCCCATATTTTCCTAGACCAATGGCATCCACAATAGTAGAATGTAGAGAAGCTAAAGTTTTTGCAGTTGCTCGATATATCGCTCTCCTCGTGCTAGGTGGTACATCCTAATTGACCAAAAAGCATTTACACAATTCAATCCATCAAGTGGATACATTTTACACTAAGAATCCAAAAATAACTCTCAATAAGTCCAGATTAATCAAGGCATTGAAGTGGAAATACCATACCGGCAGCTTGGGGTCAACGAATATGCGTCCATCCAAATACTCCATGATGTAAAACGCAGTTCCAATTACATTTGGGTCAGTACACAAGCAGAAAACCTTCGGAACCGGAACTTGGGTATGAGCACCCAATGCCCGGAGAACCTGTCCCATAAAAAATCGAGATTTCGTATTCAAAGATAGTTCCTCAAATGCGGGTGAATTTCAACTTTAAATGGGAGGTAAAACTTAGGACCACGTGCTCTTAAACATTATTTATTACCACTTATCTCATAACCTGAACTGGGAGATAGAGTAGACCTCTTTGTCCCAAGAAGTCTAAACTGTTTGAATTTGGTGGATTTAAATACTCAAACATAATAATGCTAGAAGTCAATCTTGTGTCGCTCTGAAAATGAAAATGACGTGGTTTCTAAAATCATCATTAGGCTTATAATTGATCATTATTGAATTTTGATCAAATTGTGATTTTAAAAACCATGGAGTTACACAATAGGGATACTCTACTTCTAGAATTACTTACTCAAACAACATTCTAACATTTGTTACCCTTCAGCTTAATTTGACTACCAAACCAATTAATTTTCTTTCAAAATTCATTGTTTTTGCCACAGCGAGACAAAACAGTAACAACAACCTAAGTTCAAAATTCCAAAAACTCTAATGACAGCCTAAACGCAAAGACGGGCCTATAGGCAGAAGCTGTTAACTGATTGTCTAACGAAATAAGAACAGATGATAGATGGGAGACAAATGTGTGGTGGTGGGGAGAGGAAAGGAGAGGAATAAAAGAAAAGGAAATGAGGGAGGCCTGAGAGGGGAAAAATTTAATGGGGGGTTTTTGAGCCGTCATTTTTGGAAGGGCCATGCTATGTCAATTTTTTTTAAAGGTTTTTTTTCTTGGTTGGGGTTGCCAGGGACCCCCAACCTTCAACGTAGGTTCGCCCTCTAATCCCTTTTTCTTTTCTGAGCAACCAAACAGAGCATAAAACTTGTTTACCTGAAACTCTCTCTCCACAGCATGAGCAGACTCGAGCAGCTTCCCAGGGGGCTTCTTCCTCAAAACGTACCGTTTCACTGAACTGCCCGAGCCCACTTCCATGAGAAACGTCGGGTTCGATTGCCCGTGCCCGAACTACACGCACAAAGTCCAGTCATAAGCTAAAACAAAGACAGATTAAAGAAAAACAAAGAAGCACAAAGTTAAAGAGAGAAACGGACCTGAGAGACGGTGAAATCGGACGGAGGGAGAGGGAAGCCAGGGACGTTGGCAGAGGAGTAGCTCAACAACGCGCCTAGGTCGAGCTCGTTGGCTGGGTCCACTTTCCCTACCAGATCGGACGTACGGCTCGACATTCTTCGATTTTAGATGATTACAAGGTCTGAAACCTTGGCACAATAGAAAGGATTTGCGTTGAAGAAATAGTTACAATTTCAATGCGGAGAGTGGAAACTGAAGTCTACGCGCCTGTGATTAGAATGGTGTCGATGTCATTCATCGTTCATAAATTCAGTTAAACTATGCACGCGCCTTTTTTTTTTTTTTAATATATATATATACTTTTAAGTGAGATGGTTTGGATCGGATTGGATAGAATCTGCTGACTTTGGATGAGTATTTAAAATCTATTTACGGTTTCTAAGAAGTAGTTTAATCGGTTGAGATCATGCCTAATAAAATAGAGGTTACTAGTTCGAATCCTCATTTTTCATCTTGTGTGAACATGTCAAAAAAAAAAATTCTATTTACGGTATCCAAGAAATAACTCAATCGACTGAGATTACGGAAATCATTAATTTGAATTATCTTCTCTTTTGTGCGGATATGTTAAAAAAATAAAAAACTATTCAAACAAAAGTTAATAATTTACTTTTAAAAAAAATTTAATTTAGGAATAAATTATTAAAAAAATATCAGTCCTAAGGTTTGGAAAGTGACCAAATTAGTCCATGTAGTTTTGAAAAGTGACTAAATTAGTCCTTTAGTCAGTTGACATAACGGACTGATATGTAAACCAATTAGAAGTTGACACGTGATCACTTAATTAAATTTTTTATTTTTTTAAAAAACTAACGGTGAATTGACGGAATGACTAATTTGGTCACTTTTCAAATCCTAAAGATTAAAAAATAAAGTTTTAAAATCTTAAGGACTAATGGGATATTTAACCTTTTTTTTTTCACTTTACTTAAATATTGTTTTTCTATTTTTTCTTTGTTATTAGTAATAAAAGAGAGAGAGAAAAAAAAATTGAATATAAAAGCTTAAAATACTAAATAATTTTCATTTTTTGACACCATACGTAATACGATACAACCTTAAGCCCACACTTCAATGAAAAAAACCAACTTTAATAAGCCCTCCTTTAGAGGATGCTATTGATGTAATTTGCAATCAGGACACAATGATTTGGTTTAGGAATGGGAGTTAAGCCAACTTTTGTGCCAAACTCCTAGCTAAACATCAATATATAGCTAGGAGGTGGGTCCGGATGGTTCCTACTTGTTTTTATTAAGACCAATGAGAAGAGGTGGGTTCAAAGTCTAACACCCCTAAAATTAGTCTCGGCTAATTCGGTGGAGTTACTGGTAATTAACCCATTTAAGCCAACTTGTGACTAAACAATAAATCACCATTCTATAATCATCAGAGTAAATACAAAATAAGGTGAATAAATCTGAGTTACTGTAATTCATCAAGTAAGAACATGGAGCCACTAAACAATAAAGACAAACTTGTAATAGTAAGCAAATCCTAACTAGACAGACAGTAGCAGCCATTGCCACTTCCATAGTAATAAATCAGATTACCTAAAGAATAAAAACTGCGTAAGTCTAACGACTTAATAAGTAAACCTTACAACATATGTATGACATGAGCCCAATTAATGAAAGTAAATGTGTCTTTCGAGTAGGAACGAAAAGAGACATTACCTCTGCTAATACACCTTTTTAGTACGGTTTAGGTTTTCGTAAAAGGTTGTGGTGTACTATCGGCGATAATTACTTATTATTTTAATGCAGGTAATGCATTATAAGTCATAACTCTCACATATAGTCTACCCGAGATATTAGCCCTTCCCAACAGGGTTGGCGCTGTCCCGAGGGACCTATAGTACAATGTCGATGTCACAGTCATTGCACAACATACCGTACGTAACACTAGTGGTACGACCGAGTTCGACCTTGGGTGGCCCACATCGCTAATGACGTTCATCTTGTAGTGACCAAACCATTGGGTATTGCTGCACCATAGTCACAAAACCAATGAATCCAAAGCCCTCATATAACACATACACATTTGACCATAACATAAAATCTATATAATATGCCCATGACTGTTTATACCGAACGTACCGGCTTACCATGTCATATGATGCATCTTAACAATAAATTAACATTACAATTACCAAATATTTACAAAAAAATAGGCATGTTCATATCATACTCGTGGTCAGTCAACTGACATATCCCACGTTTTATAGAAATGTGACACCGGGCAGAACTAAGATTATTCTGACAGCGTATATTCGCAGCAGAAGCTAAAAATTGAAGATAGAAAAAGGAACTCAAGAAGAGAGAAAATAACAAATAGGGAAGAAAAAGTCACTAATTGCCTCAAATAAACAAACAAAGAAATAACTCTGAGAAACTTAAATTTAATTGATAATATAAACTGAGTTTAAATATAACAAAAACTAGATGCCTTTATATAGGCTAGGAACCTCCTAAATTAATAAGAAAAAGGAAAAGCAAACCTAATTGGAAAAAGAAAACAAATCCTAATAAGAAAAGGAAAACAAATCCTAATAGGAAAGGAAAAACCCAATCCTTATTGAAGAAGGAAAACTAAAACACACGTGCATAATTAAAATAATAGTTTTCTCAATTTTCTCCTGTATCAAAATGTTGTAAGTGTCTACTTATATCGCGCACTCGAGTGAATCCTCTGTCGAAGCTAAGTCCTGCCATAACTGTAACGCCCCCAAAATTAGCCTCGGCTAATCCGGTAGAGTCACTGGCAATCTACCTAGTTGAGCCAACTTGTGATCCAATAAGTAATCACCCTTATAAAAAACTGTCAGAGTAAGTGCAAGGGAAGGTGAATAAATCTGAGTATCACTATAATCCATTAAGTAAGAACGTGGAGCCACTAAATAATAAAGACAAACCTGTAACTATAGATAAAACATAACCAGTCAGGTAGTAGCAACTCTCGCCACTTCAATAGCAGTGAATCAGGTTACCTAAAGAATAATAACCGCATAAGTCTAACGACTTAGTAAGTAAACCCCATACTTAGGTATGACATGAGCCCAATTAATGAAAGTAAACATGCATATTGAGTAATAACCAAAAGGAGGGCATTACCTCCGCTAATACACCATTTAATGGTTTTAGGGTTTTTCAAACTTATGATGTAGAATTGACGATAATTACCTAAGCGTTTTAATGCAAAAAAAGGCTAATGCTTTATAAGTCATAACTCCCATATATAGTCTACCCGAGATATTACCCATTCTCAGCAGGGTTGATGCTGTCCCGAGGGACCTATAATACAACCCCAGTGCCTCAGCCATTGTACAACATACCGTAAGTAACATTAGTGGCACGATCGGGTCCGACCTCGAGTGGCCCACACCAACTAATGACGTCCGTCCTGTAGTGACCGAACCATTGGGAATTGTTGCATCAAAGTCACGAAACCAATGGATCCACAGCCCCGTATAACGCACACATTTGACCATAATACGCAGTTTATATAGTAAGCTCATGGCCGTTTATACCGCACGTACCGGCGTACCATGTCTTACGATGCATCTTAACAGTTTATTAATCAACACAGTTACCAAGTAATTACAAAAAATAGACATGCTCATATCATACGCATGGTCAGTCAACTGACATATCCCACATTTTACAAAAAGGGGTGTAAGTGTTTACTTACTTCGTGCATTCGAGCGAATCCTCCGACCAAGCTATTTCCTGTTATAACGGATACAAGACACTATTATTCTAAGTCTTACGAAACCTAAAGATGTAGTCAAGCCTGAGCATACATGTGTGAAACGTAAGAACAGGTGCTCTGCCCACTGACCGTACGTCTGGCCTCTATACCGTACGTTCGCTCAGTGTGTTAAGCACAATGTTTCAAGATTCGGACACTGCATGTTCCTAATGGCATTTATAGACCTATAAACCTCTCCTAAGCTAACAAAACATTACATGCAACGTAAGAAATCATAGAATCACGATTCTTTGAGAAAAACCTTTTGAAAACATTGTTACCCTTGAGAAAACGTTTGTTGAACACTTGAAATCCTCATTAAGGCAGAAACACGAGACAACAAAGTGAAAATTACAAAGGGAACAGAGTTTACCCCGAAACTAAGCACGGACATGGTTTCTTCTCCTCGAAAACTCTTCGTTGAAGCTCTCTCCCACGAATTTCGCACTCGAAACACTAAGGAAGGGTCCTAGCAGCCTAGGGGCATACTAGAGGAAGAAGAAGGCGTGAGAAATGAAGAGGAGGGGTGAGCTATTTATAGGGAAAGTTCGCCACCAACTCCCTAACAGAGCAGCGGACGTCCAGCAACCCTAGCGTACGTCTGGTGATCTTTGTACATCGGTTCAGAGGGTGTCTCGTACATCCAGGTATTACCCAAAGGGTATCCCAAAAAGTAGTGTACATCCGGTGGTCTTACGTATGTCTATTATACTATTTGCAGAGCATTCGTCCGGTGGTCCCACGTACGTATGTACTACAGACAAATAGCTTACGTCCAGTGGTCCCCTACCTCACGTTCGTACTACAGACAAATAGCGTACGTCCGCCAGACCTAGCTTACGTCCGCCTCCTGAGGTTAATGTTTGGCTCATATCCTTCTAAAGTTTCCAAGGGTAATTAGGTTAACGCTAAGGGGTCTTAAGTTTTGTCTAAGCAGTTTTACCAAGGGCTCTTTGTTAAACGCTCTAATGGAAAGGTTCTTTTCAAATAAAAATGTTATTTTTATCGGAGTATTACAATAATGAATACACGACACCATTATTCTAGGCTTTATTTAACCTAAAAAATGTGAGTAGGCTAAAGCGTACAAGTGTAAAGCCTGGAAACTAGTGCTCTGCCCACTGACCGTATGTCTGCTCAGTGTGTTAAGTACACCGTTTTAAGATTCGAACAGTGTATGGTTCTTACAACATTTCTAGACTTCTAAACCTCTTCTAAGCTAATAAAATAGCACATGCAACGCAAGAAATTAAATCACAAAGAAGCTTTGAAAGAATCTTTTGAAAACATTGTCATTCTTAAAGAAACTTAACAAACACTTTGGAAAACTCAACTAAGCATAAACCAAAGGGTAAAATAGTGTTAATGTAAAGGTAACGAAGCTTACCCCGAAGCTAAGCATGGACATGATCTTCCCTCCTTGAAAACTCCCTCTTTGAAGCTCTACTACAAAAAATTGGCTTAAAGCCAGCGCCTAAAAAGCACTGGGAAAGACCAAAAAAATGCTGGGAATTGTAATCCCAGAGTTTGTTGTTACCGTTGGAAAAGATGGTGTTGGCAAACATTTTTGCCGTCGTTTTGAGCGAACGTTGGTGAAAAGAATACCAAGGATGCCATCTTCTGCAAACGCCAGAGAAGGTAGATTCGCCAGCGTCATCTGTTGACACCGGCGAAGGAGGATGTGCCGGCGTCCAAAGGTAGAATCGCCAGCGTTGGAGGATGGGTCGGCGTCCTTTGTCAGATGACGCCAGCGAAGGAGGATGTGCCAGCATCCAGAGGTAGAATCGCCAGCGTTGGAGGATGGGTCAACGTTGTTTGTTGACGCTGGCACAACAACCTTTTTCGGCGTCAACAGAGGACGTCGACTAAAATTGTTGTTCCTGCGTTGGTAGATATCGCCAGCGAAAATTGCTGTTCCAGCACCCTTGCAAACGCCGGAGAATATTCTGTACCAGTGAATGGAAACTCTGGCATCAGCTTTGTCGGCGTTTTCTGTGTTTTCGGTGAAAATCTAATGCCTAAATTTTTTGGGTGTTTTGCACTTATTTTATTGGTTTTTTTGTTTGTTTTTTTCCCCATCTGTACTCTTTGTCCACTATATTTTACTGGTTTTTTTTTTTTCATCTGTACTCTTTGTACACTATTGCCTGCTCGATAAACAAAGTCTACAAAGATAAGCCTACATAAAAAGAGAATGATAAAGCATAAAGGTTTTCTTCTTTCAAAGTTCTTTTATTAATTAGTAAATCTTCCATTTAAAAAAGTCAATGAATACAATACACTCTAGCTATTTAGCCATAATACAACAAGCTTCCTAAACACTAAAACTATACAGAATACAACTAGCAAAGTAATAAACTACAGTAGCCAAGCCATTACATGGTAGACCAAGCAACCAGCAGCATCTCAAACTACAGCTTACTATAAAAAAATAATAATAAAAAAAGACTGCAAAACACCTTTCTATACACTTGCTGCCTTAGTAGCATCCAGGATGACCCAATGGTTTTACAGGTGAAGCATTTCAGGAAATGACACGGTATTTCAAGAAATGGCATCATTGAGGCCTGAGTTGTTGGTAGTGGAATTGATGTGAGCAGCTTTCAATTGTTGGTTATGAAGAAAATGCTCCCCACTACCACTGCAACATACCATGTATCAGCTCATACTAAACCAAATAGATTGAATGACATATTAGCTTTACAAATAATTTGTTCATCTAGATGCTACCACAATCTCTCAGCAATTTTTTTTTTTTTTTTTAATGTAGATCTTAATGCAATCAAGATTTTCTAAAACAATTAATTACTTAAAAAGCATATGGTTAGAGGGAGTGAGGGAGAGATAAGAAAGAGAAAATGCTCCCCACTATCACTGTTTAATTGTTTTTATAATTGTGTAAAGTTTTTTTTTTTTTTTTTTTTTTTTAAAAAAAAATTTACTAATGTTTGGTAGCATAATGAAAAAAAAAAAAAAAAGGATTCAGTAACAAAAATGAAAAAAAAAAGACGTAATATTTTTTTTATTTCATTATATCAATCAAACTGTTAACTGTAATGGTAGTGAGAAACTTTAGTATATAGAGACAAAATATTTTTGGTAAATTAACTACAACAAGTGGCATTTTTCTCCACATAAAATACCATTTCTCTACTTTATTATTATTTTTTCCCTAATCAAATACTAGGTACAGTTTACTTGCATAATTGCCAAAAAAACCCAACAAAAGAATAACCAGAAAAGAGAAGAAATAAAAAAAAATATAAAATAATAAAAAGTAATTGAACCAGGCTGTACTTAAACAGGCCTATAAACTACCCGCTAAGCTCATTTCTCCATATAAAGCCACCTCACCTACCCCATCTCTTATCAATGGCCACCTCTCCATGTAATTATGTTTCCATCCACTTCACATAAATCTTTGTGCTGGTAACTACCCGCTAAGCTCATTTCTTCATATAAAGCCACCTCACCTACCCCATCTCTTATCAATGGTCACCTCTCCATGTAATTATGTTTCCATCTACTTCACATAAATATTTGTGCCTACCAGCACAAAAATTTCACAAACCAAAAACACTTCAAAAAGAGGCGAAGGAAGAAGGAAGACGGGTGCGAGCCAACTGCCAAGAAGAAGAAGAAAAAGCGGCAGCAGAAAGAGAATTAGTAGGGTCTAAGGCCTAAAAATAAGAAAGAGTCAATATAAAAACCAGTAGATCAAAGCAAACTTACCGGTTTCACCATCGCCGACAATCACAGACTTGATCTCATGTGTTAGGTCATGGATCAACCTTTTATAGGCCCAATAATTCGTTAGCCCAAGTCAAAGCCCAAGAAAGTCAAAGCCCAGGAATATCTCAAGCCCCGAGCCTCCGAGACCAAGGACTCGAATTCGAGACCTGTGGGATCGAGACCTCCGAATTCGAGGCGCTTCAATCTGAGACCTTGGAATTTAGGGATCGAGAATTCAAACTCAGTTATCATTCAAAATGGTACCCAATCTAATCTTATCCATTTAAATTCAAATGGTCATCACCAAGAAACACATATCAAATACAATATCTATAAGTATTCAAAATACAAACGCCATAACAATCAAATCCTATCTTGATCTCTCAAAGATCTTGAAACAGTTAACTACTTAAATCCCTCGATGACAACTACCCAGCAGAAAATCAGGAAGAGTCAGTAATTAGTTAGGGACTACTACTCCATGCCTATATAATACCAGTCACTACTTCACATTTGGGTAATGGCAACTCTTGAACTTTATGCTCTTGTTGCTTTCTTACACTCCATCTCTCAAATACTGACTTAAGCATCGGAGTGTTCCCGCCAGCTCACCCTCAGTCTCTTCGATCTTACTGTCTTTCTTCATAGTGCAGATTCAACCAGGAATCAGAAGGCGTGCCACAACATCAATCAGAAACTATGCATCAACATCGTGTAATCAACAATCTGTTGGTTTGGCAACTCTACAATAGAAAACCAATAAATCAGGATAAAAAAAGACTGGAATAATTCATAAAAATAAGTAAATAAAAAAGGAAAGGAAAGAATAGATGGAAGAAGATGACAAAACGGAAGAAGGGTAGGAGACGAGAGGGGATATGTGTTATTTCACCCAAGAAAAGAAGAAATAGTTGGTACAAAAACCAAATAGTATTCTGCAGGTATTCTGCTATGCTTGTTTTCACCCAAGAAAAGAAGTAGGCGTCAATACAAGTATGGGAGAACCGTTGCTCTCCATGAATGGCGATATGGGGGTGGATGTGCGAAATTTGGGGAATTTGGAGAAGGGCGGGTGAATTAAATTTTCATCCATTTCGGGGGCTAGTGCCAGAAATTTAGGAAAATGTCTATTTTAACCTCCGTATTATAAAAATATCCTTATATTTTAAGGGTAATTGAATAAATATGTGTGATTTAATAACATCACAATGATCATTAAATATTAATATTAATATTAAATAATAGAATAATGATAGAGATACAACTTTTTGACCCAATTTAGCCAAACTTCTCTTTTTTGGTAATTTTTTTAAAAAACCAAAATTAAAAATTAAAAAATTTATGAAGTAATAACACCTTATGTGGTCATTTTTTATTTTGTATTTAAAAAATAAATGTATTTTTCTTCAGAAAAATGGTATTTATTTATTTTTTTTAAATGGCCATTATTGTGAAGAAAAATACTATATTTAAAATATATATATACCAAATAAAAAAGATCACATACGATGTTATTACTTAAAAAATAATAATAATAATGTCCAAATAAAAGAAAAGTTGGGCTAAAATTGGGTTTCTATCATTTCTCTAAATAATAAAAGTGAATAATATTATTAATGCTTAATCATATAATCATTAGATCGTGTGATCTAAAATCAAAGATCATATGAATTGTTAGAGATCATATGATAATACTTAGATCATGTTACCACATACTTAGGAGTTATGCTCATTATAACTCAAAATTATCATATTATTAAATGATAATCGTTAGATCATATGATCATACATAGGATTAATTATGATCATTATGACTAATTGATCATATGATCTTAGATATTGGACCATGTAATCTAATGATTATATGTAACTATTGATAATACTATGTTATATTAATTATATTCATATTATATAGTGATTATATAAATCATATGGTCTTACGAAATTCATATGATCATATTTAGGAATTAGGATAACTATGATGACTATATATAAGTCATAATGCTCATACTTAATTATCATAGATATTATGAGGCATTAAAAATTTGAAATATGGTCGTAAATTGCATTAAACACATTCCATTGAAAATTGCATTAACCAAGTTCATATATCCCTAATTGAAAAACCCAATACAATATCTAGTTATAAAACAAAAAACAAAACTATAACATTGTTAATTAGCCTTAAAGTCATGTCTACCGTACATATAAAAACTTCTACAATCTACTACATTGCATTTTTTGGTCAGGCGGAATTAGTAAGATCTTTCACTATTGCCTAAAGTTTTCAAATAGGGGTCTCAACTCAGCTATATCTGCCCTCAATGCCGCTCTTTCTTGTGCATCGTCCTGTATACAACAAACAATTAGAACATAGTCAACAAACCCAAATGAATATAATACAAAATAACTCAGTTTAGGAAATAGATGGATTATAATTTAACCTCTATTTAAATTTTGATCTAATCATCTGAATTATTCATTTTAAAAGATTATACCGTCAAATTTCATATGGTTTTAGACTCTCATATAGTGATTATATAAATCATATGACACAGTCACCAAGAACATGCATTTATTATCTTAATATGAGTCATTAAAATTTTGAAATTTATATTAATTTATTGGGTAAATATATAATAACACCTTGGGTTTACCCTCAAGAATTATAAAATGCTTAAGTTTTTTTTTTTTAGAAAATTTACTCCCTGGGTGTAAGGGAACTACAATAAAATCCCTACCGTCACTCTTTTCCTAACGGCCGTTAACGGACCCAAAATGCACCGTTTTGGTTGATTAAAATAATAATTTTTTAAATTTTAATTTTAAATCTAAAAATTAAAAAAGAAAGAGAAGAACAGGGGGTGGCCGATCCACCCACAGTGGTGGCTAGCCACCCCTAAGGCCATGGGGGTGGCTCGGCCACCCCCAGACAGGCCCGATCCACCCACAGTGGTGGCTAGCCACCCCCATGGCCTTAGGGCCACCCCCTGTAAAAAAAAAAAAAAACGTGAAAGAAGAAGAAGAAGAGTGGATGGCCGATCCACCCACAGGGGGTGGCCAAACCACNCTTCTTCTTCTTCTTTTTTTTAATTTTTTTTTTAAATTTTTAAATTTAAAATTTTTTAAATTTTTAGATTTAAAATTTTAAAATTAAATTTTCAAAAATTAATATTTTAATCAACCAAAACGGTGCGTTTTGGGTTCGTTAACGGCTGTTAGGAAAAGAGTGACGACATGGATTTTATTGTAGTTTCCTTACACTCAGGGAGTAAATTTTTGAAAAAACAAACCTAAGCATTTTATAATTTTGGAGGGTAAACCCAAGGTGTTATTATATATTTACCCTAATTTATTTTAAAATATCGAATTAATTAAAGAACTATTCTTGAATTGCATATTGAATTAACCAAAATAAATTCAAATTTAATTTTTTTTTTTTATATTTCAAATATTATTTGATAAGAATTATAAAGAATATTGACAAATGTAAATATGAGAATGCTAATAAATAAAAATTTCATTTTTTCTTCTCTCTAGGGTTCTCTCTGAAACCTTGGGGTGAAGCGGCAAACCTCTATCCTTTGAGAAGGGTGAGAGGCGGCGAGGGTGTGGTACTGTGCGAGAGTGGTGAGGATTTTGAGTGGAAGGTGAATATGGAGGAAGACCTAGCGAAACAGTGGGAGAGACTCAACTTACTAGACGCAGAAACAGAGGAGGTGGAGGCACCAGATGCAGCGTTAGAGCCATTGGTAGACAGAGGTACGGCTTGTGCCGTGGGAAAGTTGTTGGCCGAGAGGACTGTGGGGAAGGAGATTTTGAAGACTCCTATGATCAGAGCCTGGCAACCAACATGATGGGTTTCATTCAAAACTTTAGGACCCAATCTGTTTCTTATTGAATTTCAACATGAATGGGACAAAGTGAGAATTATGGAGGGGCGCCCATGGAAGTTTGATAGAGACCTGTTCTCTATGGCTGATTTTGATGGAAGAACTCCACCATCAAAATTGGAGTTTGACAAGGTGCCTTTTTGGGTTAGGATGTATGATATGCCGTTAGCGTGCATGAGTAAAGAGATGGGCCATCGCATTGGAGCCTCGATGGGGGTTGTTGAGGAGGTGGATGTTGATGAGGCCGGAGTGGGTTGGGGGGAGTTCTTGCGTGTTCGAATCGTTCTGGACGTGACTAAACCACTTTCAAGGGGCCGTTTCCTTAAACTTAGAGACAGGACCATCTAGATCACCTTCCGCTACGAAAGGATTCCTAGGTTCTGCTTTAAGTGTGGAGTTATCAAACATGGTGTTCGAGGGTACGTGAAACCTGGGGGGAGAAATCTGTCGGAGAACGAAAATCTGAAGCAGTTTGGTCCCTGGCTGAGAGTATCTCCACCGAACAGATTTGGGGGAGGTGGAGGGGGTCGAGAGAAATACAAAGAGGCAAAGGAGGGGTATGCCCAGCCATCAAACTCTGTTGCATCAGAGTACCGAGCCAAAGGGAAGTCGAAACAGGGGGAGTCAGGAGGTGCAGGTAGTGCCGGAATTGATGAGGGTTCGTCAGAGACCTCGCAGGGGACAGCAAAGGATGGGAATGGTAAGATGCTGAACATTAAAGAGGGGGAACAAACTGATGGGATTGCAGGAAAACAAATAAGGAATGAAGACAGGGAGTTCAGTGGAAGGAAAAGAAATTACTTACAAGATGACGAGATCTCTGGGGGGTTTATAAGGAAGGAAGGAAAGGAACTTAATTGGAAGATACGGAGTACACAAGGTAACGGGTTCACAGGGAAGGAAAGAAGGAATGATGAAGAGGAGGTTAATGCAAACAATAAAGATAGTAACTTCAAAATGAACGTGACAGTGAATAAGAACGCAAGTGGAGGAGATGACAGTAATATGGTCTTTAATGAGAAGATCTTGACCCCCAAAGGAAGTAACATTTATGTGGGTCAATGGGACAGCATTAAAGAAAAAATGACATGGCAGGCGGTGGAGAAGGGAGCTGAGGTGGTGGGCAAGTTTAATCTGGAAAGCTCTATTAACCACGTGGAAGTCAGGTCCCCAAAAATCATGACAGACAAGAAAATCGAAGTAGAAAGGGGCCCATTCATGTCAAGTAGTTTGAAGATGGAGATAGTCGCAGGAAATCATGCTGGGAAAAAAATCAAGAAGCATGGGGACACTAAAGGAGATAATAAAGGGGCGAAGAGTTAGGCGGGGAAGAGGAAAATGCAGGGGGGAAAATATGAAACTGACAGAGAGGGCGGGAAACGAAACAAGGCCAATATGGATGGACATGGAGTTTGTAGCAGTGCATCGACGGGAGCTGTTAAACAGCCCCGCCAGTTGAAATGAGTTTTTTAAGTTGGAATTGCAGAGGGCTTGGGAACCCTCGGGCAATTTGAGACCTCCACTCTATGGTGAAGGAAAAATGACCTGTTTTGGTTTTTCTTATGGAAACCAAAATTTGTAATAAAAATATGGATTTCTTGCCAATAAAATTGAAGTTTGATTATATTTTTGTTGTTGATAGTGTGGGGCGCAGCGGAGGGCTTATATTATTGTGGAAGAATGATATTAATGTTGAAATTCAAAATTATAGTCGCAGGCACATAAATGCAATTGTTTCCTTGGGAAGGGATGGGGCAAAATGGAAATTTTCTGGAATATATGGAAACCCGAAAACTGCAAAGAGAAAAGAAACCTGGGCCCTTATGCGTTATTTATCCAATGTACAGCCTATTCCTTGGCTTTGCATGGGAGACTTTAACGAAATCCTTAATCAATCGGAGAAGTGGGGAGCTATTACTCGTGCCAATGGACAGATGGAAGCCTTTAGGTGAACCCTTGAAGACTGTAGCTTATGTGATTTGGGCTTTAAAGGGGTCAAATACACATGGAGCAATGGAAGGTACATAGGTGAATTTACCAAGGAGAGGTTGGATAGAGTGGTAGCAAATTTAGATTGGAGGAATTTATGGAGTGATGCAGAGGTTCTAGTGCTTGCTAACAGAAGTTCCGATCACCACCCAATATTAATGCAAGTAAACAAAAATGAGGAGAACGCCAAGAGGAGGGGGAAGCCATTTCGGGTTGAATCATCCTGGGCAATCAGACCAGATTTCAAAGAGGTGATCCACATCGGCTGGAATTCAGGAACATACAGAAGGAATAAGTGGGAAAATGTGAAAGGGAAATTGGCGCAATGCCAAAAAACCATTCAAATATGGGTGAAGAAAAGTGCCTAAGCAGTTGAGGGGATTATAAAAGCAAAAACAAGAGAGTTGGAGAAAATCCAAGAAGGGCAGAGGGTTTTAATAGGGAAGAAGAAAAAGTCTTAAGAGGGGAAATAGACGAGCTCCTGGTGCAAGATGAATTGAAATGGAAATAGCGTGCAAAGGAGGAGTGGCTCAAGAGCGGAGATAGAAACACCAAGTATTTTCATGCTTGTGCCACACAAAGAAGAAGACGGAATACGAATGACCAAATCCATGATGGAGGTGGAAGATTGTGCAGAACGGTTGAATCCATTGAGGAGGCGTTTGTGAATTTTTATGGAGAACTTTTCACCTCGGCAAGCCCAACAAATATGGAGGATTGCACGGCCTCAATCGCTTCTAAGGTATCCACTTCTATGAACAATAATCTGGTAGCAGAATTCACAATTGAAGATGTCAAGAAGGCGTTGGATCAAATGGCTCCCAATAAAGCTCTTGGCCTAGACGGATTTACAGCGGGCTTTTACCAACAACATTGGGACATAGTGGGGTCTGAGGTATGTGAAGCTGCTCTATATTTTTTTAAAAATGCTAGTATGGATGGTGTTATAAACTCCACTAATATTGCATTGATCCCCAAGAAAAAGACTCATGTTAGTGTGACAGAGTTTAGACCCATCAGTCTGTGTAATGTGGTGTACAAGATTATTACAAAAGTACTGGCCAACAGACTCAAGGTAGTACTCCCCTCTATCATATCCCCAAACTAGAGTGCATTTCTGTTAGACAGGCTTATCACTGATAACATTTTAGCAGCATATGAGACTATGCACTCCATGCATACTAAAATGTGGAGCAAGGTGGGATTTATGGGTATTAAACTTGATATGAGTAAAGCATACGATCGGGTTGAGTGGGGATTTTTGGAAGCGGTTATGACTAAACTGGGCTTCGCAACTGGGTGGATAAAATTGGTCATGGAATGCATTACTACAGTGCGGTACTCAATTGTTGTAAATGGTCATCCGGTAGGCAACATTATTCCAACCAGAGGTCTCAGACAGGGGGATCCTCTTTCCCCGTATTTATTTATTTTATGTGCAGAAGCCTTGAGCAGTATGATCACACAAGCAGAAGCCAAAGGAGTGATTACAGGAGTGCCAACCTCACCTAAGGGACCAAGGTTGAGTCACCTATTTTTTGCAGACGACAGTCTTCTGTTCTGTAAGGCGAACTCCGTGGAATGGAGACGACTTACTACAATTTTAGAGAAGTATGAAATAGCTTCTGGACAAAAATTAAATAAGGAGAAGACCTCTCTATTTTTTTCTCGCAATACTAGTGAGGCTAAGAGGGAGGAGATCACTCAATGTTCAGGTTTGAAAGCTACGGAGAAGTATGAAAAATATTTGGGGCTACCTACCTTGGTAGGGAGGTCGAGGATGAAAGCTTTCAAGGGAATTAAAGATAAAGTGTGGGCGCCACTAAATGATTGGAAGGTTTATTTTCTCTCACAGGCAGGAAAAGAGATATTAATTAAGGCAGTGATCCAAGCCATACCCACGTACTGTATGAGTGTTTTCCAACTACCTGTGTCTTTATGTAAGGAGCTCAACAGCCTTATGCAAAGATTTTGGTGGGGTCACAAAGAAAACACGTCGAAGATTCATTGGATGAAATGGGAAAAAATGGGTATGTCAAAATCGAAGGGTGGCATGGGGTTCAGAGATTTGGTCATGTTTAACAAAGCTCTCTTGGCCAAGCAGGTATGGAGACTACTGCAAAATCCTAATTCATTGGTGGCAATAATAATGAAATGTAAGTATTTCCCACGATCATATTTATTTGAGGCCAAGATAGGGTCTAGGCCCTCACTAGCGTGGAGGAGTATGCTATCAGCTAGAGACTTAGTCCATCAAGGGGCTATATGGAGAATAGGGAATGGGGAAAGCGTACGGATATGGGGTGACAGGTGGCTACCCAAACCCTCCTCTTTTTCGGTTCATTCACCAAGGTTGTATCTGCCGGAAAATTCCTTAGTCGGTGCATTGATCGATCGGGATACCAAAAAATGGAATAGAAGCCTTATTGAGCAACACTTTTTGGAAGAAGAAAGGGAAATCATTCTAAATATTCCCCTCAGCCCACTCCTGCCGAGAGATAGACTTATATGGAGGTGCACCAAGAAGGGCGAATTTTCGATGAGAAGCGCCTACCACCTGGGACTGGATATTCAAACGGTAGTGAATCCAAGTAGCTCCATGAAGTCTGACGATAATGAAGTGTGGAAGGTGTGCTGGAATTCAAACGTCCCTCCTGTGGTTAAAACATTTATATGGCGTGCATGCCACAACCTGCTGCCGACAAGAGTGAACTTACGCCGAATAGGGGTTTGTGAGGAAGCTTCATGCCCAATTTGTCTGCATGAGGAGGAAACTATTGAGCACGTAATTTGGGAATGTGCTTCTGCCAGTGATGTATGGAGTGGGAGTAGTATTAAAATGCAAAAGTGCAGAAGGAGCGAGGGCGGCTTCCAACAAATCCTCTCGGAGGTAGTCAAAAGGTGCGACCAAGAAGGAGTGGAATTGTTCATGGTTACTGCACGGAAAATCTAGATGCGACGCAACCAAGTGGTATTTAGTGGAGAGTTTAACCCCCCCAACACACTGCTACGGGAAGAAGAGATGGCACAGAGGGAGTTCAGAAAAGCAACCTCCCTGACCAACCAATTACGAGCTGGTAGCTCTGCCACGGAAGAGGAGAAATGGGTGCCTCCCCCCAGAAACACTGTCAAGATCAATTGGGATGCATCGGTGGACACAGTTAAAAAGGTAATTGGAATGGGCTATATTGCACGGGACGATAAAGGAATGTTTTTAGCTGCTATCAGTAAACAAGAACAAATGGTAGTGGAGCCGGCAGTAGCTGAAACATTAGCAGCTTTGAATGCCATACTTTGGTGTCAGGAGTAGAATTTTAAAGAAATTATCTTTGAAGGGGATGCTCTGCAAGTGGTGAAGGATGTCAATACGGATGAGCAATGCAGCAATTACTACGGCCACCTGGTGGAGGATGTGAAGCATGGACTGAGGAGTTTGACTTGTGCAAGATTCTGCCATGTACCTCGCTCAGCCAATGCAGCTGCACACGAATTAGCTTCTTTAGCTAGGACCCATGTCACTGATGTTATTAGGTGGAATAAAGCATCAGTGGTATTGTACAGAGGGAAGGTCTATACACCACCTCTTGATTTTTTAGCTCTTTTGAGCAAGAATAAGATTACACGACAATATTTTTCTTCAAAAAATAAAAAAAAATAAAAATTTACTTATTTCAAATAAAATTTGAATTTTTAATTCAAGATTTATTACCAAATTTTCCTTAACTATCATTAAATGTGCATAGTAATTGCTCAACGATTAAATAACTTACAAATAAAATTATATTCTTTTCTTTAAAAAAAAAATTATATTCTTTGAATTGCATTAAACACCAAGTAAATAGTAATTAATGGTAAAAATAAAAAAATGGTGCGTTTTTGGTATTTGCTAATTAAGGATTTGTATTTAATTTACCTAAATTCTTGTAAAACGCATTGAACCGTTCAATGTTTTTGATTAAATGTGAGCCGTTAATGCGTGATGGTGGGTTGCATAAACTCAAAAGGCAATAATCTTAGGAAAATGTTAGGGGTTTTTTCATAGTGTTCTTCTGGGTTCTTTCAGACTTATGTAAAATATGATTTAAGAAAAAATAAAATTGTAGTGGCCTCCACCACCGGTTTTTTTAGGCATTAACACTAAATTTGAGGCATTAGCACTAAATTTAGGATGATCAAATCTATTTTGGGTGATACCATCTCTAAAGGGTTAACCTTCAACCCTTAGGTTTTAGTTTTGAATCCAAAAATAAGTTTTAAAGCATTAGAACCTATATATTAACTCACTGTTAGCAAAAAAACGGTACTACAATTTTATTTTTTCTTAAATCATGTTTTACGTAAGTTTGGGAGAACCTATCAGAACACTATAGGGAGAACCCCTAGCAAACCTCATAATCCTATGTCTCGCATGTTTATCACCGCACAAAGATCCAATGATTTCATTTAATCATCAACTAAGATCTTTTATTCTATGGTTAAGATCAATCACTGGGCAACGTGGAGCGTAATTGCACGTGAAGAAACTCACAGTTAACAATTTCTTTGTGCCTGACGATCACACTTATCGAGGCCAAAAATTATACCTTGATTTTTAATATGAGCCGTTAGATTATTTTCTATTTAATCTAAGCCGTTGGTGATGGGAAAATGGGATCCAACTGTAGGCCACCTCATGCTCTGCAAATTATATGGTGCTTTAAATGATCATGAGCTCAATCTTATAGATTTGATCTAACGATTTAAGTTAACTCTTTAAATCATAATTAACGCTCAGGATCACAACATCCACTCATTTAAGCTATACACGGCCATATTGAATCATTAATATTGTTTGACTCTTGCATTTATGGCCAAAGAATGCATCTTCCTTTTTTATTTTGAATTTCATTAAACACATTACCTTAAGAAATTTAATTAATCAAATAAATACAAATTTAATGTATTTTTTTTTATTTCAAATATTTTTTAATATTAAGTTATATATATATGTATGTATGTATTTTTAAATATAAAATTATATTCTTGCATTAAACACATTCCTGAAAATTTGCATTAACTAAAATAAATTCATTCCGTGGCTTTTTATTTCCTGCATTTAATTTTATTGCATTTCATTTATTGTGAATTTCAATGCCATGTCTGACTCTCTCTCTCTTTACACTGGTGTAATTGCAGTTTTTATTGTCTACAAGGGGTAGCTCAATCGGCTGTAGACTACGCCTAATGAAGCGGAGGTCACAACTCACAAGTTCGAATCTCCCCTCTCCATTCCCTTGTATGGACATGTAAAAAAAAAAATGAAAAAATTACAGTTTCTATTCCCAAAATTATGTTTTATTTTAAAATTCTTTTTCTTATCATATTTCTTCTTTTCTTACTTCAACCTTCAGGAAGACTCCTGAGAAAATGGACGGGAATTGTCTTGCTGTGTTCGTGATGTTCTGGTTGACAAGAGATTCAGCAATTGTGTGTCAATTAATGGACGGGAAGACAAACGAGAAGAAGAAGAAACAGGGTAAAAAGATAGAGGACCCGTCATCTTTCCCCCTAATTTCTTTTCCTACTGTGTGGCTGCTGAGAAAGTGGAGTTTCAATTTTTTTTTTAATTATTTAATAAAATTAGTATCAATATTTGTTTAATATATATTGAGGATGGAAAACTAGGATATATGTGGAAAATTTTTACCTGCATGAAGGAAATTTTCTGGCCCTTTCCGCCCATGTCTTCAACTCTGAAGTATGAGTATGAAAGATATAACTGAACATTCAAATAAGGATCAGAAATCTCAAATGATGCCTTTCCCGAAATGGACAGCTTTTTTTTAAAACGCTGACTCAGCTGAACCAGGGACGACGTTTAGATGAAACGCGCTACCATTGTTGGTCTATCCCCGGCGTCCGCACAACACATCGGCAGATGTTGTTTTCCTAGGCGTTTTCCGTAAACGCCGAAACTGGAAACGCTGGCTTTATGCCAATCTCTCAATCTTTCACTCAACAAGCAAGGAAAGGGTTCTGGCAGCCTAGATGCGTACCAGAGTATGGAAATGGGCGTGTGGAATGAGAGGTGGGGGTGGGTATTTATAAAGAAAGTTCACCACTAACTCCCTGTCAAAGCAGCGGACGTCTAGCAACCCTAGTGTACGTTCGGTGCTATTGTACAGTGGTCCAAAGGGTGTCTCGTACGTCCATGTATTACTCATAGGGTATTCCAAAAAGTAACATATGTCTATGTGGTCCCACATACGTCCGCTGTACGGTTTGCAAAGTGTACGTCCGGTGGTCTCCTCACGTACGTCCGCACTAAAAACAGCAGCGTACGTCCGCCTGACCTAGCGTACATCCACCTCCAGAGAGTTAGTATTTGGCTTCTATTTTCTAAGGGATTAAAGTGTGGTTAAGTTAACGCTAGGAGTTTTGGGCCTCGTTAAAATATCTTTATTGAAAACCTTTGTTGATTGCTCTTATGGAAAATATTTTAATTAATAAAAATGTTTGTTTTTACCGGGGTATTACACAAAGGTATGTGACCCAATCCAAAAAACAACTTCACACAGCCCTACTTCCTAAAACAAGCAATCCCAAAAAGGTCACAATTTTTCGCTCTATTAGCCTTTTCAACATCCTATACAAAATTCTGTCCAGGGTACTAGCTAATAAATTGAAAGTTATTTTATCTCACATTATTTTCAACAATCAAAGTGCTTTCATTCTGGGTCGCTTGATCTCAGATAATATTTTAGTAGCCTATGAAACTTTACATACAATGCATTCTCGTATGTGGGGAAATGAGTGTTATATAGTTCTAAAAATTGATATGAGCAAGGCTTATAATCGTGTGGAGTGGGTCTTCTTGGCTGAGGTCATGATGAAACAGCTGGGGTTCACTTCCAAATAGATTGACTTGATTATGAAGTGTATTACTTTTGTCTGATATGCTGTTATTGTTAATGAGCAACCTGTGGGCCATATATGTCCAACTAAAGGGATACGACAAGGGGATCCTCTATCCCTCTATCTTTTCCTTCTTCGTGTTGAGGCCTTGAGCTCCCAACTCCAATAGTATGAACGAATCAGATAGCTAAAAGGAGTGCCCACCTTTATTGGTGAACCTAGGTTAAGGGCATGTTTGAGATTATGTTTGGGAGGCCTAAAAATGCTTTTAATACTCAAAAAGCCCATTTGAAGAAAAAATTAATCGTTTGATAAAAAAATTAAAAGCCCTTTTAAGGGTCCAAAAAGCCTAAAAATGGCTAAAAAACACTTTTGGCAAAAGCTTAAAAATGAAGCTTTTGTCCAAAAGCTCTTTTTGACTTAAAAACTATACTTCTCAAACTCAATCCCAAACATGCTCTAAATCATTTATTCTTTGCTGATGACAATTTGTTTTTTTGCAAAGCTAACTTGGTTGAATGGAAGTATCTATCAAATATCCTTGAAGTCTAGGAGAGCGTGTCGGGGCAACGGCTTAGCAAGGATAAGACCTCGGTTTTCTTTAGCATAAATACTAGTTAGGAGGCTTGAGATTGTCTTCTCTGAGTGATAGGAGTTCCCATTTTGCAACAGTTTGATACATACCTGGGATTACCTGCACTAGTGGGTAAGTCTCGCATAAGCGAATTCTAGAATATAATTGATAGGGTTAGGAGGAGGGTGACTAATTGGAAGAAAAAATTCTTGTCTTAAGCAGGAAATGAAATATTGATAAAAGTGGTGGTCCAAGCAATTCTGACTTACAGTATGAGTGTCTTCTTATTTCCTAAAGCACTATGTAGGGAACTAAATTCCATTATGTAGAAATTTTAGTGGGTCACAAAGAAAATGATAGGAAGATTCACTAGATGAGTTGGGAGAAAATAGGGTATGCAAAATCTCAAGATGGGATGGGGTTTCGCGATCTCATTTGTTTTAACAAAGCACTTTTAGCCAAGCAATGTTATCAATTACTGTAAAATCCGGAGAGCTTGGCTAGGAGAATCATCAAAGCAAAGTATTATCCTTGCGGTTCCCTATTGGGGGCAAACCTCATAAGTAGACCCTCCTTTGCTTGGCAAAGTTTATTGTCGACAAGAGAACTACTTAGAGAGGGCTTAATTAGTGTATTGGGGATGGCTATACTGCTCAAATTTGGAGTGATAAATGGTTGCCAAGGCCCACATCCAATGTTTTCCATGGTATGGTCTACTTCCGAGGCCCACATCCTATTTAAATTTTATTTCGAACATAGCATGGTTTTTTGAGTATGTTATCGAGCTTAGATTCCGTTTATTTATTTTTCAAATGAACTCGAATATATATTTTTAGTAAATTTAATATATATTTTTTTGTAAATTTATGTTAATAATTAGTTTCTTAATTATTGTAAATAAGAAACAATTAGTTTCTTAATTATTGTAATTTATGCTAATAATATAGATTCAATATATATTTTTAGTAAATTTATGCTAATAATTAGTTTCTTAATTATTGTGAAGATAAGCATTAGCTATTTAATTGTTTTGAATATTTTATCATTTGAGTTAATAAAATAAATAAATTTATAAATTTTTATTTAAAAACTTATAAAAAATTAACTTCAGAAACCTTGTATATGTAATAAATCATACATAATTTTTTGTTATGAAATTTATTATTTATATTATATTATCTAGAATTTTAAACAATCCTATCAAAAGTCTATATGTATTGTTTACACTACACGCATATAGGGTAAATAATTCCCTTTAATCATTTTTTTTTTTTTTATTAATTAAAAGGGTAGGCTTGGGAGACAAATTGTGGCTATTCTACTAGGGCGTGACCATAATAGCACATACTCACTGGGAGCTAACAGAAAGGGTCTAGACACCCTTTTATCATCTTAAATATTTAACATTTTCTCATTACAAAGTTATAAATAATAAAATAAAATTATACAAATTTATACGAGTTTGACTTGTTTAATAAAAGAGCCAAAATTCCTATTAGGGGAAATTAGCTTTACCCCCCATGAACTACCACTCTCTCTCCATTTGCCCCCATGAACTATCAAGGTTACTTAAGACCCCCCATGAACTGCCCTTTCCCTACCAACGGCCTCCTACCGTTAGTCAAGAACGTTAAACATGATGGTCAACGTGAATAGTACCATGAACAGTGTCGTTGACTGACGGAATAATGTCGTAAACAGTACAGTTGACTGTTACGTTTGACGCCTTTAACTAACGGTAGGGGGTCGTTGGTAGCAAAATGGCAGTTCATGGGGGGTCTTAGGTAACCTTGGTAGTTCATGAGGGTAAATGGAGAGAGAGTGGTAGTCTATGGGGGGTAAAGCTAATTTCCCCTTTCTATTAAGCTTGATTTGTTTAATAACCAAACCAAACTCAAAGTCAAGTTTATATGAATCAAGGTTGAGTTGTTTACAAACAATTCAGTTCATTTAGATAATCATAATCTATAAGTTGTGAGCTGCGTTCAACAAAAAGAAAATTTACCAAGAAACTTTTCAGTAGTCAACATTGTCCTAAGAGAACTTAATTAGGGAAAAAAAAAAATAAATTTCTTCTTAAAAAGTATTCTTTTTTGTACAAGTAAAATTTGACGGTGACACTTAAAAAAAAATATGGTGACAACCCACTATGGAGACTCATTATATGTGACAACTTTCGAATTATGATCATCTTCTGTTCAAATAATATCTAGTTAGTTATAGTGGAGGGGTATTTTTCTCTTTTTACTTTTTGAGGGAGTAAAATATACTCTACTATCATGTTCCTTCGAATTGGCAGAAGGCTCTTGAACTGCAATTATTAGGTCGGTAGGTCGTCATAACAACTCATAGTCGCCTTTACACATCGGACACTCAACTTTACGCTGCATGCAACTTGCCCCTCACATGAACTTGGAGGTGTAAATGACTCAATAAGGCAATTTTATTTTTTATTTTCTCTCTGAGCGACTAGAAGCCAAAAGGGATGCTTAAATTTAAAAGATAAAGGACAATATTATATGGATCATAATGTTATCAGAAGAATTGTTAATGACAATAGCTTGGAACTTTGGAAGTAAAATGTTCATTAAGCTACTTAAGTGTGAGAATTTTATTTTAAAGAGCAATGCAATTCTTTAATTTATCACTCATTTTATATTGGCTGGCGTGACATGTTTTAAGTAGCTTTTCATGTTATCAACCTAAAAAAATTAAAAGAAAAACTATTTAAAACACACTGTGTTCATAAAAAATGAGAGTAAAGAGTAATATAACATCACTTTTTTTTTTTAATGATTAACTATTAATTGGCTAAGTTAGCAATAAAATTAGAAAAACAAAAGCAAGCGTGGAACATTCATGTTAACAAAGAAAAAAAAAAAAAAAAGGAACCACAATTGCATAAATAATAAGTGGTTAGGTATACTTTAGGGCATAAATTCAAAATCCGCAATAAAAATTTGCATGCGTGATTAGTGTATACCACCATGGGTCTCACTGATGTCATAATGGATCTGGCCTGCGATTCTCACCATCTAAGCCACTCTTTTAGAATTTCCAATAGACAAATGCTATTATTATCACATGTATAATAGCCACTTTGGTTCCCCACATACCCTTTTTAATTAGAAAAAAATAAGGACTTTCATAAAATTCTTCTAATAAAAAATTCTATGTTGTTGGTGTGACTCCCATGATCTTTTTGCCTTATACGGAAGATTTGAGATTTGAGAAAGAAAATGAAAAGTAACTAATTAAAGAAACAAAAAGGAAAAAGAACTACGTATATTGCATGCACAAAAATTATCTTCTAATTAAATACGATTAATTTTGTGCACAAAACTTTCGGATCTTTATTATAATATCATTTAAGAGTACTACAAGGATTTAAAACTTTCTAGAAAATATATATATATATATATATATATATTATTGGATAGAAGATCAGGATAATATTTACCGACGTGTTAAGAAAGCAAATGAAAGGAGGATTAATGTTATCTCAACAACCTTTATTGAACATATATAGATTTGATTATACCATGTGGGTGACCGCTTCAAACAAACTTATTCATGTTCTGAATCTCGATTTCAGAACATCTTTTTGCCTAGTGTCTACCCCCCCACACTGGAATTGGAATATATATTTGCTTCGTAACTAAGCTCAGCATCAGAAGCATATGAGCTAAGCAAGTATGACATCAGGAGTGTTACGTACGTGAGCTAAGCCATGGCAATTAAAGATCCATTTGCGATATATTCCTACCTGCGTGTGTTATATATATATATATATTCGGGGTTGGACTGAAGTTTAATTGTACTAGGAAGGAAAGCTAAAGCTAGCTAGCTTGTGCTATTCATTTCAAGAGCATGGCGTATAACCAGGCGGAGCTTGCCAAGATTGCGGCGGAAGGGTTTGCTATTATAGACAAACACTTTGTGCGGCCCAAGAGGAACGGTCACGGTAAGGTTGCTCCCATCCCTCCTCCGGGAAATCCTCAGATGAAAGAAGCTATAAACAAAAGCAACATGCCAAGTGGCTTCAATATTCCTGCGGGCCAAAATTTCCGTGGCCGTTAATTGGTACAGAAGATGGATTGCTATATCCTCTCTCTCTGTATATATATATATGTGTGTATCAAAATAAAGTACTCTTCTTGTTGTATTTAAGCAACATAGATCCGATCGGCTGGAATAGAAGATTGGATGTACTTTGTAACTAATTACCTGGTTATATATAAGTTAATCTCCTTTCTTATCTTAATTACATCGTCTCTCTCTCTCTCTCTAGAGCTCAGGACAAGGACCAATTAAAAAGCATGCATGGATGTCTCATGTCCGATCAGTGGCTGAGCCACGTCTAGACTGGTAGGGCTATATATGCCTTCGATCGGTCCCAATAGTTTGAAAAAAAAAAAAAAAAAAAAAAATCTTATTTAATTCTCTAAGTATATATGAACAAAATTTTGAAGTAATTAGTTAATGGTGCTTCCAAATCGCACTAATTTTTTTTTCTTGGTGAGGGTTATGCTTTTAAAGAATGGGGTTTGTAACACCATTTATGAATTTGTGGGGTTTGTTTTTCACTTGGCAGAGATATTACAAGTTAGCTGAATTAATTGAGCGACACGTGTATAATGAGCTGGAAGTGAGTTTGTTAATTAAGAGGGTTAGAGCGGTTATACAATTGATTAGTTAGATAATTTGTTGACTATAATCTATTAGATGATTCCTTCGTATATGAGCAATATAAATACTAAACTCCTGAATTATTATTCATTAATGCAAATGATTTGAAGCTTCCATAGCTTTTCTCTCTAAAGCTTCCATAGCTCTCTCTCTAAGATTGTCTACGTACATTTCCATCTTGTGCATTACTCTGTTTTGTGAAAGAGAAGGAAGGCCGTGGCCCACAGTTCACATGAATTGTCATGAGCTTTATTTTGGTTTGGGCAGGATTAAAAATATATATATATTGTCAATTAATTAATGGCTTTATTAATGCCGTTTACAAATATCTAATGGCATGTTTCTTGTGTACCAACTTACTAAGAGCATTTCCAGTGGAATAGACAAATGACACTTTTATTTAAAATAGCTCATTAAATTTGTAAAATATCCTTTACATTGAAGAAAAAAAAGAAAAAAAGAAAAAAAAAGGATAAAATAGATATTTTATTAAATGAGCTAAAAAAAAAAGAAGCTACTTTCCTAAATTTTCATAAATTTTCTTTCCACGTCTTTTTTTCTCCCTCTCTCTCTCCCAAAATTTTCTTCCCACGTTTTTTTGTTTTTTTTTTTCATCCTCCCGCTATCTCTCCCTCCCTATCTCTCCCAAAACCTCTCCAGCTCTGTCTTCTTCCCACCTTTCAAGCTCTCTGTCTATCTCTCGGTAGATTGGTAAGCTCCTGTCTCTTGCTCTTTCTCTTTCTCTCTCGCTCTCCCCTATTTTCCCTTCTTGTAGGCAAGATTGATATGAGTGAGGCTGAGAGTGAAGATTTTGGCTTGATTGTTTGTAGATTGAGTATGAGTTTGAGGGTTTTCCACTCCGATTTTGAGTTTGGGAGTTTTCCGTAACTTTCTCTCTTCGTGAAAGCCAATCGCCTGAAGGTACGTCCCAATTGCTTCTTTTTATTTTTTCTTGATGATTTCAAATCGAAATAAGACCAAATTGCTTAGATTCTGATTATGTGTTGGGGTATTCTTTAGGGTTCTCTGTGTTAAGTTTGTGGTGTTATGTGACTGTGGGGTGTTCTGTGTTGGACTGTGTTTTGTGTATTTTAGCATTGGTGGAAACATTTCTTCTTCTTTTTAGTTCCTTTGTTTCTATTTGTTTGTTCCGATTTTGACAAAACTGATGTCGATAATCTGACCTTGGGCATAGACAACTATCAACTATTTGCTTGCTTCAGTGTAAACTCCCCACATCCTTATAAAATAGCCTTCTTTATGGACCTGTATACTTAATTTAGATGATGGTGAGTGAGCTGTATTCTAGAGAAGACTCCCTCCCTTCCCTCGAGATTGGTCCCAGGTCTTCCCCCCTCCTAGTGTTAGGAAATTAATCCTATTTCCCAAGACCCGTGAGATTCGAAAAATAAGAAGAATGTGGAATAACAAAGATTAGGCAATCACACACGATACAAAGATTTAAGTGGTTCGGCTTAACAAGCCTACATCCACCGGCGAAGACGATCTAGAGAAAATTCACTATCAAAAGATGAGTACAAGAGAGTAACAGGACGAGAAAACCACTCAAACCCAAAGCCCCAATTACACCCAATTCTCACTTTGCCCAAAGGAGAATAATAACAAAAAGGTAAAAATACTCTCTTTCTTGCTCTCACTTTTCTTTCAATTGTTGGCACACCACACCCCAAAAACACAAAAGCAAATATAATTTGTTTTGCTCTTATTTCTACCTACGGCCAGCACTAGCCTTTATATAGAAGACATAGTCGGTGCTTTTCTCTCCTTTGATAACTAGGACTCCATATAGAATAAGGAAAGAACACACCTTTCCAACTATGACTAGGATTCCATATACAACACGGAAGAAAAGCAAACCTTTCCTTCTTAGAGAAGGACAAAAAACCTTGGGGGCCCACCATAATTTCCTTGGTGAAATACAAGGCACGCACAACAATCTCCCACTTGACTTGAACTCCACCAAGTCACAACATAATGAATCTCCTCCGGATGTCTCCTCCACATGTCCTCAAGCTAGAAGACCAACTAAAGTTGCGCACAACTTCAGTTTCTCAATAGTCACTCCTTTTGTCAGCATGTCTGCAGGATTCTCAGTTCCACGAATCTTCTCAAATAACAATTGTTCACTTTCAAGAAGAGATCGAATAAAGTGATACCTCAACTGTATATGCTTTGTTCTTGAATGATACGCCGGGTTTTTCACAAGAAAAATGGCACTCTGACTATCACTGTGTAGAACGCCCTTCTCATTCTTCTTTCTCAACTAATTCAAAAATCCTTATAGCCAAACCATCTCCTTTCCAGCTTCTGTCACAACCACATACTCCGCCTCCGTAGTGGAAAGGGCTACAATTTTCTGTAACCTTGAGGTCCAACACACAGCAGTACCTCCCAGAGTATATATAAACCCTGTAGTACTTTTTCTGCTATCAACATCACTCGCTAGATTAGCATCCACGTAGCCCTGCAGCTTTAAATCTGCACCTGTGAAGCAAAGGGACATAACTGAAGTTCCTCTCAGATATCGCAAAATCCACTTGACTGCCTCCCAATGATGCTTCCCTGGATTACTCATGTACCTACCCACAACTCCCACTGCATTTGCAATATCTGGTCTACTACAAACCATTGCATACATTAGACTTTCGATAGCTAAGGCGTAAGGTACCTTGCTCATGTATGCTTTCTCTTTATCCATCTTTGGTGACTGATCCTTGGTTAGTCTAAAGTGACTCCCCAAGGGTGTGCTCACTAACTTAGCTTCATCCATGCTAAATCTGCTGAGAATCTTCTTCACATACTCTGTCTATGAAATCTTCAGTGTACTATTGGCCCTATCCCTGATGATTCTCATCCCAAGGATTTGTTTAGCAGCACCCAAATCCTTCATTGCAAACTGCTTTGACAGCTAGTTCTTCAACTTGTTGATTTCTTCCATACTGGCCCCTGCAATGAGCATATCATCTACGTACAAAAGTAGAATAATGTAAGAGTTCTTAAAACTCTTGACATAGCAGCAATGATCTGCATTGCACCTCGTAAACCCAATACTACACATGAAGCTGTCAAACTTCTTGTACCATTGTCTTGGAGCTTGTTTCAGGCCATACAAGCTTCTTCTTAGTTTGCACACTGAACTCTCTTTTCCCTGCACTGCGAATCCCTGTGGCTACTGCATATAAATTTCTTCCTCCAACTCACCATGAAGGAACACCGTCTTAACATCTAACTGCTCTAGATGTAAGTCCTCTGCCGCCACAATACTCAGCACAATTCTTATGGTTGTCATCTTCACCACCAGAGAGAATATGTCTGTGTAGTCAATTCCTTCTTTCTGCTAGAATCCCTTGACTACTAATCTTGCCTTGTAGCGTTTCCTACCATCATGTTCACCCTTTATTCTGAACACCCATTTGTTGTGTAAAGCCTTTTTACCTGCTGGCAACTCTGTCAGCTCCCAGGTCTGGTTAGTCAATAATGAGTCCATCTCATCCTTCATGGCTAACTCCCACTTGATTGAATCTTCAACCTCCAAGGCTTTCACAAACGTCTCTAGCTCTTTGAAATCCGTCAACAAAATATAAAACAGGGAGGGTGAAAAATGCTGTGGAGATTTAATGGTTCTGGTAGATCTGCGGACAACCACTGTCAGTGTACCCTGTTCAATATGTTGATTTGTTGTTCCTTCAACTTCTGGACCCTCTTCGGTCTCTGAATCCTTATCAACTTCTAAATTCCTTCGCTGAATTGCACTTTTAGAAATTTCATCTAGGTTGATAAATTCAGGCATTTCAGCCTCTAACTCTGCACTTACTGGTTTTGCACTTGAATTATTCTTATACACAACCATCTCATTACAAGTAACATTCCTACTTCTAATGATCTTCCGATTTTGATCATCCCAAAACCTATACCCGAATGCCTCATCCTTATAGCCAATGAAATAACATTTTATAGACTTAGCATCTAGCTTGCTATGAGCATCAGATTCAATATAGACATACGAAACACAACCAAAAACTTTCAAGTGAAAAAAATTTACTTCTTTTCCACTCCAGACTTCTTCAGGTAGTTTATGGCCCAAAGGAACTGATGGTCCTCTATTTATCAAGTAAGCGGCAGTACTCCCTGCATCCACCCATAAAGTTTTCGGTAGTCCAGCATGCAACCTTATACTTCTTGCACGCTCATTGAGGGTCCTGTTCATGTGCTCAACCACGCCATTCTGCTGTGGCGTTCCTAGAATAGTTTTCTCCATTCTAATCCCATTTGCCTTACAAAATTGTTTGAAACCCCCATCTTCGTATTCTCCCCCATTGTCTGATCTTAGGCACTTCAATTTTAGACCAGATTTTGTCTCTACCATGACCTTCCACTTCTTAAAAACTTCAAATACATTAGATTTAAGTTTTAAGAAGTAAACCCATACCTTCCTACTTGAGTCATCAATGAATGTGATATAATAAGGCGAGCCTCCAAGAGATGCAACTAGAGCGGGACCTCACAAGTCTGTGTGTACCAATTCCAGCTTTTTTGGCTTCGATGCTCTGCCAACTTTTGCGAAACTCACCTTCTTCTGCTTTCCTAGGATGCAGCCTTCACATAACTTAGACTCAACTGACTTTAACTCCGGTAATTTCCCCTTTGACAGAAGTACCGTCATCATTTTCTCGCTCATGTGCCCAAGCCTTAGGTGCCATAATTTTGAGTCATCACCTTTATCTGCAACAGCAATTGTATCTCTGTTGTTCGTCGTCATATAGAGAGTACCTGTCTTATAACCACGAGCCAAAATCCTGGCTCCTTTGCTCACCTTCCACTTTCCACCGTGGAAATGAATTGAATGCCCTTCATCATCAAGTTGTCCCATTGAAATCAGGTTCTTTTTCAGCTCTGGGATATGCCTGACCTTTTGCAGCTTCCATACTGAGTCACTATGAACTCTAATGCGAACATCGCCTATGCCCACAACATCCAGCACCGTTCCGTCAGCCAAATATACCTTCCCGAAATTTCCAACCACATAATTTTTAAGAATTTCATGGATTGGTGTGGTATGAAAAGAAGCTCCTGAGTCCAAGATCCAAGAATCAAGAGGACTGTCAACAGATAGAAGTAGGGCATCATGCACTTCTTCTGTTGCCATGACATTTGCGGTGTCATTGTCAGTCTTCTTCTTTAGCTCTCTGCAATTCTTCTTGAAGTGTCCTGTCTTGCCACAGTTCCAACACTCAGGTTGTCGTCCAAACCTAGATTTGCTCCTACCCTTCCTGGATTTAGATCTGCCCCTCACAAAGTTTCTCTCTTGACTTCTGCCCCTTGCTTCAAAGTTTAGGGCTGCACTAGAACCGGAGGTTTCACCAGAATCCCTCCTGCGAACCTCCTCACTAAGAACCGAATCCCTGACATCTTCATAGCTTAATTTACTCTTCCCTGTAGAGTTACTCACAGCCATCCTTACGGCTTCCCAACTATTTGGCAAAGACGCCAAGACAATCAACACGCGAATCTCATCATCAAACTCAATTTCAACCGAGGATAATTGATTTGTGATGGTGTTGAACTCATTGAGATGTTGTGCCACCAATGCCCCTTCCACCATCTTTAGGTTGAACAATTTCTTCATCAGATGCACCTTGTTGTTAGCCTACGGTTTTTCATACATACTTGATAAAGCTGCCATTAGACCTGCTGTAGTCTTCTCCTTTACAACGTTGTGTGCAACTGATTGTGACAATGATAATCTGATAACTGCCAGGGCTTTACGATCAAGTAGAGCCCACTTGCTATCATACATGTCGTCAGGTTGTTCTCCCAAAAGAGGTTGATGAAGATCCTTCCCATAAAGGATATCTTCAATCTACGTCTTCCAATATGCAAAATCTGTGCCGTCGAACTTCTCGATTCCTATCTTTCCTTTTTCTCTTGCCATCGCTCTCATTCGAACCAAAAGCTCTGATACCAGTTGTTAGGAAATTAATCATATTTTTCAAGACCCGTGAGATGCGAAAAATAAGAAGAATGCGGAATAACAAAAAAAGATTAGGAAATCACTCACGACACAAAGATTTAAGTGGTTCGGCTTAACAAGCCTACATCCACCGGCGAAGACGATCCAGAGAAAATTCACTATCAAAAGATGAGTACAAGAGAGTAACTGGACGAGAAAACCACTCAAACCCAAATCCCCAATTACACCCAATTCTCACTTTGCCCAAAGGAGAATAATAACAAAAGGGAAAAATACTCTCTCTTTCTTGCTCTCACTTTTCTCTCAATTGTTGGAACACCACACCCCAAAAACACAAAAGCAAATATAATTTGTTTTGCTCTTATTTCTACCTACGGCTAGCACTAGCCTTTATATAGAAGACATAGTCGGTGCTTTTCTCTCCTTTGATAACTAGGACTAGGACTCCATATAGAATAAGGAAAGAACAAACGTGTCCAACTATGACTAGGATTCCATATACAACACGGAAGAAAAGCAAACCTTTCCTTCTTAGAGAAGGACAAAAAACCTTGGGGGGCCCACCACAATTTCCTTGGTGAAATATAAGGCACACACAACACCTAGTTCTCGAGCTCCCACGAGCAAGAGAAGATCAAGCAGCCAGTCTTCCCTAGTCCACGAATTCATAGTTCAAATCACACACTCCCATAATCCATTTTCTCTTCGGAGAATTCACTTAAACCATTAATGTCAAATAAATAATACAATTTTGTGGGGTTAAATGGAAATATCCAAATACATGTTTTATTCTTTCAATAATCCATATTTATAGCAATGAAATCCTATTGTTCCTACTCTGAGAGTGAAGTGATAAATGACTGATTATTGTTTTGAATTTTTTTTGGTCCTGTTTATTTGCTGGCATCCGATTCAAATATGTGATATTCTATTTTTTTGGTTTTTACTGATTTTTTACATGAGATTGAAGTAAGATCCATCTAGTATTTTCTCTGTTAGCTTTTGGATATCTATTATGGTTTTCTTTAAGTTAAGCAACATGGAAGCTTTCTGAAAGTTCCTACTTTTTGTAAACCCACTTTTTGTTTGACTTATATGCTGATTTATTGTCAAAATTAGGTTATGTTGTTTCTCACTTCTGCAGAAGTAATTAATGTACAATGGAATTATATATCAGAATTGAAGGCAATTTTGCACGGCAAAAAACAGCCTATTGAATTATCAATTTTTCAGTATGGAAAAAAACATGCTTGTATGCTTATGCATGGGTTCGAATGTGTTTAAACTTTTTTTAACTTTAGACTGTTTTCCATGTTATTTAACATCTAGGTTTCCGAATGCTTATCTGCTTGTTGGATGCGGTTACTAACTCTAGAGTACATATTATAGGTTTTTAATTTTTTTTTAAGGATGGATTTGCATGATGATCCCTTTCTCGACCCTCTCATACACGAGAAAAATTATGATTTCAATGCATATAGGCTAGATCCTTTATATGAGACCATTGATTCCCAAGACACTCAATCTCAAATTGAATCCACCACTAAAAGAGTTCAACGGAAAGGAAACTTTACTGTAGAAGAAGACAACATATTAGTATCGGCTTGGCTCACTATTAGTATGGATCCAATTGGTACCGATCAAAAAGGCTCGACATTTTGGGGTAGAGTTCACGCGCACTATGAGAAATATAAGAAGCCTAATTGTTGTGAACGTTCAACAAACTCTTTAATGAATCGGTGGCAAATGATCCTAAGAGCCGTTAACAAGTTTAATGCCAAGGTAGTTCAAATTGAAGCAAAACGCCCAAGTGGTGTTATTGAACTAGACAAGGTATGAATGGATTGTTATATTTTAATTATTGAATTGTTGAGCCAATGACTAATTAGTATCAAGATTTCATTTATGAATATATGTTAATTTTTAGATTGCGAAAGCTAAGATTTTGTATCATGTGCTCCATGGCAGCTACTTTCATTTTGAACATTGTTGGAATACAATGAGATGTCACTCAAAATGAAAAACCTTGATGGTTGAAGGAGTCAAAAAAGTGAAAAAAAAAAAAAAAAATCATTTTCACAAGAATCTTCTTCTACTCCAAGTCGATACATTTAGGGGAAGACGATGTGCCTCCAGCAACGGTTGTAGACTTGGAGAGGCCAATTGGCCAGAAGGCCCAAAAGAGAGAGAGAGAAAACACAAAGGAGGCAAGATCATATGCCTTCGCATCTTGCGGAGGTAATTAATGATATAAAGGAAGACAAGAAGAAATCTCACGAAAAGAGAATGGAAGAATGACAAGAGTTATTTGTCTTACAAAAGAAAGGCTTGTGTTTGACCAAGAGAGAAAGGAAAGTGACAAGGAGGCTAATCTTCTTAAGATTGAGGCAAAGGCTTGGGATGGAAATTATGAGTATGGATACAAGCAACATGTCTCCTATTAAAAAAGAATATTTCCACTCATGTCAAATGGAAATCATTGAAAATGTAGAGTCATTATCGATCATTGATTCACTAAATGTTTTTACATGTGTTTGATGTATTTTGTGGTTTTGTGGACTAAATTTTTAGTTTGTGAACATGGTCTAATATTGGAATGTATTTTGTGGAATGTCTATTTTGTCTCTTGTTTTTATCCCTTAAAGCTAATTTATTTATTTTTTTTTTTTTGAAATTAGAAATTACAAGCTACAAATAAAACATTACAATAAAGAGTAACATAGCATAAAGAGTAACATTACATGAAACTAGAAATTATAAGTTGCTAAGACTAACTATGTATTTGCCATAAATGCTCAACAAGATCTTATTGCAGTTGAGAATGAGTCACTCAATCTCTAATGCGATGAGGACGTTAAATGAAGTCCAAAAGTTCTTGTGTATGACCAATAAACTTTGGTTCTATACTTTCATCGATTTGATCGTAAACGAAGTCAGTTGCTCTTTTATATAAATGTTGATCATCTTCAACAATCATGTTATGCAATATTATGCATGCTATCATGATTTTTTTAAGCACTTCAGGTTTGAATAAACGTGCAGGTCCTCGCACAATTGCAAATCATGCTTAAAAAACCCTAAATGCACATTCTACATCTTTTCTTGCTGACTCTTGCATTTGTGCAAAATGTTTTCTCTTATTTCCTTGTGGAGCATGAGCTGTTTTAACGAATATTGACCATGAAGGATATATACCATTGGCAAGATAGTATCCCATTGTATAGTCATTACTGTTAATTGAGTAGTTTACCTGAGGAGCACACCCTCCAGCGAGCTTGGTAAATACAGAAAAATGTTGTAGCATATTAATATCATTATGCGACCCTGGTAACCCAAAAAATGCATGCCATATCCAAAGATTGTATGATGCCGCAACTTCCAAAATTATTTTTGGTTCACGAAAATGACCAGAATACATACTTGCCCATTCTTTTGGACAATTCTTCCACTTCCAATGCATGCAATCAATGCTACCCAACATCCCTGGAAATCCACGGCTTTTGTTAACTTCTAGTAATCTAGCAATGTCCATGTTGTTTGATGACCTCAAGTAATTTTCAGAATAAATTGAAATAATTGCTTTAACAAACATTTTGTAGTGCTTTCTCCAATCCTCAAATATTCATCCATAAAATCACCTGATACTCCATAAGTGAGCATCCTAAGTGCTGCATATATCTTTTGATGGGAAGAATGCTTGAGCCTTTTAGAAGCATCTCTTCTTTGGACGAAATATGGTTCGTGAACTTCTAATTCCATTCGAATACGTTCAAACAGAGTGCGTTGCATTTGAAACCTCCTTCAAAATTTGTTGGGAGGATAAACTGGCGATTCAACAAAATAGTTAAGGAAAAGGCGTTGGTGCCCTTTTAAAGTATTACGTCTAATGAACTTGCGCCGTTGAATAGGACCAAGATGTGATGTTGAGCCTCTTTCATCATGCAACCATTCTTCTTCAACAGACAAAGCTAAAATGACATTTAACTCATCATTGGATGAGGAAGATTCAAAAGTTTGAAAAATAGGATCCATAAAGAAAGTAGAAAAAGAAAAGCTAAGAGAATTGTTAAATAACCTTGTGTTTTTTAATGTGTGCAACATTAAAATAAGTTGAACTATATATGGCTAAATTGTTAGGGTGGTTCTAAATTCTAGGAGGAATTGGATGGTCATGCATACTAAAAGGGATGTGAATCAAGCGGCACATGAACTAGCTAGCCAAGCAAGCAGTTAGGAATAAAAGGGATCGTATTTTTAGTTAGAGAATAATACATGGTTTTTGATGAGTGCCAAATAGTATTTATTTGGACCCCTTAATTTATGTTTGTTAAAGCTCTTAGCCTTGTTATTTTCTAATGTTTTTGCTTGTTTAGTGTTTTGTTATGTTGTAGGTCCTTAACATCAAAATGCTATAAAAGATGGAAAAGAAGCAAGGAGTCCCTGTCTGTGCAATCGAGTGCGCAGACTCACGATCGAGCGCTCCTGCGATTGAGCGTGTAGACCAGGATCGAGCGCACCATGATTGAGCGCATGAGCTGAGATCGAGCGCATCCACGAACACCCGAGATCCCTGGGTTGCCCTAGGTCATCGCATTCTTGGCTGCGCCGTGGGATATTGTAGTGGTTGAGTACGATCGAGCGTACAACTCGCGATTGAGCGCACTGAGTGCCCTGCGATCGAGCGCACCTTCTCTTTCCAGACATCATATATTTTCCTATAAATATGACCTCTTGTGTAATTTTTTAAACCTACGTTTTAGGGAACGCCTTCTGAGAGCAGGGGTCACTGTCTGACACTGCTAGGCCTCTCTAAACGTCAAATTTTATTATCTTTAATTATTTATTGCTTACTTTCATTTTAATGTTGTCTCTCTTTAGCATGAGAGGCTAAATCTTCTACTAAGGTTGAAGATGAAGCCTCACCTTTAATTTTATACTTGTTTTTACATTAAGCTCATTTCAATTCCGTCATTTAAATATTGTTTATTCGTTTAATTTGATTTAGTGACAAAGTCGCGATTGATTATTGTTTATGGTTCATCAATGTTCAACATTCTTTGTGTTTCAATCCGGAGGTACATCGGATGATTGGGTTGAGACGAGGTATCTGATTAACGATACAATGAATGATTCGATCTCGAGCCAATATCCGTTGTGACTCGTTATACGATAAATACATCGAATGGTTCGACTAATTTCCATAATGGCAATAGATTATGCATAGAGCAAAATCGATAAACGGATGAGTGAACTTAGAGTATTAACATGTGTTTTTGATTTGGTGAGGTGGATTCTAGACCTTGGTGCTTTTTATTTATTTGTTTTTAAGCATTTAGATTAATTTACATTTTATGCACGTTATATGTTTGATATTTGGAACTAGGTTAAGATAGAGTTAGTTTAGGCATAGAATTAGTTTTTCACAAACGCGATTCCCTGTGGATTCGATCTCGTACTTTCGCAACGCTACACTGCACACGACTCATGCTATTACGAGTACATTAAATTTGTACATCAAATTTTGGCGCCGTTGCTAGGGAATTGTTTGTTTTGTAGAAATTAATTTTTTGTCTAGATTAATTTTATTTTCATGCTAGTTATTTTATTTCGACAATTATTTTATTTGTTTATGCGTTTTTGTATAGAAAACAAATTTTTTTTAAAAATTAGATTAGTGTTCGGTTGGTTTTTGTGTTTGTTGATTTTTCTGGAGTTCGGTCTCTGTTAGTGCGATTGAGCGCAGATTACTTGTGCTCGAGCGCACTGTTGCCTTGTTTGCGCCCCTGCGCTCGACAGCTTGCAAGTTTGCGCAAGCGCACATCACTAGCGCATAATAGACCCGGACCAACACTTGAGCGCATCCTTAGATGCTCGAGCGCAGTGCACTGTGAGATCGATCGCACCCTTGTTGCGATCAAGTGCACCAGCATACTACATATTCTTGCACGTTTATGCTCAATTGCATGGTACTTGCGCTCGAGCGCACCTTCGCAGTCAGCACCAACAAACCCGAGGTAGCTAAGTATAGTTTTTGATATTTTTTTGTTTATTGTTACTTTTGTTTATTTGTTTATTTTGTTTAGTGCTTGTCTTTTATAATTTATCTATTGTTATTAGTTTTTGTTGTTTTTGTTTATTTTATTTTTTTTGTTAAGTGGTTATTGTTTCATGTGGGAAATTTTGCATGCTAAATAGTTTGGGTGAAGCATGAGTTTTCCGTTCAATAATTTTAATGTTTCTCCTAGTTGTAGGACACCAAATCCTACCAACTACCCTCAGAATTTTCACCCACCTGGACTATGTTCATACTACTCAAACCCTTATCATAGTTCATGCAATTGTCCAAACCAGGGACAATTTTTCAATTTTTCACATGAGCAGATGAACACTAATTTCTCCAGCCCTGGGTTTGAATCAAATTCAAATTTTTATAACCCGAACTGGAGCAACCATTATGATTTCTCGTGGCAAGCTCATGCTACAGGAAATTATGCTCCCCAAGTTGATGAATTGCACCATCCTGAATATCCGCAGTTCGACAACCAATTTTATACCCCTTCATCATACGACTATCCTCCTAAACTATCATCATTGGAAGACACCTTGAAAGCCTTCATACAGTCCAATACCCAAATCATTTAAGAACTCAAGGATGCCACCATGGTCAGCTCTCAATCCATGTATGAAATCAAGGATGCAGCCATGGCAAAACATTGAAACAATAGCAAGGTTGGAAGGACAGTTTGGTCATGTAGTTGGTGAATTCAACAGAATCGAGGAAGAGGAGTTTCAAAGTCATGAGATGTGGAAATGGCAATACATGATTGATGAGAATGGCTCTAACAATTCTCATCATGAGCATGTCCAAGCCACCACATTTGAAAGTGAGAAAGTTGTCAAGGAGACTGTTAATGAGCCAAGTATAGAGTATCATACTCTTGAGGTGCAAACGGAGAAGGGGGAAACCACTGATATATCATTCCCTAACTCATCTTCATTATCAATTGAGCCTTTCATTTTGTATAACCACTCCTCCATGCCTTCATCGTACAATCATCCTCTTCAAGAGCCATTAGTGCAATATTTTCCAACCGCTCATATCGATGACTTAGAGGAGAAGGTGAACCAACTCATGGCAATTAGGCATGTCCATACCTAGCCTCTTCACACTTAAGCACCTCATCAGTCATGGTCATTTTGTTATCATCCTTCTCACAAAGATGATTGCCCTTTCATTAGCTATTACATGAGTGAAGCTAACAAGTCTGCACATGAGCATGCCCAAATCACCACTATACTTGTTAGTAAGAAAAAAACTGTTAACATGGTGGAAGAAAAGGAGGAGCAAATTGAGCCCTCGCCAAATTTTTCCAATGACAAGGAAGTGAGTACTGAAGCACATTCCTTCGTCTTAATCCATCTCGAGACACAATATGAACCACAAGTTTCACCTTTTCAATGTCTCGAAGAGCCATCTTATGTAAAGATCTTCAAGGAATCACGCATACAAAGGTGCAACTCTAGGAATATGAGTCCCAAGAAGATCCTTTTGAGTAACAAAGTTTGCTACATAAGATGGTAAAACATCATTCCAGAGGGATATCAAGTGTTAATGAAGAAATGATAGAAGGGATTGGTTGAATATCCACATGATCAAGGAAGGTGCGGTATTTTTTTATTTTTTATTTTCCGCACTTTATTTTTGAGTCATTTTATTCTATTTTATTTTATTTCTAACAGCAATAAGCCTTTTAATGTTTGTTCATCTAAGAAAATATTGATGTTAGTTGTTGATGTGTTTTGGTGTTCAAGTTCAGGGGACACCTTGATCTTTGCACATTTCGGTTCCTCATCTCATGGTATTATATTTCTTACCACATTGGAAACAATGTGTCATTTAAGTTTGAGGGTGTGAAAAAAACATACTATTTCTTTTTGTTTGTTTTTGTTGTTGTTTGTATAAAAATTTTAATTTGTTTAAATTTTTGCTTTGTTGATTTTTATTTTTGTTTAAAATTTCTACACTCTGCGATCAAGCACACTAACAGTACGCTCGATCCCAGACACGGGCCTACGCTCGAGCCCACACACATTGGCTTAAGCGCATAGGCCCAATTTTCACACACACACACACTCTTGCATGAGTGCGATCGAGTGCACATTGCTGCGCGCTCGAGCGCACTCCTGCCATGCGCCCTTATGCGCACGAGTGCACCACCACACACTGTGCACACCTCTGCTCGAGTGCGATCGAGCGCACTCGTTCAGAGGCCTCACGTGACCCTTTTTAGGTCACATTTCCCCCTTTTTCCCCCGTATTCTTTCACCTACGTGTACCAAGCTCTCTTCCCCCATTTTCTCTCAAACACATACCCAACCCAAGGGCTATTTTACACTAGCTAGCCAAGCAAGTAGTTAGGAATAAAAGGGATCGTATTTTTGGTTAGAGAATAATATATGGTTTTCATACTTAACGTTGGCAAATACGACATTTGAAAAATGATTATTTGAAAAATAATTATCATTGAAAAATTATTGAACTAAACAAATTACTATTGAAAAAATGAAGAGTGAAATACGAATTTTAGAAAAGAAATAAAGATAGAGTCAATCGAGAGAAAAAAATATATATATTTAAATGATATAGATAAAAATATAACTAATCGAATGTAGGAGACCCTTAAAAAGTCATTAGCTAAACTAAATAAAGTGAGTTTTGAGGAGCTATTTTACATAAAAAAAAATAAAAAAAAAAATTAGCTCCTCTATTGGGAATGCTCTAAGTCGTAGACTTATACTTTATCTTTTTTATTTAGAGAAATGCTAGAGATCCGAAAAATTTTCCCAAAATTTCGTTCCCGACTAACGTGGTTGTAGTTAAGTAAACTACAGTTAAGTTTTTTGATTTTTTTATTTAATAAAAAAAAAACCCCACTCACCCACCCCACCCCACCCCACCCTACCCTATCCCCTTCACCTTCTTCTCTCTCCCACAGGCCACAAAATACGTCTCTCTCTCCCACAACACACCTCTCTCTCTCCCCCACCCTAACCTCAGCTTCCGACTAACCCACCCATGACAGCACACTGCACCAGAACGGAGACGCGGCGCCCACCCACCCTAGGACGGAACCCACTGAAAGACACCACCACCGGCGATAGATCTGCGACTCTGACGACGCCTCCCCAGCAAAGACGCCGCCCCGCCTAGCTCTGCCATGCCCACGCCGCCAATTCTGCCTCGGCCAGCAGCCCAGCTCCGTCAAGCTAACGCCACCAAGCTACTCACTTTCACTGTCAGCCTCTCTTGTGCCCCTCTCAACTCCACTCCCAACCTCTCTCTGTAGCTGTCTTTTTAATTTTTTCATTTGTATGGATTAATGGATTTGGGCCATTTGGCTATGTGAATTGTGAAATATAATGTGATTACAAATTCTTTCAAATTACATCACATTTTTGCACCACAAAATGATGTAAAAGCAACAAAATAACCCAAAAGAAGAATTGGGCAAATCTGAGAATACAAAAGAAAAGAATTGGGCAAATATGAGAGTACAAATCAATCCACTGCAACTATACAAATTTCATCATATTTTTGCACCACAAATTGATGTAAGAGCAACAAAATAACAAACAAATTTCAGGCTGGGCAGCGTGCTGGATGGGGGGATCGGCCTAGCGTGTGTGGCGGCCTATTCCGGCCGAATGGTGGGGGCGGTGTTGGATTTTCGAAGCCGGTTGGGTGGAGGTCGGGTGGGCGTGGGTGGCGGGTCGCGCTAGTGGGTGGGCATCGCCAGAGTCGCAGTTCTCGCCGGTGGTGGAGAGGGCGCCGTCCTAGGGTGGGTGGGCGTGTCTCCGTTCTGGTGCAGTGTCCGGTCATGGGTTCACCGGAAGCTGAGGTTGGGGTGGGGGAGAGAGAGAAATGTGCTGTGGCCTGTGGGAGAGAGAAGAAGGTGAAGGGGATAGGGCATGCGTGGGTGGGTGGGTGAGTGAGGTTTATTTTTTATTAAATAAAAAAATCAAAAAACTTAACTACAGTTTACTTACCAACACCACGTCAGTTGGGAACCTCAATTCGGGAAAATGTTCGGGACACATAGCAGTTCTCTTTTATTTATAAGATATTGTTGTTTTACAGTGAACTTTACCTTTTTTCACTGCATTTGGGGTGGGGGTGTTACAACTTACAATTACCCTCGATTGGCATGATTATGATCATGTTCTAAGGTTTTATGTGGGATCATTACTAGGTGTTTGTTGCTTCGTGTTCAATTAGAGATTTTAGCTATCTTTTGTATTTGATGACTTTGAGACTTTTAAATTTGATTTGTAATATTTGATATTTGACTTGGAGACTGGTTTTTCGACCGTGGTAATCGATGTTATCATTCTTTCTGTTAAGTTATATTACAATGCCTTAATTTCTACTATGGCTATCTTGTAATGTAATTGACTTTTTCTTTCTTAAGTTCGGGGGACAGTACTCCAAGTTTGTTAGAACACAGTTTTCCGAGGATGACATGGCGTGCTCCTATTCGTTGGAATGTTGATGATATAATTGGTGTATTTGGTGTATGGGTAGTCTTAACTGCAAAAGAGAAAAATAGAATAAGAGTGGCCGGTGGTGTCCCGGGGATGGGAGCTCCAATGCCTAAGTCAGTATATGAACTCTAGAGATAATCAGATAACTTGGAGAAAACAAATGAACTAGGAGAAGAACTGGATACCTTGGAAGTGGGGGTGGAGCTCTCCTTTTATAGGGACCTGGTGACGTCATTATAGTCGGTAGGAGGAATCCTCGGCACAGCCGAGGATTTGGCGATGTATGAACAGGCAGCTGAATGAATCCTCGGACACCCCCGAGGATTTAGTAACGAGCACGACCTTCGGACACGGCAAAGTACTCAGCAGTAGACCTTATTGTCGGGAAGGCCGAAGATTTTGATAACCGGGAATAACATCTATATGAGCTGGATGATAAATGCTTTGTTCAGGCCTTTACTTGGGCTTAACTTCTGAATGGGCCGCGGGACCCATACGGATAAATTCGGATCCTACAAAGTTAAAATCCTTATTCCTCTGTTTGTTTGATGCCGCCCAACGCAAAAGGAAAACAACACTTCCTTGGTATAGCATATTGGGATTCGGAAATATAAATAGTACAATTGTGGTGCCAAATTTGCCATCATTTTCTAGTTACGGATTAGGATGAATGTTATTCCTTTGCACAAACGTTATCTTAATTTGTTACTCATCAGAAGAAGATATCTAATTTATGATTCATGAACCCAAATTATTTGGCAAAAATGCCTTCCACTTTCTCCATCTTAAATATCATCCTTCCACATGCTGACATGCATGCACGTACTCCAAAGAGAATCAAGAATATCTTCCGTTTGTATTCAGAAGATCATGTACGTACATCGATCATGTGGATGCATGTGATGCATGTGTCTCTGTACATCGATCATCAGCAGCATGCCAGCATGCATGTATATCTGTTAATTTGCTTGAGCTTGGATAAACTAACTAGCGAAAGGTAGTTAGTTTATGCACTGCTGTTGCAAAAAAAAAAAAAAAAAACCTAGCGAAAGGTAAAAAAACACTTTTTTTTTTTTTTTTTTCTCTCGCTCTCCCTTGTTACAAGACAAAACTAAATTTGATGTTGACCAGATTGTCTCTGGTTTTATGGAAAGGTTTGAGCAGAGAAATTAGTAGATTTGCTCCCTTGTTACCGGACATAATTATATTTGATGTAGATCGACCAGAATAAGCTTTTTACTGGGTTAATTAAAAGCTTTTTACTACATCGATCAAGATTCTATGTTCTCCATCTCACTTGTCCCAAATCTAAATTATTTGGAAAACAATTTTTCCAAGATATATATAGGCATCAATTTTTTCCTTTTGACTGATTAAATAAGTATCTTATCCTGACACCTGTTCACAAACCTTTCCTACCCCACATATATTCTCCTTTGTAATCCGAAGATCATAAGCATATATATATAATGAGCTATTTGCAGTACAACTTTAAATGTGGCTTGTGGTTGTGGGCCAATCACCAAGATAGCTCCTAGCTAATTGAATTATATATATATTTGCAATATATATCATCACTTTAATTAGTAAATTATATTATATTTTTCAAGCAACAATATTGCATAATTACCAACTTTTACATTCAAATGAATCACATCCAAAAGAGACAACAAATGACACATGTTGAGGCAGTTTTTGGTCCACAATAATTCTGTTTAGCAATATTTCTTCATGGTCAAGCTTGGAGTTGAATTCCTGTGCATCAGTAGAATTCTTGCAAAATAAGAACACGGTTAGAGGGTTTTCGGTTGGGTTCAAAAACTCTCCGATGCCTAAGTTAGCATCTTGTACATGGATAAAAATATATAGTTAATGTATGCCTCTAATGTCCATTAATTTGTGTGTGTAAAGTGAAGTATGCGGAAGAGAGATGTGAGGTTGAAAGATAAGTCTCTTGGAGAGAGGCAAAAAGTCCAGGAAAAAAGGAGACATTTCTCCTTTTATAAACCAATGGTGACACATGTGTCACCATATGAATGGGCAATAGTAAAATGATAAATAAAAATAAATAGGTGAGCATATTTTCTCCTCAACAACACATAAAGCAAATAACCTTCGTTCTCATGGATCATCTTGTCTATATATCAGTATGTGAAAAATAATATAAAAGAAGTATTAAAAAGTCATCCAAAAAAAATTAAACAATCACAAACTAAAAATAATTGGTTCGATCTATATATCCAAATTAAGTCTTTGCAAAACCCAAAATAAGAAGAACAATATACAAATAATAATGAAAAGTTTTTTTTATTCATTCAATCATCTATATGTATCGAAGAATAGAACAAAAGCTATGATGGATCAAATAGAATTTAGTTAAGGAAAACGACAAAAAGATAAAAGGGATGCCAAAAAAAAAAAAAACTTGGGATATGTATAATAAAAGTGAGCATAGGAGGTCCCACTCTCCACTATAATATTAATTATTGTGCATTATCCAATTTCAGAGGAAGAAACCCAACTAATTAACTTTGCATCTTTGAATAGAATCACCAAAAGTTGGGGGCTCCATTAATTGCTGTCTCTCTCTCGTCCATATTCTGTTTCACGTTCTTTATTGGGCTCATAAGGTGGTGGCCGGGATGCTTTGGGGGGGGGG
>CM017326.1:25476293-25494235 GCA_006937295.1 Carpinus fangiana
AAAAAAAAAAAAATCATTTTCACAAGAATCTTATTCTACTCCAAAGTCGATACATTTAGGAGAAGACGATGTGCCTCCAGCAACAGTTGTAGACTTGGAGAGGCCAATTGGTCAGAAGGCCTAAAAAGAGAGAGAAAACATGAAGGAGGCAAGATCATATGCCTTCGCATCTTGCGGAGGTAATTAATGATATAAAGGAAGACAAGAAGAAATCTCATGAAAAGAGAATGGAAGAACGACAAGAGATTATTTGTCTTACAAAAGAAAGACTTGTGTTTGACCAAGAGAGAAAGGAAAGTGACAAGGAGGCTAATCTTCTTAAGATCGAGGCAAAGGCTTGAGATGGAAATTATGAGTATGGATACAAGCAAAATGTCTCCTATTAAAAAAGAATATTTCCGCTCATGTCAAATGGAAATCATTGAAAACGTAGAGTCATTACCGATCATTGATTCACTAAATGTTTTTACATGTGTTTGATGTATTTTTTGGAAAGTATATTTTGTGGACTAAATTTTTAGTTTGTGAACATGGTCTAATATTGGAATGTATTTTGTGGAATGTCTATTTTGTTTCTTGTTTTTATCCCCTAAAGCTAATTTTTTTTTATTTTTTTTTTTGAAATTAGAAATTACAAGCTACAAATAAAACATTACAATAAAGAGTAACATAGCATAAAGAGTAACATTACATGAAACTAGAAATTATAAGTTGCTAAGACTGACTATGTATTTGCCATAAATGCTCAATAAGATCTTATTGCAGTTGAAAATGAGTCACTCAATCTCTAATGCGATGATGACGTTAAATGAAGTCCAAAAGTTCTTGTGTATGACCAATATACTTTGGTTCTATACTTTCATCGATTTGATCGTAAACGAAATCAGTTGCTCTTTTATATAAATGTCGATCATCTTCAACAATCATGTTATGCAATATTATGCAATATGCATGCTATCATGATTTTTTTAAGCACTTCAGGTTTGAATAAACGCGCAGGTCCTCACACAATAGCAAATCGTGCTTGAAGAACCCCAAATGCACATTCTACATCTTTTCTTGCCGACTCTTGCATTTGTGCAAAATGTTTTTTCTTATTTCCTTGTGGAGCATGAACTGTTTTAATGAATATTGACCATGAAGGATATATACCATTGGCAAGATAGTATCCCATTGTATAGTCATTACCGTTAATTGAGTAGTTTACCTGAGGAGCACACCCTCCAGCGAGCTTGGTAAATACAAAAGAATGTTGTAGCACATTGATATCATTATGCGACCCTAGTAACCCAAAAAATGCATGCCATATCCAAAGATCGTATGATACCACAACTTCCAAAATTATTGTTGGTTTACGAATATGACCAGAATACATATCTGCCCATTCTTTTGGACAATTCTTCCACTTCCAATGCATGCAATCAATGCTACCCAACATCCCAAATCCACAACTTTTGTTAACTTCTAGTAATCTAGCAATGTCCATGTTGTTTGGTGACCTCAAGTATTTTTCCGAATAAATTGAAATAATTGCTTTAACAAACATTTTGCAGTGCTTTCTCCAATCCTCAAATATTCATCTATAAAATCACCTGATACTCCATAAGTGAGCATCCTAAGTGCTGCAGATATCTTTTGATGGGAAGAATGCCTGAGCCTTTTAGGAGCATTTCTTCTTTGGATGAAATATGGTTCGTGAACTTCTAATTCCATTCGAATACGTTCAAACAGAGTGCGTTGCATTTGAAACCTCCTTCAAAATTTGTTGGGAGGATAAACTGGCAATTCAACAAAATAGTTAAGGAAAAGGTGTTGGTGCCCTTTTAAAGTATTACGTCTAATGAACCTGCACCGTTGAATAAGACCAAGATGTGATGTTGAGCCTCTTTCATCATGCAACCATTCTTCTTCAACAGACAAAGCTAAAATGACATCTAACTCATCATTGGATGAGGAAGATTCAAAAATTTGAAAAATAGGATCCATAAAGAAAGTAGAAAAAGAAAAGCTAAGAGGATTGTTAAATAACCTTGTGTTTTTTGATGTGTGAAACATTACAATAAGTTGAAATATATATAGCTAAATTGTTAGGGTGGTTCTAAATTCTAGGAGGAGTTGGATGGTCATGCATACTAAAAGGGATGTAAATCAAGCGGCACATGAACTAGCTAGCCAAGCAAGCAGTTAGGAATAAAAGGGTTCGTATTTTTGGTTAGAAAATAATATATGGTTTTTGATGAGTGCCAAATAGTATTTATTTGGACCCCTTAATTTATGTTTGTTAAAGCTCTTAGCCTTGTTATTTTCTAATGTTTTTGCTTGTTTAGTGTTTTGTTGTATTGTAGGTCTTTAACATCAAAATGCTGTAAAAGATGGAAAAGAAGCAAGGAGTCCCTGTCTATGTGATCGAACGTGTGGACCAGGATCGAGTGCACCACGATCGAGCACATGAGCTGAGATCGAGCGCATCCACGTACACCCGAGATCCCCCCGTTGCCCTAGGTCATTGCATTCTCGGCTGCGCCGTGGGATATTGTAGCGGTTGAGTGCAATTGAGCACACACCTCGCGATCAAGCGCACTGAGCGCCCTGCAATCGAGCGCACTTTCTCTTTCCAGACAACATATATTTTGCTATAAATAGGACCTCTTGTGTAATTTTTTAGACCTACGTTTTGGGGAGCGCCTTCTGAGAGCAAGGGCCACTGTTTGGCACTACTAGGCCTCTCTAAACGTCAAATTTTATTATCTTTAATTATTTATTGCTTACTTTCATTTTAATGTTGTCTCTCTTTAGCATGAGAGGCTAAATCTTCAACTAAGGTTGAAGATGAAGCCTCACCTTTAATTTTATACATGTTTTTACATTAAGCTTATTTCAATTCCGTCATTTAAATATTGTTTATTCATTTCAATTTGATTTAGTGACAAAGTCACGATTGATGATTGTTTATGGTTCATCAACGTCCAACATTCTTTGTGTTTCAATCCGGAGGTACATCGGATGATTGGGTTGAGACGAGGTATTCACTGTGATCAACGATACAATGGATGATTTGATCTCGAACCAATATCCGTTGTGACTCGTTATACGATAAATACATCGAATGGTTCGACTAATTTTCATAATGGCAATAGATTATGCATAGAGCGAAATCGATAGACAGATGAGTGAACTTTTTGGTGAGGTGGATTCTAGACCTTAGTGCTTTTTATTTATTTGTTTTTAAGCATTTAGATTAATTTACATTTTATGCACGTTATATGTTCGATATTTGGAACTAGGTTAAGATAAAGTTAGTTTAGGCATAGAATTAGTTTTTCACAAACGCGATTTCCTGTGGATTTGATCTCGTACTTTTGCAACGTTATACTGCACACGACTCGTGCTATTGCGAGTACATTAAATTTGTACATCAAATTTTGACGTCGTTGCCGGGGAATCGTTTGTTTTGTAGAAATTAATTTTTTTTCTAGATTAATTTTATTTTTCTACTAGTTATTTTATTTCGACAATTATTTTATTTGTTTCTGTGTTTTTGTATAGAAATTTTTTTTAAAAAAAAAATTAGATTAGTGTTTGGTTGGTTTTTGTGTTTGTTGATTTTTCTAGAGTTCGGTCTCTGTTAGTGTGATCGAGCGCAGATTACTTGCACTCGAGCGCAGTGCTGCCTTGTACTGCATTGTCTGCGCGCTTGCGCTCAACAACTTGCAAGTGCGCGCTAGTGCAAATCATTAGCACACAGCAGACTCGGACCAACACTCGATCGCATCCTTAGACGCTCGAGCGCAGTGCGCTGTGAGATCGATCGCACCCTTGTTGCGATCGAGCGCATTAGCAGACTACCATATTTTTGCACGTTTACGCTCAATTGCATGGTACCTACGCTTAAGCGCACCTTCGCAATCAACACCAACAAACCCGAGGCAGCTAAGTATAGTTTTTGATATTTTTTTGTTTATTTGTTTATTTTGTTTAGTGCCTGTCTTTTATAGTTTATCTATTGTTATTAGTTTTTGTTGTTTTTGTTTATTTTATTTTATTTGTTAAATGGTTATTGTTTCATGTGGGAAATTTTGCATGCTAAATAGTTTGGGTGAAACATGAGTCTTCTGTTCAATAATTTTAATGTTTCCCTTAGTTGTACGACGCCAAATCTTACCAACTACCCTCAGAATTTTCACCCACATGGACCATGTTCATACTGTTCGAACCCTTATCATAGTTCATGCAATTGTCTAAACCAAGGACAATTTCTCACATGAGCAGATGAACACCAATTTCTCCAGCCCTGGGTTTGAATCAAATTCAAATTTTATACCCCGGACTGGAGCAACCATTATGATTTCTCGTGGCAAGCTCATGCTATAGGAAATTATGCTCCCCAAGTTGATGAACTGCACCATCCTGAATATCCGAAGTTTGACAACCAATTTTCTACCCCTTCATCATACGACTATCCTCCTAAACTATCATCATTGGAAGACACCTTGAAAGCCTTCATACAGTCCAATAGCCAAATCATTCAAGAACTCAAGGATGCCACCATGGTCAGCTCCCAATCCATGTATGAAATCAAGGATGCAGCCATGGCAAACACTAAAGCAATAGCAAGGTTGGAAGGACAGCTCGGTCATGTAGTTGGTGAATTCGACAGAATCGAGGAAGAGGAGTTTCAAAGTCATGAGATGTAGAAAGGGCAATACATGATTGATGAGAATGGCTTCAATAGTTCTCATCATGAGCATGTCCAAGCCACCACATTTGGAAGTGAGGAAGTTGTCAATGAGACTGTTAATGAGCCAAGTCTAGAGTATCCTACTCTTGAGGTGCAAACGGAGAAGGGGGAAACCACTGATATATCATTCTCTAACTCATCTTCATTATCAGTTGAACCTTTCATTTTGTATAACCACTCGTCCTTGCCTTCATTGTACAATTATCCTCCTCAAGAGCCATTAGTGCAATATTTTCCAACCGCTCATATCGATGACTTAGAGGAGAGGGCAAACCAACTCATAGCAGCTAGACATGCCCATACCCAGCCTCCTCACACTTATGCACCTCATCAGTCATGTTCATTTTGTTATCATCCTTCTCACCAAGATGATTGTCCTTTCATTAGTCATTACATGAGTGAAGCTAACAAGTCTGCACATGAGCATGCCCAAATCACCACCATGCTTGTTAGTGAGGAAAAAACTATTAACAAGATGGAAGAAAAGGAGGAGCAAACTGAGCTCCCGCCAAATTTTTCCAATGACAAGGAAGTGAGTATTGAAGCACATTCCTTCGTCACAATCCATCTAGAGACACAATATGAACCACAAGCTTCACCTTTTCAATGTCTCGAAGAGCCATCTTATGTAGAGATCTTCAAGGAATCACGCACACAAAGGTGCAAATCTAGGAATAGAAGTCCCAAGAAGATCCTTTTGAGTAACAAGGTTTGCTACATAAGATGACGAAACATCCTTCCAAAGGGATATCAAGTGTTAATGAAGAAATGATGGAAGAGATTGGTTGGACATCCACATGATCGGGGAAGGTGTGGTATTTTTTCTTTTTTATTTTTCGCACTTTATTTTTGAGTCATTTTATTTTTGTCATTTTATTATATTTTATTTTGTTTCTAACAGCAATACGCCTTTTAATGTTTGTTCATCTAAGAAAATATTGTTGTTAGTTGTTGATGTGTTTTGATGTTCAAGTTCGGGGGACGCCTTGGTCTTTGCACATTTTGGTTCCTCATCCCATGGTATTGTATTTCTTACCACATTAGAGACAATATGTCATTTAAGTTTGGGGGTGTGAAAAAAACACACTGTTTCTTTTTGTTTGTTTTTGTTGTTGTTTGTATAAAATTTTTAATTTTTAATTTTTGCTTTGTTGATTTTTATTTTTGTTTAAAATTTTTGCACTCTGCGATCGAGCGCACTAACAGTACGCTCGATCCCAGACACGAGCCTACGCTTGAGCCTACACACATTGGCTCAAGCGCAGAGGCCCAATTTTCACACACACTCTTGCACGAGTGCGATCGAGCGCACATTGCTGCGCGCTCGAGCGCACTCCCGCCGTGCGCCCTAGTGCGCACGAGTGCACCACCACACACTATGCACACCTTTGCTTGAGTGAGATCGAACGCACCTTGGTGCGATCGAGCGCACTCGTTCAGAGGCCTCACGTGACCCTTTTTAGGTCACATTTCCCCTTTTTTCCCCCTCATTCTTTCACCTGCGTGTACCAAGCTCTCTCCCCCCATTTTCTCTCAAACACATACCCAACCCAAGGGCTATGTTACACTAGCTAGCCAAGCAAGCAGTTAGGGATAAAAGGGATCGTATTTTTGGTTAGAGAATATTATATGGTTTTCATACTTAACGTTGGCAAATACGACATTTGAAAAATAATTATCATTGAAAAATTATTGTGCTAAACAAATTACTATTGAAAAAATGAAGAGTGAAATATGAATTTTAGAAAAGAAATAAAGATAGAATCAATCGAGAGAAAAAAATATATATTTAAATGATATAGATAAAAATATAACTAATCGAATGTAGGAGACCTTTAAAAAGTCATTAGCTAAACTAAATAAAGTGAGTTTTGAGGGGCTATTTGACATTAAAAAAAAAAATAGCTCCTCTATTAGGAATGCTCTAAGTCGTGGACTTATACTTTATCTTTTTTATTTATAAGATATTGTTGTTTTACAGTGAACTTTATCTTTTTTTCCCTGCATTTGGGGTGGGGGTGTTACAACTTACAATTACCCTCCATTGGCATGATTATGATCATGTTCTAAGGTTTTATGTGGGATCATTACTAGGTGTTTGTTGCTTCGTGAAAAACCTAACAAACTCTAATTAACGCCTATTCAGAATAAATAGGAGTTTTCTTGACAAGAAGCGGAATAGATCAAATTAACAAACAATCATCAACCAAAATAAATATGTAAACAAAACTTTAAAGACACAGAAATTTGGTTACGAAGAGGAAACCATTTAGAGAACTTTCTAAATGTAAAACCTCTCCGGGGCAGTCAAACCCAGAAAATCACTTCACTATGTAAGAATAAGAATTACAAGGAGTTCATACTTACAACCCTTCGTACTTGACACTTCCTTGCATAAGTCAAGTGACCCACTTGACTTCTACCGCAGTAGCCCTTTCCAGAACATCTGGTACAATTCTTCTAAGTGATTTTCCTTCACCGGAACTCCGGTTGACTTCAATTTGTTAATCAATAATATTTCCTCTAAGAGAGATTCATACGCTCAATTCTATATCTCTATATCTCTCTCTCTTAGCTCTGTGTATTCAATCACTGAATACATACATAATACAAAACCCATGACCTAGAATAAATAGAGAAACACTTTGCAATTAAAACGGCGGTGTCCGGACATAGATAAGGATGTGTCGGGACACAACTAGGGTTAAAACCATCGTAAGCCTTTGATGTCCGGACATCTACAAGTTGTGTCCGGACATGCCATAAAATTGGCACTTTCTGGAAACGCTGTCCGGACCTTGATTCTGGATGTCCAGACAGGTCATAAAATAGGTGCTCCTTGGAGTTGATGTCCGGACCTTGACTCTGGATGTCCGGACATGTCTTCTAACATGCACTCTCTGGAACTACTGTCCGGACACGGCTTCTGGCTGTCCGGACATGTTGCTTCAATTTCTTCAGTTACAATGCACACTGAATGAGCCAAAACCATAAACTAACAAACTCCCCCTTTTGGCCATTCGGGGACAAAACATACATGAAATTGAAACACAATCAAACTCCCCCTTTTTGTCACAGAAGAACAAAAGTCATAACAAAAAAAAAAAAAAAAACTGAACACAAATAGAGTTCAATCATAACAGAACACAAAATAAACCAAGACAACAAAAAATGCAACAGATAGAAGCACTCAAATCACATATCCAAATCCCGTTGATCTTCAGGAAGAAGGTGACGAAGTGCGGCCTTGACTTGCTGAACATCCCTCTCTAAGACACCAAGCCGAGTGTTGAGAGCTTCAATACCATGTCCTTGAGATTGAAGTAACTCAATAATTTGATTCAACTGAGTGGACACATTAGACACGGAGGATCCCGAGGAAGATGCAACTTGTGGATCAAGAATGGTTGGAGGAGGATGAACACTTTGGGCTTGAAACCTCTGGGTTTGAGCATTGGATTTCAGCACCGTGCCTTTACGAAAAGGCCCTTCAGGAACTGCAACTTGTTCATTTTCCGGAATGTTAGACAATTTTGCTTTCAAAATCTTTGTGATGAGACCGCCAAAGGGTAAGGCAATTGAATGCTCCTCATAAAGCTCAAGCATTGTCACCAAAAAATGAGAACACAAACAAAATGGAACACGCCGAATGATGGCATAAATAAAAATGGCTCGGTCAAGGGGCACATGACTATTTCGAGAAATAGGCCATATATTCTGCATCACAATCCAAGTCATAAGCCTCTCTGGAGCTCGAACATACCCAATAGGAATATTTGACTTGTTGTCGTCCCATTGATGCCCTCCACCAAGATTCAGAACCGCCATAATATCAGATTTAGATGGTTGATGCTCGGTGGGAAGATAAGGAACAGCCTTTCCATTTGTTAAAGGGATGCCAGTGACTTCACTTATCAACGTAGCGTTAATAGTATGAGTATTTCCTAACACTTTGGTCTTGAATGATAATTCAGAAGCTTGTTTAATACTCTCAATATTGTAATAAAATTCCCGAACTAACCTAGGATAGGCATCCACCGGAGAGAACAATGATGTCCATTGATTGGCGCGGAAAATGTCATTAATAAACAGGAAAGGTTCAACCATAAGATCAGTCTGCACCACTCCACGCTCAATCACAATATTACGAGTCAGAATTTTGTTTTGCAAAATAGCCTTTTCTTCTCGAGTGCGCTTCCGCCGAACTGTGGAACCGGAAGCTGAAACCTCCATTGTCTGCACTTATCAAGAAACACACCACATATCCATGTATGGATAATCATCAACCCAATGGGAAAAAAAATGAATTAATTGCCACAAACCAAAAGAAAATTAGAACCATAGGCATCATGACATTGGAAAGAAATCATGTGAACAAGCAAATATGCACACATGCTCCAAACACAATACTTAAAATAAGTACTCAACACAAATGAAGCATTGTAGGAGGAGAATTGACAAGTAAAAGCACAAACAACTTCATAGAAGCATTTTATCGAACATGTGCTAGACATAGGTAGTGAGACATGGAAAGAAGAAATATGAAACCATAAACGTATGCCTAAATACATCTCACATCGTAGCAGAAGCACAATCCCAACAACAAAAATTATGGTTTGAACAATCAAACCCAAGAATCAAATCCGAAACCAAAAAAAATACAAGCCCAACCTTGAAAAACGAAGTTAAGAAGAAAAAAAATGGCGTGACATAAACAGAGAAAAGAACAACAAAAAGAAAAATACCTGAAAGAGATTAGCAGAAAAAAAATGCTGCACTTACATTCACACGAAGAACACCAAATCACGAAGAAGAGGCGACGTCAAGGAGTGAGCAGGAGAAGACAAGAAAAAGAAAAAAAACTGATTGTGAAGTTTAAAAGTTGGCAAGAAAACAAACTGAAGACCATGTCCGGACATGTAAGTATAATGTCCGGACATGCCACAGGCGCCTCCTTGAACTAAAACACAATTTTTATTTTTATTTTTTAAAAAAAAAAAAAAAAAAAAACACCAAAGGAAATAGATGTGCATAGATATTCAACACCCCATGTACATCCTGATGAACACCTTAGCAGCTTCGGAGTAATCAACAAGAGAACACAAACACCATAGGTTCAACACATGTAAGACACACCATGTTCCACGAATGCAGTGAAGACAGCAAACCTCATAAGACTCAAACGAAAAGTGTAGTGTGTGGAACTCCCATTAAAAAAATGATTTGATCAGTTGAAATAGAAACATAGACTGACACCTTGTATAAAGGAGACCAAACATCTGAAACAATCAACAGTCAAACCTTATAATGCAAGGGCCTAGACTCCCTCATCCAATACACTCTCCTTGAGACAAATCATTCACTATTCGCCATGTCCTTTAGGAACCATCTATTTCCGCAATGATTTGGTCACCGATTTTTTCTATAGGGACATATTGAAGTAAACACAGAATCATTGATCGCTTGATATGCTTTTAGCATATAAAATTCTCCCTTTTTTTTCTTTTTTTTTTTTAAGCAATTAGGAGAAAGTGCTGGAATGTTTAGGGAGCTAGGTTCAACTCACGAGTTGGTCAGGTTGATTGACTAGACATTGTCTGTCTCCCTTGGCAAAAATGACCTATCAGAATTTCCAAAACATAACAAAAACATAAATTTAATGGGGGCTTAGAGTGCATAAATTTCATCATGAGAACATGACGCTTACTCCCTCAACTGCATTCAGAAGACCAACGTAAATCATACACACATGACCCATCTAGTGCACATGGAACAGATGTTGACCCCACACATATATGCAAGATAGACTTTGAGGACAGTACATGAGACATTGAACATTATCACAAAAAAAAATAATAAAAGGGAAAAATTAAATGAATAAAAAAAATGAAACCAACGCCCTAGAATACCAAAGAGTAAAGAAATAGACACGAGTTCTAGGCATGGTATTCAACTTATCAAGATAGATCACATACACCAATAGCATTCCTGAGATACTCAAACCTAAATCCATCAAAGGGTTTAGTAAACAGGTCAGCTAATTGATGTTCAGTAGGCATAAATTCAAGAGATAACACCTGAGTCTCCACCAAGTCACGGATGAAGTGATGACGAATGTCAATATGCTTCGTGCGTGAATGTTGAACAGGGTTCTTTGAGATATTGATAGCACTAGTATTGTCACAGTAGACAATCATCTTCCCTTGAGAAATTCCATAATCAGCAAGAAGTTGCTTCATCCAGATTAGTTGTGTGCAACAGCTCCCGGCAGCAATATATTCGGCCTCAGCAGTGGAAAGAGAGATAGAGTTTTGCTTCTTACTCATCCATGCAACCAAGTTTGTACCCACATAAAAACACCCGCCAGATGTACTCTTTCGATCATCCGCATTTCCGGCCCAGTCAGCATCAGAATACCCTGCAAGTTCAAGATTTGTATTTCTAGAAAAAGAGATACCAAAATTTACAGTGCCATTTACATACCTGAGTATCCGTTTGACAGCAGTCAGATGAGATTCCTTGGGATTTGCTTGAAATCGAGCACAAACACCAACACTAAAAGATATATCAGGCCGGCTAGCTGTAAGATAGAGAAGACAACCTATCATGCTTCGGTACAAGGATTGGTCAATAGGTTTTCCAGCCACATCCGCATGTAACTTAACACTTGTACTCATAGGTGTGCGAGCATGACTTTTTCCATCCAAACCAAACCTTTTCACAAGATCTTTGGCATACTTTGGTTGAGAGACAAAAATTCCTTGGATGGATTGCTGAACCTGAAATCCTAAGAAATATGTCAGTTCACCAATCATACTCATTTCAAACTCTTGTTTCATCTCTTCAGAAAATTCATGAGCATGGGAGTCGATCGTAGAGCCAAAAATAATATCATCAACATAAATCTGGGCAATGAGTTTGTGACTGTCCTTCCCACGAATGAACAAAGTACGGTCAGCTTGCCCTCGGATGAACCCATGTGCAAGTAGATATGTCGTCAGACGCTCATACCATGCCCTTGGAGCTTGTTTCAATCCATAAAGGGCCTTCTTCAGCTTGTAAACATGGTCTGGATATCGAGGATCCTGAAATCCTTTAGGCTGTGCGACATACACTTCTTCTAGAAGAAAGCCATTGAGAAAAGCACTCTTTACATCCATCTGATACAATTTTAGATTGAGATGACTTGATATACTCAACAGAATTCGAATCGATTCAAGTCTAGCTACTGGTGCAAATGTCTCATCAAAGTCCACTCCTTCAACTTGAGTGTATCCCTGAGCTAACAATCGAGCCTTGTTGCGTATCACGGTACCATGCTCATCGGACTTATTTTTAAAAATCCATTTAGTTCCAATAATATTATGATCATTTGGTTTTGGAATTAACGTCCACACATCATTTCGAACAAATTGATTTAGTTCATCCTGCATAGCAGCAACCCAACTTACATCCTCTAACGCCTCAGTAACCTTCTTTGGCTCAAGCTGAGAAAGATAACAAGAATGAGAGACTTGATTAACCACCCTGTTTCGCAATCGTAAACCTTCATTAACATTTCCCAACATGTCTTCTTTAGGATGATTGAGCTGAACTCTGGATGATGGCACTGGAGATGCCCTGGTCGGAGCATGAGACATAGGTAGGAGTTCATTTTCTACATCTGGTGAACTAAACATGAGTTCATCTTCTGCATCAGGTGGTAATGTTGAACTAGCTGTAGACACATTCGGACTAAGGGGTGCAGGAATCGTTTCAGATAGTCCAGCTTGCTCCCCCTCAACATGAGGTACCTCATCCCCAAGATTTGCAGTAGTAGTTTCATCATCGATGACAACATTTATCGATTCCATCACTTTCTTGGTTCTTGAGTTATACACCCTACTAGCTCTACTTGTAGTGGAATAGCCAAGAAAAATACCAACATCACTCTTTGCATCAAACTTCCCTAAGCTCTCCCTGTCACGGAGTATGTAGCATGTACTTCCGAACACACGAAAATACTTAACTGTGGGCTTCTTGCCTCGCCATAGTTCATAAGGTGTCTTGGTTGTTCCTGGTCGGAGAAAAACATGATTGATAATATGGCATGCTGTATGAACTGCTTCTCCCCAAAAATGTTGAGCCATATTCTTAGCATGGATCATGACTCTAGCCATTTCCTGAATAACTCTATTTTTTCGCTCAACCACTCCATTTTGTTGAGGAGTTATAGGAGATGAAAATTCTTGTTGTATACCATGCTGAGCACAAAATTATTCAAAACTGGAATTCTTAAATTCTTTGCCATGATCACTGCGGATTCATTGGATGAGACAGTCTTGTTCATTTTGAATCTTTGTAAACAAGATTCAAGCTTGATCAAATGCCTCTGATTTCTCTTTCAACAAAATAACCCAGGTATATCGAGAAAAATCATCCACTAACACCAGAATATACCTCTTGCCTCCCAAGCTAGATGTCCTTGTAGGCCCCATGAGATCCATGTGAAAAAGCTATAGGTGTCTAGAGGTGTTAATTCCAGTAGTCTTCTTGTGTGAAGTTTTAGTTTGCTTTCCCAATTGACATGGTCCACACTTTCCTTTATCAACCTGATGAATCTTAGGTAAACCAACTATAGCCTCCAGTTTTGAGACTTTAACTAAATCATGAAAATTCAAATGCCCCAAACGTTGATGCCACAGTTCTCCAGTGTCCAAAGTTGCCTTGCTGCAATTTATTTGAGGGGTTGTGGAAAGACAGTAACAATTGTCAGCAGTGCGATCTCCTCCCATTAACCATTGTCCTTGAGAATCGAATATGTTACATTCTGTTGTTGAAAATTGAACCACCAGATCAAGGTCACAGAATTGGCTAATACTCAGAAGATTTGCCTTGAGGCCTTCAACATACAGCACTTCTTGAGGAGTAGGAGCACCGGGAATTTCTACTATTCCTTGACCAATCACTCTAGCTTTACTGCCATCTCCATACGTGATGTTGCCACCTCCTCTGCCTTCAATAAGTTCTTTGAAAAGAGACTTGTCACCTGTCATATGCTTGGAACACCCACTATCCAGATACCACAAACAGGAGTTAAGCACACTTAAGGCAGTATGAGCAACAAAACACAAATTATCTTTCTTTTTCACCCAAATATGTTCTTTTTGAGAAGTTTTCACATGATTATTAGGCACATCTTGAATATCAGCAAAATTAGACAACTCAGCAAGCTTCTCACTAATGAGTTTCACTTTAGCAGTTAAAACCTTTAGTTGATTTCCAATTCCAGGTTCATCTTTTCTAGGAAAATTATGCTGAGACCATGGATATTTAGCTCTAATTTGAAAACAATTTGGGCGAGTATGACCCTTGACACCACAATGATAACAAGTAGGAATGAACTTAGAGTTTAAAGTTGTCCTTACCGGTACCTTGAATTTTGACTTACTCTTCTTGATCACCTCGTTAGAGATATCTTTTGACAAACACGAGTTTTCGATCATCACTTCTTCCAACTTAGGTTTCACAAACATGGTCTTAGAAGTGGAAGCAACATGGGAAGAAGATGAAGCAGCTAACTTGTTATAACCCAATCCAGTCCTATCATACGAATGTTTCTGATTTCCTAGCATTTGATTCAATTTATCACTAGAAAATTTCTTTAAATGATTATTGGAATCATCCAAATCCTTTTCCAGAGATTTAACTTTAGCAATAAGCATGTGATTTTCAGAAATCAAGTTATTTCGGATGACCAGACATTCATTCAAAGAGTTCATTAACTTTTCTTTCTCAAGTTCAGATTCCTTGAGACTTTTTAAATTTTTCCTATTCTACTTGTTCAACTTATCACACTCCACAAACAAATCATTATAAGCAATTTGCAAGTCCACCTCATCATCAAATTCTTTTTCAGGATTGTTTAGCATATGAGGTGAGTCAATTTTCTTATTATCATAAGAAGCAGTAAAAGCAAGATAATTTACCTCTCCTTCAACTTCCTCTTCAGAATTTTCATCATCAGACTCATCACTTTGAGTGACATTAAAGGCCTTACCTTTACCTTTGTTTTTTTTCAGATTTGCACATTCAATCCGGATGTGACCCCGACCACCACATTCATGACACTTGCGTTCATTTGACAACTTATCCTTCTGACCCGTCTCAAATTTTTCGCTTGAGTTACCTCTTGATTTCACAGGAACTTTTGAGTCTTTATTTCTAAAGTTTCCATTCACGAGTTTGAAAAATTTTCTAAATTTTTTGGCAAACATGGCAATTTCTTCATCATCCCCATTATCCTCATCAGATGAACCACATGAGTTGACCTTAATATTTTTTGCTTTAAGAGCAATATTTTTGGTTTTCTGGTGTTTGGGTAGAATTTTTTCAAAAGTTTGAAGAGAACCTACAAGTTCTTCTACTCTCATTGTATCCAAATCATTGCTCTGTTGGACCGCAGCAACTTGAGGTATAAACCTCTCAGGTAAAGACCTCAAAATTTTCTTTACAACTTTAGCATCATTCATTTTCTTTCCTAAGTTGATAGTAGAGTTTCTAATGACACTAAGCTTTGAGTAGAATTCATCAAAAGTTTCATCTTCCAACATTCTAATAGCTTCAAATTGGGAAACAAGCATTTGAAGCTTTGAAGCTCTAACAACCTTAGTTCCTTCATGAGGTATTTCTAAAGTCTTCCAAGCTTTTTTAGCTATCTCACATCTAGACACTCTTGAAAATTCCTCCTCTGAGACAGATATGAAAATAGCATTTAAAGCTTTGTCATTAGCAGTAGAAGCACTCTTCTCTTCTGTTGTCCATTTGGCTATCTCTGTGTCTGGAAGAGTCCATCCATATTCAATAATATGCCAAACATTAATGGATTTAAAATATGCTCTCATACGAATTTTCCAAGAAGAGTAATTCGTTCCGTCAAAGACAGGAAGAGAATTAGGAGCAACAGTATGAGACATTTGATATGGAGTCTATGATCACACTCAAGAAATAAATCCTTACAGAGTGAAACCTGCTCTGATACCAATTGAAAAACCTAACAAACTCCAATTAACGCCTATTCAGAATAAATAGGAGTTTTCTTGACAGGAAGCGGAATAGATCAAATTAACAAACAATCATCAACCAAAATAAATATGTAAACAAAACTTTAAAGACACAGAAATTTGGTTACGAAGAGGAAACCATTTAGAGAACTTTCTAAATGTAAAACCTCTCCGGGGCAGTCAAACCCAGAAAATCACTTCACTATGTAAGAATAAGAATTACAAGGAGTTCATACTTACAACCCTTCGTACTTGACACTTCCTTGCATAAGTCAAGTGACCCACTTGACTTCTACCGCAGTAGCCCTTTCCAGAATATCTAGTACAATTCTTCTAAGTGATTTTCCTTCACCGGAACTCCGGTTGACTTCAATTTGTTAATCAATAATATTTCCTCTAAGAGAGATTCATACGCTCAATTCTATATCTCTATATCTCTCTCTCTTAGTTCTGTGTATTCAATCACCGAATACATACATAATACAAAACCCATGACCTAGAATAAATAGAGAAACACTTTGCAATTAAAACGGCGATGTCCGGACATAGATAAGGATGTGTCCGGACACAACTAGGGTTAAAACCATCGTAAGCCTTTGATGTCCGGACATCTACAAGCAGTGTCCGGACATGCCATAAAATTGGCACTTTCTGGAAACGCTGTCCGGACCTTGATTATGAATGTCCGGACAGGTCATAAAATAGGTGCTCCCTGGAGTTGATGTCCGGACCTTGACTCTAGATGTCCGGACATGTCTTCTAACATGCACTCTCTGGAATTACTGTCCGGACACGGCTTCTGGCTGTCCGGACATGTTGCTTCAATTTCTTCAGTTACAATGCACACTGAATGAGCCAAAACCATAAACTAACACTTCGTGTTCAATTAGAGATTTTAGCTATATATCTTTTGTATTTGATGACTTTAGACTTTTAAATTTGATTTGTAATATTTGATATTTGACTTGGAGACTGGTTTTTCGACCGTGGTAATCGATGTTATCGTTCTTTCTGTTAAGTTATATTACGATGCCTTAATTTCTACTATGGCTGTCTTGTAATGTAAGTGACTTTTTCTTTCTTAAGTTCAGGGGACACTCCAAGTTAAAATCCTTATTCCTCTGTTTGTTTGATGCCGCCCAACGTTTGTGGTCCCAACTTTGTGGAGTCGTTATGTCCTGCGCGCATATAGTAATAATTTGGAGGTCAATGAAGCTATGTGTACACTAAAAGAAAGAAAGAAAGGAGATAGATTTGCAGTGAAGAAAAAGTACACTAACACGAGCTTTCAACTTTGTTCTGTCATGGAGTGGTGGTTGGGGTCCCATGGAGCTTTGTAAGTAAATCATTTACGGGACAGTACATGAACTTCAGTTAAAAGCTCAATCAAAACCATCATTGCTATTTGAATGATATATATATATACACACATATTTTCTCTTTTCTCTAATAGAATCTGACAAAAAATTATGAAGTTTCGCTGCAAAAGTAAGTAATCATCCATTACAGCTAATCTTCACTCACCCAGCCGGCCTTGTGAGCTAGCTAGGCCTACTCCTATATAGCATCGATGCTAATATTGTATTTTCATTCTCCCTCTTGATCGATCACCATCCTTTTCGACAGGATTTTTTGTGTACCATCAAGTGGGCCTCGAGGGAGCTATGCTGCGCGCATATCCTGCTGCTCATATCCTGCGCGCATATCAAATACACATAATTTGTTCATATAATTGGGATTCGGAAATATAAATAGTACAATTGTGGTCCCAAATTTGCCATCATTTTCTAGTAACGGATTAGGATGAATGTTATTCCTTTGCACAAACTTTATCTTAATTTGTTACTCATCAGAAGAAGATATCTAATTTATGAACCCAAATTATTTGGCAAAAATGCCTTCCACTTTCTCCATCTTAAATATCATCCTTCCACATGCATGCACGTACTCCAAAGAGAATCAAGAATATCTTCCGTTTGTATTCAGAAGATCATGTACGTACATCGATCATGTGGATGCATGTGATGCATGTGTCTCTGTACATCGATCATCAGCAGCATGCCAGCATGCATGTATATCTGTTAATTTGCTTGAGCTTGGATAAACTAACTAGCGAAAGGTAGTTAGTTTATGCACTGCTGTTGCAAAAAAAAAAAAAAAAA
>CM017326.1:25499905-25539117 GCA_006937295.1 Carpinus fangiana
AAAGAATATCCTATTCACATATTACAGTAAACTGTAATAAGGACTACCTTAATCCCGTAACCAAACAAAACCAAATCTGACACTTAAACGAGGAGGATATCATATTCCTAAATTATATGGGATAAGGATTACCATCAAATATGATTATAGGAGATAACAATCAATTATAATAAAATCTTTAAAATCAAATTGGACATAAACTTCTTCCAAACTAGTATGAATGAAATATCATACAACTTATTTAAAATAAAGTGTTTATAAACATTTAAAATGCACATTAAATTTTTAACCTCATTAATAATAGAATTGATGTAACCACCGCCTAAAGAACAGATTTTTGTTATGTACGTGTTGCCTTTCCTTATGAGAGAATCGACTCACGTACGACGTACTGGATCTTCACTCATCGTGGCTGTACTGCCAATTAAGCAACTGATCATACTGATTAATCTGACCAGCATAATTAAAACATAATTTAGTTCCCTTGGTGCCATACATGCATGGTGATACCATATTGGGATTCGGAAACATGCATGCATATATATATGTATAGGACAATTGTGGTGCCGCATTTGCCATCATTTTCTAGTGGGGGATTAGGATGAATGTTAATATTCCATTTTTCACAAAAGAAAATACCCAAATTAATTGTTTGGCAAAATGCCAAACATCGAGAGATGTATATATGCTTCCACTTTTTCCTGAAAGCAATGCAAGAAGCATCTTAAATATAATTATCCTTCCCCACTCCAGAGAGAATCAAGAATATTTTTTCCGTTTGTATTCTGAAGATCATAAGCATACATAATAAGCAATTGCTAGTACTACTTGGCACATGCATGGCGCGTATATATTGCGGGAATCATCACGCAAGATCACGGCTGCTTGTGATTTAATTAACTTTTATATTATTTTATTTTACTGGTCGTAGTAGCTAGTCAAGATTTTAATTATTAGAAGAACCCGAATTAAGTAGAGATCAGGAGACCACCAATGTTATTCCCTCCAGATCCCAAGCTCCCCGGCCTGCTTGCTTCAGCTCCTTCCCAAAAGTCGGTAACCATTGTCCCTCTTTTTAACTTTAAAGATCTATCGTGGAAATTAAGAGAAGGTTTTGTACGTGGAAACTTTCATCAGCTTCCTGCCGAAAGTTCATGCATATATCCCACTCATCATCGATCCCTTTCTGATCTCATTGTGCGAACATGATGTACATCATGTGGATGCATATGATGTGTCTCTGTGTACGTAACTGAAGATCATGATCATGTCTATCTGCTTGCTTGACAAGTTGAGCCTGGCCTGGATATATATATATATAGACCAAGCATAAGGTAAAATGCTCCTTTTCTCTCTCTCTCTCTCTCTCTCTCTCCCTTGTTACAAGACATAATTACATTTACTGCAGACCAGATTGTCTGTGGTTTTATAGAAAGGTTTTAAGGATAATAAGAACAACCTAGCTAGCTACCCAGTTGATGTTATTCTTCGCATTAAGAGAGTTTTTCTCATATTCTCCATATATAATTCTGAAAATTTTCTGAGATTTATAAAAGTTGTGTGTTACTCTAGTGAGTGGAGATTCAGCATCGATCTCATCACTCTCTGTGCGACGCTGGCAGCTACATCAATAATCTATATTGGAACCCTAGAAGCGTATATTCTCCATTAATGTGGGAATATATATATATAAGAAACTTTTATCTATTTTCTTTATCAAAAGAAACTCTCGATCTCTTGCGTCTAGAATCTAAATATTATTTGGAAAACAAACATTGCAAAGATATATGCTTCAATTTTTTTTTTTCCTTTGACTGATTCAATTATAAGCATCTTATTCTGAGACCTCAAATTAATATATATCTCACAAACCTTTCCTACCCCACATATAGATTACCATGAAGGAATTTCTTTTTATTATCATTATTATTATTTTGTCTTTTCCCCTCAAGCGGGAAACCCCCGGAGCAGATCGAAGTAGTAGTAGGATCTATTCTCCTTTGTGCCCCGAAGATCATAAGCACTAGCTTTACACGTGGCTTGTCGTTGTGGGGCGCATCACCAAGATAGATATATATAGCTTCTAATTGAATATATATGTTAATTTCACACATCTTCTAGATGATGATTATGATTTGTCTACTCGACCATTGTAGTAATTTTCATCATTCTTAATTAATTGTCAAAATTTATATCATATATCTGGTGAAACGATTACTCGTTTTTTTGTATCATGCATTATAGTACTATTGTGTATCATAAGATGCTATAAATCTCAATGATTAAAAAAAAAAAAAAAAAGTATATTTTTAAAAGACATGCTTGCAACAAATTACAAACTTGGAAGTTCATCAATTGATCATGACCAATTTTATCATCACTTATATACCAAATAACATTGAAGAAATCTTACTGAATGCGTCAATTAATGAAATATATTTGCAATATCCGCAATTTAGGAAATTATCCTATATTTTTCCAAGTATATATAAGATCAATATTGCATATAAAGTTAATTGATAATTCATACTTTACATTCAAGCTGGTGAATCACATCCAAAAGAGACAACACATGATACATAAAGCAAATAACCTGCTTTCTCATCATCTCTTGTGATCAGAATATATATAATAGACTATATATCTAAGAACAGGAATTATGTGAAAAGTATTAATTATAAAAGAAGTAAAAAGTCATCCAATGAAATTCAACAATCACAAACTAAAAATAATTGGTTCTTTCCGAAAACCCGAAATAAGAAGTACAATAAATAATGAAAAAAGAAACTTCATTCCCAAATAGGAATTATATTCCTTCATCTATATATGTTGAGCAATAGAACAAAAACTACAATGGATCAAAAAGAGTTTGGTTTTAAGGAAAACAACAAAAAGATAAAAGGGATATATATGGAGAAAAAAAATACCCCCTTTTAGCCAATAATTTCTTGCCTATGTAGTAAGTCATAATAGTGTCCAAATACGTATATTAATGTGTTCTTGTGAATAATTCCTAAGTAATTCTCTTCATAAGAGAAATAATTCAAAAAATCCACGTATTGCATGATACGTGGCAATTAATTTTTTGGTTTTTTTTTTTTTTTTTTTCCCCTGTTAAGGATGTATAAGAAAAGTGATTGGAGGTGTGCAAAACAAAATGTGTTCTATTTGGGGAGATAATGCTCTTTGAGTTTGCTTTTAGTTTTTAGTAATAATAAAAAAAAAAAAAAAGACAAAACAATTTCTAATATAAAATACTTACGAAACACTTAAAAATTATTTTTACTTTTACGTCACAACAAAATATTTTTTACACTAAAAAGCAAAAAGTGCTACCCAAAGAGCATTATCAAACCAATTACCCGATATTTCCAAGTAGGGCCACTATTACACTATATATATATATATATATATATATTCTAATTTACTATTACACTATAATATTGTGCATTATATATATTGTCCAATTTCAGAGGAAGTGCCAAGTCTAGAACTACGCATCTTTGAAGAGAATCACCAAAAGTTGGGGGCTCCTTTGCTTTTATTTTATTTTATTTTTTCGTTCTCTCTGTCTCTGTCTCTCTCTCTCTTTTCTTTTGTCCATATATTCGATCTGTTTCACGTTCTTTGTTGGCCCATGCCATAAGGTGGGGAGCTTAAGTGTGCTTGCTGTACAGTTCTATATAAGGGGGGTTTGCCGGTACGTAACCTTTAACTTGTACAGCTAATTAATTTGTATATCTGTTCTGCAGTTTTTACAAGTATGGCACGTCCTCAGCCAGATCTTGTGAAGGTTGGGTTGGAAGGCTTTAACATGATTGACGACATCTGCGGCCGCCCTAGGAGGCCGGCCAGCAAGATGTTTGCTCATAAGGTGTGTCCACCAAAGCCAGAGCCTGTCATCACTTGCGAGGAGGCAGCCAAGAGATTTGGTGGGATTCTGATCACAGAACGCTTTACCGGAAAAGGGAACCGCAACTTCGTTTAACATGCTCCTCTAGCTTGTATTATATATATATAGAAGTAAGTAAGTACTATGAGTAGTTTTCTACTCTGCATATATATATATATATATATATATATGCTTTCTGCAGCTATAGCTAGCAAGCTACTAAACATGCTTTGCTTGTAAGATACATATATATAGAACTACTTATCTTATATTAATCTAGCTTTCCTGTTATTATATAATTAAATGCTTACTTTATTTGTTTTCTAGCTCCCTAGTTCATTTGAACTAGAAAACATTCAATTACTTATATTTGAGGAGTATTTTTGTCATTTCACTTTTAAATGAAAAAAAATATCCATCAAATATAACTAATTTGATATTCTCCAATTCATTGGATTCTATTAATTTTCTCTCTTTGACTCTCTCCATATGGACCATATGTAGCTGGCATGATTGAAAAATCCATGAATTTTTGCGGATAATTTAACGGCATCTAAAAAAACTGCCAATAAGTTAAGAATATATATCGGTTAACTCAAACGCCAGTAAGTACTTTTTTTTTATTTAGCAAAGAGATTAGATTTTATTAGGTATACATGATTGAACTAATAATTAATTTCAATAATTTGTTGGGATTTGAGTTAGATGTTGATGTGCTGTAATTTTTTTAAATGATTTCGATTTAATTTCTCTCTTTCTCCTAAAAAAATTACAGCACTATATATATGTTTTTACCATACCCCATCCAAATCAGGATTAATGGTGGGGCCGGGGTTAAACAGGATGAGGAGGCCAGGACCATTAATTATTAGAGTTGGACCACCATTTGTTGCGGACTCCTTAAAAATTAGTTGGCAAACAACATTATGTCACGGTTAGTACTGCTCTTATTAATTTGACTGAAAACAATTATATATATATATATAAATTTGGTTATTAAGTTAATTTTCCTTATGAGGATGAGGATGGACCTCATGAGTAGCAGCCATAAATGGCGGGGAAAAAGAATTAAGTTTTTTTTTGTCAGAAAATGGTGGTGGGGAATTATTTGCGAATATATAGAGAGGTTAATGGAGATTAAGTAGCCCACACAAGAACTAGGTCTAAATTTAGGGAAGCCATGCATGCACGCACACAAAGCATCACTATTTTTAGCCAAAGAAGGAAAAATCAAATAAACGTTGTCCGTAGACTTAGACTTCTTGTACGTAAATAGAACTACCGGAAATAATTTGTTTGGCTTTTAAATAAAGAGGCACAGAAAGAGAGCTCGGTCATTCCCCATTTGATTGCCGAGCTAGCCTCCACCGGAGGCTTTTAATTATACTCCAAAACTAACACAAAAACCAAAAAAACAAAAAACAAAAAACAGAAACGTTAGGAGAATCAAACCGGTGTTGGGTTTTGACGTTTCTTCCCAATTATGGCCATTTATGGAGGAGTTCGCGTACTTGCCATTCTTCTTTTGGCCTGCTACCAGGCCCGGGGTCTTGAGGAATCACAAATTGCTTTTCCTCCCAGTGGTGCGGCGGGGGATGCACCTGCTTTTTCTCCAGGTGGTGTGGATGGTGAATATGCTCGTCCTCCGGGCGGTCCGGGGGATGCACCTGCTTTTTCTCCAGGTGGTGCGGATGATGCTTATGCTATTCCTCCGGGCGGTGAGGGCAATGCACCTGCTCTTTCTCCAGGTGGTATGGGTGCTGCACTAATTGCTGTTCCTCCAGTTGGTTGGCCCGGTGATGATTTCGCTCTTCCTCCGGGTGGTGCGGGGGAGGCACCCGCTTTCTCTCCGGGCAGCGCCCCCGGTGCACCTGCTCTTTCTCCAAGTGGCACGGCGTATAATGAACTTGCAGATGATGAACTTTTTAATACTGAACAGGGTGTGTCGGATACATTTTCTAATTCTCTCACCGTTGCTAAACCACGTCGAGGTCGGAATTTTGACATTCCAGATCCCTCTGAGAAAATTTTTAACGTATTACAATTTGGAGCCAAATCTGACGGAAAGAAAGATTGCACCCAGGTGATCATCATTCATCTTTTGGCTTTTATGTATTGCATGCCACTCACATAACTTATTATATATATATATATATATATATAAATTAAGAATTAATATATCAAATAACCCGACTTTAGGGAATGTTATAATTATGTTCCAAATATATATAAAACTAACAAAAGCTGAGTAAATTATATTGGGTTTGACAATTTACAGGCTTTCATTAAAGCATGGCGTGCCACATGCGACTTCAATGGAAAATCAAGGCTTGTGATTCCGGGAGGGACTTTCTTACTATCTCAGGTTGTGTTTGGAGGGCCATGCATCGGCCCAGCTCCCAAAATTGTTCAAGTTGTAGGGAACCTTAAAGCAACAACTGACATAAGTGAATATTCTTCCCCTGAATGGTTCTTATTCGAATCCATAAGTGGCTTGGTAATTACAGGACCCGGCACTTTTGATGGCCAAGGTGATGCTGTTTGGGAATACAACGACTGTAAAAATAACCAAAACTGCGCTCAACTCCCATCTGTAAGCTTTTCTGCACTACCATATATATATATATATGAAATTTAAGTTCGTATATATATCTATGTATATGAAATTTAATTTACATGTGTGTCTATTAAATGATTTGGAGCAGAACATAAAGCTCGTCAAGGTTAAAAACGCAATTATTCGAGGCATCTCTTCCGTTAATAGCAAAGGAAAACACTTGTTCATCACAATGTGCGAGAAGATCAGAGTTCAAAAGCTTCATTTAACTGCCCCCGAAGACAGCCCCAACACTGATGGCATCCACATTAGCAATACCAACGATGTCAGAATAGTTAAAACTAACATTGCCACAGGTGATGATTGCGTCGCTATTATCGCCGGAGCCACCAACGTTTTCATCAACAGAGTAACCTGTGGCCCTGGACATGGCGTTAGGTACGTAATTAATTTACACATATTTTCTTACAAATTCAATGCTGATTATTGTATGTGCATGCATGACAGTGTGGGAAGCCTTGGGAAGTACCCGGATGAGAAGGATGTCAGAGGCATCACTGTGAGCGATTGCACCTTCACCGGCACAGATAATGGGATTAGAATCAAAACATGGCCTGGATCGCCGCCAAGTGCAGCGTCGGAGATGCTTTTCCAGAACATTATAATGAACAATGTTAGATTCCCCATCATCATAGACCAAGAATACTGCTCAGCAAAAACTTGTAGCAACAAAGGGGTTGGTTTCATTTACCTTTATATATATATATATATCCTCGATGATCCCTAGCTAGCTTGTCTATTTCAAACGTTAATGAGGTTTTCGTGTTTTACATGTACACAGAATCCATCGCGTGTAAAACTCAGCAATATTCATTACCTAAACATCAGGGGAACCTCGACAACAGAAGTTCCAGTAAAGCTCATTTGCAGCAGGCAGTTTCCTTGCCAAGATGTTCAGTTAACCAACATCGATCTCAGGTACAACGGCTCGCCTGCTGCCACCTCTACCTGCTCCAATGCTAAAGTTCGGTATTCTGGCAGACAAAACCCACCACCTTGCAAATAGCTGCCTCCGCTTCAAATTAATAACGCCACCCCCCCTCCCCCTCCTCCCCCTTTTACAGTTTAAGTCATATATGTATATATGATTTAATTTCCGGGCTTTTTAGAAATTTGTGTCAGAAGATAACTGCGGATAATATATAAATATATATACCCGCATATATTATGTGGACCTCGTATTGTAATTGAGAGAATTCAAGGTTCTTATTTTGTAGCTTGATTATAAATTGTTAACTTGTAAACCCATAACAAGTTTGTGCAGTGTGAATCAATAATCTCCGTAATTTCCTTTTCTTCTTTTTTCTCAAGTGAATCTAACGATTAAATGAAATGAGAGAAAAAAAAAAAAAAAGTTTGCACTCAAAACCCTTTGCAACTTTAACTACATGATCATCTCCAAAATTTGAAAACTCATTTGGAAAATATCATTATTTCCCCTTCCCAATTAATTAAGCTGGCCTTCATTGAAAGGGGATCTATCCATCATAGTTCTATCCTTAATTTTCTCGGGAAATTTTTCATTCCCTCATACATAAAAAAGGCAATGGTGGCGACATGGCTCTAAAAGTACTAGACGTGAAGAAAGAAAGAAAGAAAAAAAAAAACCTTTGACATGCATGATTGAATGACTTTTTGTCCTAACCATTTTAAACTGTCTAGGTGTTAACTCGTCCAACTTGGATTCAGTGGTGTAGCCAAGGCCTTACAAACTTCAACCTTTTCCATACTCCTTATTGACTCGCCCTACCGAAAATTCTCTTCCATATAGAAGTGGATATTTTCAAGGTAAATGTTTTGCCACTGTTTCTCATTGATGAGTACTGAATTTATACACATAGTTTGGAGAGATTACGAAGGAAAGAGATATACAAAATAAATGAGATTACACATATTAATAGATTTGATTTTCCTTCCTTGGAGAGTACTAGCCGTTAGGCTGTTGTGATTTGCTGCAAGTAATTGATTTGGGTTGCCTTGTTGAGCATATAGCCGTTGCCATGGTTACCTTGTGAGGTTTGGTGCTTTTAATGGTAATTGGTTCATTACGCCCCCGCAAGCGAGACGTGTGGCACACAACGTTGAGCTTGGTTCTCATAAGAGAGAAAGGAGAGAAGGCTGTGGGTTTAGTAAAGATGTCTGCAAGGTTGTCTTTGGTAGAAATGAAGCATACGACTAGAGTGTTGGAGGCAACTTTATCGCGGACAAAATGGAAGTCGATTTCGATGTGTTTGGTGCGGGCATGGAATGCAGGATTGGTAGATAAGTAGGTGGCGCCAATATTGTCGCACCAGAGTGTAGGGGGATGGGGGAGAAATATACCAAGGTCACGGAGTAGAGATTGGAGCCAGATGAGATCAGTGGCAGTGATGGCGAGGGTGCGATATTCAGATTCAGTGCTAGAGCGAGCAACTGTACGATGTTTGCGAGAGGACCAAGAAATAAGGTTAGGGCCAAGGAAGACGCAAAAACCACCGGTGGATTTTCTGTCATCGGGCCAGCCGGCCCAGTCAGCGTCCGAGTAGGCCTGAAGGGAACGAGAGGGTGACAGGCGAAGGAGGAGTCCATAGGTGATGGTGAATTTGAGGTAGCGGAGGATGCGCTTTACGGCTTGAAGGTGGAGAGAGGTGGGTCTATGCATAAATTGAGAAACTTTGTTGACAGCGAATGATATGTCGGGACGAGTGAGGGAGAGATATTGGAGGGCACCAACAAGACTTCGGTATGAGGAGGGGTCATTAAGCGGATCCCCAGAATGTAAGGATAAGGTATGTGCGGTGGACATAGGTGACTTGATAGGTTTAGCATCAGACATGTTACTTTTGCGAAGGAGATCTAGGATATAGCGTTGCTGAGAGAGAATAAGTCCGTCAGGTGCAGAAATGGCTTCCATGCCGAGAAAGAAATGAAGAGGACCGAGGTCTTTTATGGCAAAGTCAACTTGGAGCGATTGTAGGAGGGAAGTAGTCCCATGAGGGGTAGAACTAGTGATGAGAATGTCGTCGACATAGATGAGTACGTAGGTAGTATGCTGAGGGGTGCAACAAGTGAATAAAGAGGAGTCAGAGCGAGACCCGACAAAACCAAGCTCAAGAAGTCGATCACTGAGGCGAGAAAACCAAGCGCGGGGAGCTTGTTTCAAACCGTACAACGCCTTGTGTAACTTGCAAACATGAGTGGGGTATTGGGGATGAAGAAAACCAGGGGGCTGGGCCATATAGACGTCTTTGGATAACCATCCATGGAGGAAAGCATTTTGGACATCAATCTGACGAATAGGCCAGCCGGAGGAAATGGCTAGTGAGAGAACAAGTCGAATGGTGGTGGGCTTGATCACTGGACTATAGGTCTCTCCATAGTCAATGCCAGGTTGCTGATGAAAACCCTTGGCGACAAGTCGGGCTTTGTAGCGATCAATGGTTCCATCAGCTTTGCGTTTGAGACGAAAAACCCATTTGCAGCCAACGATGTTGGTATTGGCAGTGGGGGGAACAAGGGTCCAGGTGCCATTGCTGAGGAGCGCATCAAATTCCGTGTTCATTGCCGCACGCCAAGCAGGATGTTGAGCAGCAGATGAGTAAGAGGTAGGTTCGATATCATCGGAGCAGGTGGCGGCAATGAGTGCCTTTGGGAGAGGATACCGGACGAGTCCTTCTGGGAGAATTTTAGGCTTGAAGATGTTGTTTTTGGAGCGAGTCTGCATGGCATGTTGTCGTGGAGAGGGAGCTGGTGGAGCAGTCTCTACGGGTGCAACCTGTGGACAAGGAGGAGAGATAATGTTAGTAGGAGTAGGTGCTAATGGGGAAGAGGGAGTTACCTCGACGAAGGTGTCAGGTGGAGATGGAGGTGAGAGTTGAACCCGTGTAGGAGTGGGGTTGCGTGGGGGATTGTTGGAAGGTAGGGAAGGGGATGGAGGGAGAGGATAGATAAGAGTCTGTTGAGGGGGTGGATTTAAGGAGGAAGGAGAGGGTCGAGAAAAGGGGAAAGAAGTTTCATCAAAGATGACATGACGGGAGATATAAAGACGACCAGAAGGAAGATGGAGACATTTATAGCCACGATGGGAGGGACTATAGCCAAGAAAGATGCATTCTGCAGATCGATAATCCAATTTGTGTCGGTTGTATGGCCGTAGGTGGGGCCAACATGCACAGCCAAAAACACGGAGGAAAGAGTAGTTTGGGCGAAGGTTAAAAAGCTTTTGAAATGGAGAGAGGTTTTGGAGGACTGGAGTGGGCAATCTGTTAATAAGATAGGAGGCAGTTTGGAAAGCCTCAGCCCAGTAGGTGAGGGGAGCGAAGGCATGGGCCAGGAGAGTAAGACCCATTTCGACAATGTGGCGGTGTTTACGTTCCACGGACCCATTTTGTTCATGGGTGTGGGGGCACGTTAATCGATGGTGGATGCCATGAGAGGTAAAAAAATGACGTAATTTTTGAAATTCGCCACCTCCATCAGTTTGGATGGATTTAATTTTGCTGTTAAATAATCGTTCGACATAAGCCTGAAACTTAGGAAAAATAGTAAAAACGTCAGATTTGCACTCAATGGGATATAACCAAGAGAATTTACTATAGTGATCAACAAAAATAACATAATATCGTGCACCATTTTTAGATAAAATAAGGGAAGGTCCCCAAACATCAGAAAAAATTAATTCGAGTGGAGCATGAGATGGGTGATCAGATAAGGAAAAAGGAAGCTGGTGACTTTTGCCACGACGACATGCGGAGCAAAGTGGTAGCTTCTTATTAGATGTGACAGGTAAATTAAAATGAGACACAACTTGATGAAGTATTCGATCAGCAGGATGACCGAGACGCGCGTGCCAATTTTGATGAGAAGCATGTTCACTGGAGAAGACACTAGGTGGTGCAGCAGATGGAGAAGGGGACCATTGATAAAGTCCATTTTTACTCGGGCCTTTGTGTAGAATCTTCCTGGAGATGCGATCCTTAACAAAAAAACACGAGGGGTGAAATTCCATGAAAGCATTATTATCCAAGGTAAATTTTTGAACAGATAATAAATTTTTTGTAATTTTTGGAACATGTAAAACATTTCGTAAAATAAAATTAGGTTGAGAGAGAATGGAAGTGCCAATATTTTTTATGGCAAGACGGGTACCATTGCCCACTTGAATTTGATCGGGGCCATCATACTCTTCCGATTGAAAATTCAATTGATTTGGATCGGAGGTGACGTGATGAGAAGCACCAGTGTCGGGATACCAATTTAGGTCCCGAGTATGAGATGGAGTAGCCATTGCATGATATGCTGTCAGATTTGGGCCAGGAGCCTGATAGGCTTGATTGAACCTATTATAACAGGTGAGGGCCGAATGGCCCAGTTTGCCACAGACCTGACAAGTGGGTTTGGATCCCATATGTGGGCTGGATCGTGAAGAGCCCATTGAGGGATTTGGGCGATGGTGAAAAGAGGAGGGACCCGAAAGTCCTCCCTGTCCTCTGTAAGAGGAGGCGTGAAATTGAGAACCACGCCCCCGTGAACGTTGCCCGTGGCCGGAGGAGCGCTGGAAGGCTCGTTGATTGTCACGGCCACGGTGGAGATTGGGACTCCGAGCAGCGATGTTGGCGGTGGGAAACGAAGCGTCATCTTGGTGACGTTTGGCAATCCGAGATTCATGGGCAAGAAGATGCCCGAACATAGTATCAATGGAGAGAGGCTCCATACGAGTGGTGACAGAGGTCACAAATGGGTCATATTCCGAACCCAAACCGCCGAGGAGATAGGAAGTGAATTCCTGGTCGCTGATGAGATGACCGGCAGCAGCAAGCGTGGCGACAGTATGCTTGATTTGGTGATAATAATCTGAAACACTCAGATTTCCTTTCTTGGCAGTGGTGAGTTGAAGACGGAGAGCCAAGACACGGGCTTGAGATTCAGAGGTGAATGTATGATCAAGCGTCTTCCATAGCTCCTGGGCAGTTTTACAGCCAAGGACCTGAGGTAGCATCTCATCAGAGATGGAAGACAGCAGCATACTCAGAAGCAATTGATCTTGTCGGAGCCATCGAAGGTTGTCTGGGTCGGTGGGTACAGTGAGAGTACCACCGGTGGAGGTTGACACTTGTGGGTTGGGTGGAGTATTGGTGCCGTCAATGAAACCATAGAGGTCGTGACCACGGAGGAAGGGTTCCACAAGGCCACGCCATGCTATAAAATTACTTTTGTTGAGTTTGGTGATGGATTGGGCAAAACTGGAGAGGGGAGCTACGGAAATGGGTTGCTGTGTTTGAAAAGTTTGGGGGGTAGTTGGGGTGGTTTGGTGGGTGTCGATGGTGTATGGGGTAATTGGGTTTGTTTGATGGGTGTCGATGCTGTTTGGGTTGGTTGGATTTGTTTGCTGGGTGTTGCTAGTGTTTGGGATAATTGGGGTTGTTTCGGTGGGTGAGGATGCCATTGAAGAAGATGCAGCAAAGATGTTTGAAAAAAAGCCTCACAGAAAAAAAAAAAAAAAACGACGTGAGTCGCTCGTTCAAAGCTCTAATACCATATAGAAGTAGATATTTTCAAGGTAAATGTTTTGCCACTGTTTCTCATTGATGAGTACTGAATTTATACACATAGTTTGGAGAGATTACAAAGGAAAGAGATATACAAAATAAATGAGATTACACATATTAATAAATTTGATTTTCCTTCCTTGGAGAGTACTAGCCGTTAGGCTGTTGTGATTTGCTGCAAGTAATTGATTTGGGTTGCCTTGTTGAGCATATAGCCGTTGCCATGGTTACCTTGTGAGGTTTGATGCTTTTAATGGTAATTGGTTCATTATTCCACTCATAGTTTCAGGCAAAGTGATCCTACGACTCCATTCTTATTCACTTTGACCGAGCATATGAATCATATCTATATTACACTACAAAAAAGAGGGGTTTAATGGAGTTTGGGAAAAACGACACTAAAATGCGTCTTCTTTCTTTTTTATTTATTTATTTAATATATTATTATTCAAACGACACTATCTACACATCAAAATGTATTGTTTGAACAGTACAACTATTCACGTGTCAAAAGGTATTGTTTGAACTCTTGCACTAATAATCTTTGCAAAAGCCACATCTAAAGAAGTCAATACTATCCTAACATACCTACAAAAATAAATAGTCAAATTGGTATATCACTACAAAAATACTAAGATTTTGTGACGAAACAATTGTAGGGATTTTTGAAAACGTCACCAAAAGGTGACTTTTTTAAAATAAAATGACACCGCTATAAGGATGTTGTTTGAACAGTGACACATTACCTGTTACCCCCGGGGTTGCATGGGTACACGCCCGCATGCAAACCCATGTTTATTTATTGATGAATTTATATTTATTTATATATTTATTTATTAATTATTCTTAGATTTTAATTAGAGCTCATGAACATGGAATGCTAGCTATATTATTAGATTTTTTTTTTTCCTGCGTGCATGGTTTTTTTGTTTAAATTGGTAATTAATTTATTTTTCTGCGTGAATGGAGTGGACCTTAGACAGGCCCACTAAAATAGATTCTTGTTGGGCCAATACTGTAGCCTAAGGGAATTGTGGATTACCAAAGTGGACCTTAGACATGCACATACAAAAATATAAAGTTAGGACACTTCCTTTTTGATCCCTAAACTTTCACACGATTTTATAAACTTCTTTTAAATTTTAAAATCTCTTACTTTATATCCTTGAAATTTTAATTGCTCTTAATGTGAATCCTTCCGTCAAATTTTAAATGTTATATAACATTTATATCTCTAACTTTTGTACAAAATTTCAACTTTTAAAATATTTTTTATTTTAAAAAAATAAAATCAAAAATATTTTGGTCTTTTTATTATATTTTTAACTGCTAAAATTTGTTGGAAGTGTACTAATTAAGAGTCATTTAAAATTTAAGAGTCCAAAATAAAAAATTTAAAAATTTAAAAATTTATAAAATCACTTAAAAATTTTGGAGGCAAAAGGGAAATTTAATGACCTTTTGATTTTTACGATAGCACGTCCGCACTCGCTACAGTAAAAAACGTCTGCCCCTCCCCTCGATGCCTGAGCCCTCTCACTGCGCAGCACGTCCGCACTCACTACAGTAAAAAAACGTCTCCCCCTCGCCTCGATGCCTGAGCACTCTCACTGCGCAGTACTCCTCACAGTCGTCCCTCTGTATACCTCATTGAATGTGATGCTCACCCTCCTTCTCAGCTCTCTCACAATCTCTCTTCCTCTCACGCTCCCTCTCGGCTCCCTCTTTCTGTCTCTCTCTCCGGCCGGCGTCTCTCTCTCTCTCACCTCCGGCGACGTCGCTGCTCCGATCCGGCACACCTCTCTCACTCTCCAGCAGCTCTCTCCCTCTCTCCGGCGCATCTCTGGTAAGACAAATATAAGCCCATTTTAGAACAAAATTGTCTGAACCGTACTGCTTCTCTGCCCATTTTGTATTTTTGATTTTCGGATCATTTCTTTTCACTTTCATTTAGGCCAGCCCCGTTCTTGTTATCCCACTTTCACCCAGAGAAAAACATTGAAAGTATGTAAAATTTAATTAAATTTTAGAGAGAGAGAGAGAGAGAGAGAGAGAGGTGGCTGGCTGGTAGAAGAGGATCTCTGTACATGTATACATGTGATGATATATATACAACCCAAAAAAAAAAAATCCCAATTTTTCCCTTACAATTTCCATTTCTCCCGAGCTCTCTTTAATTCCAGCTGCATTTGCATGAATCTACTAACCAGAAAGTACATGTGTTTTCAAATAAAGAAAGGGTGGATTGGGTAGTTGACACATTCATTGCTCCCCTCTTCCATTTGCTTGTAATTCTTTTGTCACCCACAAATTATTTGTTTATTTAACAATAAACTTATATTATAAGCTTAAATGGGTACTTTAGAAGATTTAATGTGGGGGCAGAGACCGTGTGTGGCGGTTGATGTTCACATGTGGGCATTTAAGGTGCTCTCTCTCTCTTAGTGTCTTACAAACAATCACTCACAGCACAATTAAGGAGTCCAAAAAGTGTAATTGGTCGGTGCTTATGTGTGCGGTGACCACCGTCAATTTTAATTGCATGTCAAAATCATATGTTAATTGCACTTATGATATGTTAATTAGAATTTGTCTTAGATATATCAATTGATTCATATATAATTGATATGCAATTAAATTATTATTTGATAATAATATGAAATGATTTACACTTATATTCAAAAATGCTAGAAGGACTTATTAAATTGATAGTATGTGTTTATAGTGTAATCACGCTATGGACAAGAGTTGGATGACAAAGTTTAGAGGTTCGAAGGAATATCTTGAAGGCGTTAAGTCGTTCATTACATTTGCAGTTTCCAACTCTGGAAGTCAGAAGTTCATTTTGTGCCCATGTAAAAAATGTCGCTTGAACAAGCAGCTAAGGCCACAGGAAGTATATGATCATTTGACAACGGGAGCCGGTATTTTGCCCACTTACATCGATTGGGTTTGGCATGGAGAAAAAATTGGGCCTCATGCTGAAGGCTCTAATTCGACTTGTTCGGCCACAGCTACAGCCCCAATCCTAGACAAGTCCATTAATATGCGGGCCATGTTGCGTGAAGTGTTTGGCACGCACAAGGTCGGAGAAGAAGTTGATGAGGATAGTGCGAGGAAATTCTTTAATTTGCTTAAACAAGCGGAGAAGCCACTTCATGATAAAACCAAGCATAGCAAACTGAGTGCTATTGTGCATCTGTACAATTTGAAGTGTGTGGGTGGTGTAAGTGACTCGGCATTCACTTCTTTGCTAGAGTTCGCCAATCAGTTGCTGCCGACGGATGCTGAACCTTTGCCCAATAGTACAGATGAAGCCAAGAAGTATCTGAGGGACATGATGAGCGCTGGAATGACAAACGTATGTGCTGTGCCGAACACCGAGTCTCCTGTTCCTGTGAGAGCAAAATCCTCAGTAGCCAGTCGACCAGGTAACATTGTATACTACTTAATTACGTTCATATATATAATGATAATGTATACGTTTACATTTTTCATTATTAGAGGTTTGCTAATTCCACATTGTACTCATTTTCAAGCCAAGTGTGCGTTTACAGTTGCAAATTAATAATGTGTAGGTGACATGCAAGTAGATTTTGAAGGTGAACATGCATGTAATGAAGAAGGCGAACCCAGGCGTTAGTCTTCACATCCCTCTCGTGGATCATCGCATCGTATGTATTTTTTCACATCTCTATGTGCCTCAATATGTTTATGTAATTTAAACTAGATATATAGGGTGGCTCGCAATTATTGATGTACGCAATCAAATAATAATATACACGGACCAAAAATATGTTTACGCGACCTTAGAATATAAGTTAACTGTGAGCGTAAGTAAATATCATGTGTTAACGACTGAAATCATAATGGTACTGTTAAAATATTTGTTTAGTTTGACGTGGAGGACATGTGAAGTATAATTATTGTTTAATTGTTGGTAGTTTGTGCTAAGCATTATTATTGGTTCATGTTCTTGTTTTGTATATATTATAAGGAAACACAATATATGTGTCTGTTAGACCATATGTCTTGGTCAAACATCAAAATAAATTTAATTGTTTTGAGGTCAATAGTTAAGTGAAGTTATAGAGAAATTGTGATTTTATGTTATTCGCTTGCGTACTCTTATTCATATCGTATTCACTTACCATTATCAAAATTTAGGAATTTATTTTTGTTTTTATCATTTGCAGGTAATTATTAAGTGAAGAAACTAAGAAGGGAGGCTAGGTATGGAAGGCACATATGCTTATCATTTTGTGTTATTAGATGGACTGATAAGCGGCCGGGACGTCTGTTTATATTTGGACATGGTATTTTTAATATTGTATATATGTTTAAACTTTAGCTGCACTTGAACAGCTGTGGTATGGAGATTAGTTGTTAATTATTCGCTTGTTATTAGATCTTTATATGCATCATGCATGCATGTTAATTGGTTGTTAATCATTAGGTTGTAATGATTGTTTAGTAGTCGGAAAGTTGCCGCGATTATATTAATACACAGGCATAAACTGTTGATTAATCAGTCATCCATTGTAGCTAAAATACTATAAACTCTCGACTCAAACAGCCAAATTACACCCTCAACCTCAAACCCTTGCCAGTTGCCACCCAAAACCAAATACCTTGGCCTACTGATCATGTTCATCCAAAAAGCACGGAGAACTTTTGAGGCGATAAAACAAAAGGTCCTTACAATGTGTCTGTGTATATATATATATATATATATATATCATAAGCTGCCAGAAACTACCTTAATTCACTATGTTGCCTCCTCCTCTATACCCAGCCTCACAATGAATGGAAGGATTATTATAACAAATGACTTTTTTTTGTTTGGAAGGCCTAAAAGGAACGTCTAATCCCTCTACCATGCTATTTCTCGTTTACTACGTCCATCATAAGTAAAATTAGGAAGATGGATCATGCTTCATTACCAATCCAACGTCCAAAAGCTCCTTCCCAAACACAAGCCTGTAATATATCCATGACAGGCCCAAGGGGGGCTAGAGAGCCATGGCCCACCTCCAAAAAAAAAATTTAATGCTTAATTTTTTTTTAATTTTTATTTGTTTTGTCTTAAAATTTGTTAAAAATAATATTTTAAGTCTTTCTATTTTTACTTTGGCCCTCAAAAAATTTCAATAAATCCAACACTCCCCCTCAAGTTAAATTCTTAATTTTTTTCTCTTAGCGGACATAGTTTTTCTTTAAATTGAGTTGGAAGAATTTGTTCCAACCCAGTCTATAAAATGATATGCGACTTTCATATGCATAAATATCATATGCCATTTTTATATACTGAGTTGAGAAAAAAATCTTGTCCCAACATCCCCAAGAGTGACAAGCAAACTTTTTTTTTTTTTCCTACCAAATGAAAGCAGCTTTCATTTGGAGGATTGGGTTGTGTAAAAATCATAAATTGAACTCCAATCAAATCTTGGATGCCAAATTGGATCATAAGCAAAATGTGACCAAAGAAAAACCCTGCCCTTTCTCTCCTTCGTTTTGGGTTCCTTGGAAGTAGTGGCGGAGAGAAGTGGGGCGAACTGGAGGGCACCCCCAGTAAAAAAAAAATAATAATAATTAATTAATTTTTTTTTTTTTTTAAGTATTTTTCTGGCATGAATTGTTTACCACCCCCAAGTAACAAATTTTTTTTTTTTTTTTAAAGTAAATAAATTTAATATTTATTTATCAATATTTGGCATTTTCCTGTTATAACCCAAGTACCCAACCGAGTTAAGAGTAAAGTTTATAATTAAAGCCATTAACGACTTAATTTGTCTTAGTTATGACAGCGCCCTTAATTTGTCTTGGTTATAATTTAAGCTTTTTAATTGAGATATATATCTCATTTTCATTATTTTGTTTATCTTATTCTAAAACTTTTTTTTTTTTTTTGGTGTGTGTGTGTGTTTTTATATACTTTGAGATTTAGTCAAACATCAACGAGTTTTAGAAGATTATTGCCAATCTCATATTTGTTCTTTTTATTAATTCATTTTAGACTAATAGCTACTGGAATATGCTAATAATTTTATTTTAATATCATTAGAGTATGAGAAGTAAACAATTATTAAAACAATACTTCGTAACAAAATGGAAGATGAATTTCTTGGAGATAATTTATTTATCTATATTGAAAGGAAAATTGCTGAAAGCTTTAATTCATATTTAATACTTAATGATTTTGTTTCTCTAAGACCACATAGAATGCAATTTTAGATACTTTATATTTCGTATTTTCCTTTACTTTTGTACTAGTGCCTACATAGTAACTAATATATCAATGTGGTATAATTTCTTTTTTTATTGTATTTATCGTATTACAATAAAAATATAATATATAAAGAGAACAAAAAAATATATATTTTATCATTATATTTTATTATTCTATTGACGCCCCTTGTAGAATGAACTCCTAAATCCGCCACTGCTTAGAAGATAATCAATAATGCAATTTGGAACAAATAAGACATTAATATTCTAAAATTAGGGGGATAGCAGTTTCTTTAAAAAATATTTGTATCTTTCGATTATTTCATATGAAATTAATAGATAATATCATAAGGATAGAGTTTTGTTTTTTTTTTCAAACTGAGTTAAAAGAATTTCCTTCAATTTAGTCTATAAAAGTGACCTATGTCCCTTAAACATGTAAAATGTATATGCTTTTTTAATAGTACGGACAAAGTTGAAATAAATTTTATTAAAAATTGATGTGCAAAAAATAGACATATATTACTTTTATAGATTAAGTTCAATCCAACTCAATTTAAAAAAAAAAAAAAAACTCTGTTCATTTTTTTACTTCTATTCAGTTCATGTCATATCAACAATGTAGAGTGAATGAAATAAAAATGACACACCTTTAAGGGTAGTAGTTCAAAACTTCGAACTTTAATGACTCAATAAAATTCTTAAGTGGTTAAGAGTCTATTTAGAATTGCGTTTGAGAAATAGAATTTTTAAGTCAAAAAGAGCTTTGAGGTAAAAGTTTAAAAATTAAGTTTTTGTCAAAAGTATTTTTTTGCTATTTTTAGGTTTTTTGGACCCTTAAAAGTGCTTTTAATTTTTTAACCAAACGAGTATTTTTTTCTTCAAACATATTTTTTGAATGCTAAAAATACTTTTAAGTCTCTCAAACACAATTCAAAATAAGCCCTAAAACATGTAATAAGGTGCGTACAGTATCCGCAATGAAAAAGCCCCTTGTGTTGGATTGACACCATATTTTAAAAAGAAAAAAATACACCGTCACAACGTCCAAGCATTCGAGTCCCCAAAGACTGAGAGGGAACCAGAGAGAGACCTCGAGGGCCAGCAATGGCGCACTTCACCGCCCGGCGTACTCTGGCATCACTCCTAAGTCGAACCCTTTCTTCTTCTTCTTCTTCTACGATCTCTGCTCGTCCTCGCTTCGCTTTAGCACTTCTTATCAACCAGCAACCCCACAGACTCGCGACCGACCCGGTCAAAGTACAGACCCGCCCCAAGACCTCCGGGCCGGGATACTCGCCCCTCAACGACCCATCTCCCAACTGGAGCAACCGACCCCCCAAGGAGACGATCCTCCTCGATGGCTGTGACTACGAGCACTGGCTCATCATCATGGAGTTCCCCACTGACCCAAAACCCTCCGAGGAGGAAATGATCAACGCCTATGTCAAAACCCTAGCCAATGTTGTGGGAAGGTGCTGATTTGACTCGGCTTTTGAAGGATTTCTCTTTTCTTTCTTTTTTGTAATTTGATTTTGTGATTTTGATTTTTGTGGGGTTGTTGTAGTGAAGAAGAGGCAAAGAAGAAGATATACTCGGTTTGTACGACGACGTATACAGGATTTGGAGCTTTGATTTCCGAGGAGCTTTCTTACAAGGTTAAAGGTAAATCCTTTCTGGGTTTTTGGACTGAGGGTTTAAGGGTTTGGGTTTAGGAATTTTTTTTTTTTTTTTGTTGGTTATGAAATATGGGTATTTAATAGAGTCCGCCTGGTTTGTTGTTATGGGTTTTTAAGTGTTTAGGGTTTACGGGCTAGGGTTTTATATTAGAAGGGGGATGGTCTTTACTTCAAAAAAAAAAATAAAAATGAAAGGGATGGTTTAATGAATCATTTGCTTGTTTTAAATTTTGAATGTTTGATTTATGGGTGCTTAAGATTTTAGGCTTTAAAGTTTTTTTTTTTTTTTTTTTTAATAATTTAAATTCTGATGAAGCATGCATGTTTGATGGGATCTACATATTGAAAAAGTGTATACAGGCTGTCTTATATTCCTTTGTTTATGTTTGTCTATGTTTCGTTTTGATATATTGTTTGTTTCAAATGTTGTGTTTTCTCTATCGGATCGGCATGATCAATTGTAGTGGGTGTTATGAGTTTTTGGAATTAAGGTTGTAGGGGTTGTTTAAGGCTTTCTTCTGGTTTCATTTTGTGGGTGTTTAATTGAAATGGCTTGATTTGTGATTGGGTTCTTCCGGTTGAATAGGGTTAGCTGATGTTCTTTGGGTGTTGCCGGATTCATATCATGATGTGCCCAACAAAGATTATGGAGGTGAGTACTGTTTAAAACTTGAATTTAATTAGAAAATTGCAATTGTTTTGTAATCCATGATTTTCTTTTCTTCTACTTATTCTTTTCTTGGGTTGAATTTAGGGGATTTGTTTGTTGATGGGAAAGTCATCCGTAGGCCGCAATATACTGATATGAGACCGCAAACAAGTAGGAACAGGCCTCGGCCACGGTATGATAGGCGCCGGGAAACAATGCAGGTTCAGAGAAGAGAGGGAATGCAAAGACAGAACATGGCACATGATCAGGGAGTGCCTGCACAGCAGCCAACATCAATGGATAGCCAGAATTCAGCTTGGGGTGGAAGGAGAGACCAGTCGGTGAACCGATGAGAATTTATTAGGAACAATTCCTGAGAATGCAAAATGTATTGAACTTAGAATATTGAATCAAGGTTTGCTATCGTATTTCTTATTTGAGGCATAATGACTGGGTTCCTTATGTTCCATGACAACCTTATGCATTTTATCCACATCTTTATGAAGACAATAAATGTGAATATATTGTTTGTCCTTTCTTACAACTTCTGCCAATAGAGATAAAATGTCGTACATGGGGCTGACCTCTCATTTTTGCTTTAAGCAATCCTGGCTTTAGAAACATTTGAAAAGTATTTTTTGGTTTTGTTTTGAAAAAGTGTTTTAGAGGTAATATAAAAGTAAGAAGTGTTTTTGGTAGGGTTTACATTTGAAAAGTGTTTATTAATGGTTTTGAGAAAAAGTGTATTTTTGGTCTTAAAAATAGAAAAGTGTTTTGAAATCCGTTACCAAACGAGACATAATTTAATTGTTTTGTTTTTAAATGTTCTGTCAAGGAGTGACTGATAAGAATGGTGAAACTATTGCTATTGGTCATCTTTATGTTCTTTGTGGACTTGTGCCATAACGTCTAGGACTTGATCGTGAAATTAGCACTTGATTTCTGAATATGCTAGTCATAGCTGGTTGGAAGATATGAAGGGGATGCCCTCTATCTCCCTGCAGCTGTGGTACATGTGAGAGCTGAACCTTCTTTCCTTTTGGGGAGACAACTATAAGCACAGATCAAAGTAGAGAACCAGGTAGTGAGAAGACATTGACTCATTGAGGGCTATGATTTAACAAGAAATGCCAATACAAGATAGCAGACCCTAAATAGCTGGGATGAGGCTTTGTGAAGTGGAGCTGCTCCCTTCACAGGGCCACAGTTATTGGCAGAATCTGGGAAAGGTATATATAATCTCTACTTTCTTATTTTTCTGGAAGTAGGGGATGGGTCTTTTCAATTTTGAGGCATATACATAGAGAATCAATGCACTGATGATTAAAAGGATGCTTGAACATGCTCATTGAATTCTGGAGAGGGTTTTGGTACTGGAAACATTTTACTTGTAGAGAAATCCACGGACAAAGCTCCTGTTTGTTTGTTGAAAAGTTCTATGTTGTTTAGTAAATTTGGGAAGCAGGGAGCTTTGTGCACTTCTGTTGTCCATTTGCTCTGAAATATGCTTGCATCTTTTCCATTTTCTTGTTTTCTTTAAGGCTTAAATATAGAACTATAGGAAAGAGCTAGTCAGCTAGATATTGCTATGTCTTGGCTGGACACAACTCGACTTGGATGAAGGCAATTTCTGGTTGGATGCAATCCCTGATCTCTTACTGTGTATTCTTTCATCTAAAAAACAAGAACGAGTCTACACTACAGATGAACGTGGAGATGTAAACTGGAGCAACATGTTTGTAGCTTAATGATCTCTAGCAATTGAGGTCGCTGGTATAAAGCAGAAGGCACGACGTCTTTGTAGGGACAAAAGTTTCTTTAGTTATAAATTTGTAATGTAATTGTGCTTCTTAAGCATACATTTTTTTTAGTAGGCTTAGAAGAAATGGGAGAACTATTAAACAAAGTGTTTCTCTTCATAATTTTATAACTAAATTGAAGGAATTTCTTTCAATCAAATTTAGGAAAAAAATTTGCCCACTTTGTGCCTTTGTGGAGCTTGGCCTTTTAGCTTAAATTAGCAATGTTTAAGCCAAAAACATTAATAAAATAAAATAAATAAATAAATAATAGAAAAAATAATATAACAATAGCTCAATCCGTTATAAAATGAAGCGAAGGTCATTAGGTTGAATTTTCTCCCTCATTTTCCTTGTGTTACCTGTCATATATATATATATATATATATATATATATATATTTTCGTTCCCATTTTTATTACATCCTACCAGAAATAGGCATCCAATTCCGTTGGGGATCCCAAAGACCTGACCCTAACCTCGTCAATCCTTGCAAGGCTTCTTCGTACTCTTAACGCGTCATTTCAGGCACCACCAACCATTACCCTCTGTTTCTCTGTCTCTCTCCCTGTGATCTATAAAGCTCTGCATATTCCGATCTCTCAGGTACGCTTCTCGATAGCGCTAGATCTGAGCACAAACTAAATTATATTTGCGCTATACTCCGATCTGAATAGTGGTCAAATCGAAAACCATGAATTCCAATTACGGTAAGTCCAAATCCAGCTTCGACTTCGATCTGGGGCTCGGATCCTCCCGACCCAAATCGCTCAATGACCAGAAAAACCAGACCTCCTCCTCCTCGTCCTACGCCTCGTATTCCTCCTATTCCTCCACCCAACCCAAGCCCGCGTGGCAGCCTAACAAGCCCTCCTGGACCCACCAGCCGGCGCCGACCCAGCCGGCGGCCCGACCGGGGGTCTTGTCCTCTGGGCCCGCTACCTCGATGGTCGGCGACATACTCGGCAAGAGCTGGGCTTCGTCCGGTTCAACCACCGGTGTCGGAATCGTCGACAAGAACCCGAATTTGTTCGGCGATTTGGTTAGCTCGGCCTTGGGCGGTCAGGGTAAGAGCAATTCCAATGTCCCTTTGAAGAACGCCACGCCGACGCCGGTATCATCGGCGTCGAACCAGAAGAGCTCGTTTTCGATGGGAAATATCGCCGATTCGTTGCCGAAAACCGGTAATTCGGTTAGAAGTGGTGGAAATTGGGGGTCTTCCGAGGGTTTTGGGACTTATGCTAATGCTAATAGTGGGGTTAATGCTAGTATTAATAGCAGTTATGGTAGCAATAATAATAGTAATAAGGGTACGAATCTTGGAGGTCCATCTATGCGAAGTGTGGGTAGTGGAGGTGGAGGTGGGGCTGGGATAAGCTCTAGCAAAGACCCATTTGGTTCTTTGGTTGATTTTGGATCGAAACAATCGGGTGGTGGTCTTAATTCGTCTAGTAAAAGTAGTAAGATTAATGCTAATGATGATAGTTTTGGGGATTTCCAGAATGTATCAAAATCAAGCTCAACCGCATTCCCCTCTAGTGGTTTTAGCTCAATTAATGACGATTTTATGGGAGTGAATTTGGGTTTCAATTCGAAAATGGGCGATTTTGGGATGCCCGGTGTGGATTTTGGTTCTAAGAATGAGACTGTGGTTCAGAGCTCTGGTGGTGATCCGCTGGACATGTTATTCTCGTCGTCCTCAGCTGAGGTTGATGATTGGGGAATCGAATCGGAGTTTGGTGGTGGGGGGATCGGAGACCACGATGTGGGCGGTTCCACGACTGAGCTTGAAGGGCTTCCACCTCCTCCTGCTGGGGTGTCAGCTTCCATGGCGAAAAACAAGGGGATGGATACCTACAAGCAGGGTCAATATGCCGATGCCATTAAGTGGCTTTCGTGGGCTGTAGTTCTTCTTGAGAAAGCAGGAGATGATGCCACCAGTGTGGAGGTTTTGTCGAGCAGGGCGTCATGTTACAAAGAGGTTGGGCAGTATAAGAAGGCTGTGGCAGACTGTACAAAGGTATTACAGTAGTTTCTTCTTTTTTTGATTGGTAATCAAAGTGTTGTATTTTTATTATTGCATTTGATATTGTCCTGCTTGCTTAGATGACCATCTGTGACTTTACGTTTGTTATTGAATCATAGGACCTGCATTTTTGTGCTGTTGGCCTGACAGTAGTAGAGCCTCAAAAATAGGAACCAATGAATAAGCTAGCTAGTATGTCATAACATTTTAAACCACTGACAGAAAAGAAAGAGGTAGCTTTGAATGAAGGGCATTAGTCAAATATACACAGGACTTTTCTTATAAGTAATACTTTGCCGTTTGATCAAAACCTGGATGCTGCTATGGACTGATGTGTGGCAGCATCAAGGTTTGCTTTTGCCTGATCCAAGGTGTTTTCTTTAGATGTGACTAATGGTAGATGGCCGATTTTAAAAAGGTAATCAAACAAATGGTGTATGTTGGCGTGTGGTTCAACTACATTCAAACAACTGAATGCCACATTGCTTTTATGCCCATCAAGGGAGTCAGATCTTGGTTTCTTTCAGATTGATTAAACCACACTATCTTCTTGATCTGACTCCCATCAAGGGAGTCAGATCTTGGTTTCTTTCAGATTGATTAAACCACACTATATTCTTGATCGCCTTCTTCTCCTGAAGAATAAACTTAATCTGCTTTGTGTTGTGCAGGTGCTAGAAAATGACGAAGCAAATGTTTCTGTCCTGGTACAGCGTGCGCTCCTTTATGAAAGCATGGAGAAGTACAGACTTGGGGCGGAAGACCTTAGGACTGTTCTGAAGATTGATCCTAGTAATAGGATTGCTAGAAGTACCATTCACCGCTTGACCAAGTTGGCAGACTAGAGGATTTTTTATCTTCTACATTCAATAGCCTTTCTTTTCTTATAGGTTGATATACCTTTTTTTTTCCCCTCTTTACTATAAAAAATGTGGGGGAATAATAACATTTTGCTTGGATACGGGAAAGTTTCTGATAATTTGGCCCCTTAGATTTTTTCATGTATGATGTATTGTATTTGTTCTTTTGCTTGTGACTGGAAATGATTCTTTTCTGTTACTTGAAAGTTGAAACTGGATTTTGAATTTTGAAATTGATATGCAGTGTGTGCTTTGGTCTTGCACATGCGTGGGAACAACTTACTTTCTCGTGGATGCCTTTTACCATGTGGTGGTTCTCCGTTTACTCTGTTTACTTAATTAACCTCATCCTGCAATCATGCTCTATGATGTTCTATTTTTCTGACATATTATGAGTTGAACTCTATTTGTTGTTGGAACCTAACAGGCATATGTTAATATGAGCTGATCTGATATAGTAATATTAATATGTATCTTCTTTGCTTATTTGGTAATTCTTCTGGTTCTGAATTTTCCTTTAGTCAGGCAGCTGATAATCCCAGCCGCTTTCTTGTAGTTTTCCAGCACAGTGCATCAACAATGCTGGTTGAATTTGTACTTGGTTTGGTGTTGATGGGATTGTAGTTGCATGTATTTATTCCTATGAATTGAAGCTGCTTATGGTATCTGTATTATCTATTTCCCAGTTTGCAGTGTAGCCTTTGCTTGAACGCCTTTGGTGCATGTAGACTTATGAAGCAGATCAAGTCTATTGGCCTTTTTTTAAAGGTATGTTTTACCAGTGAAAGCTCATAGCATTTTAACATGTTTAAGCACGAGGAAATGGAAAACTATAACTTCTTTTTTGGTTGGAAAAAAATTTGGAACTTAAAGATTTCTCAATGTGGATACATGTTTTTGAATCATTGTAGTTGTTTGGTTTTGTTGGCTTCGTCAGCATTACAGAGCTTCCAACTATAGATGATAGTTGGAAATTTCGAAGTGTTCCAATGCCATTGATGCAAATGACGAAGGATACCAATTGGTCAGTGTTGAGTTTGCTCGTTTGGTTGCATCTAAGTGGAAGGAATCTATATACTTAAGAGAATGTGAATTTCTTTTAAACTACCTTTTGTTGGAAATGTGGATTTCATTTTAGAGATGTGAGAATTTACATTCTCTTGGCCTTGGCTAATTTTTCATTCTTTCTTTCAATGATAAAAATGCACACATTCTTTTGCCCATATGTTTTTATTAATAGGGCACATAGGTCTTCTTGTGCATTAGGCCTGTAAACGAGCTGACACATTCGACAGCTCGCTCGATACCCGCTTGACTAAGTTCGACTCGAGCTCGAGCTTGACACTATAGAAGCTCGTTCGTTACTGTTGAAACCTGCTCGATTAGTTAGCGATATATACTCGGCTCGCTCGATTAAGCTCAACAGGGGCTCATGGGTTCGACTCGTTTAAGTCGAGCTCATTTAAAGCTTGCATGGCTAGTTTAGAGCTCACGAGATCGACCCGTTTAACTTGAGAATCACCCAGCTCGCCCGACTCGTTTAACTTGAGAATCACCCGGCTCGCCCGACTCGTTCAGGGCTCGTAAGCTCAACTCGTTTTATCATCTGACCCGACCCGACCCGCACTACAATGTAACAAAAAGAATAAATAATAATAACCATGTTATTAATCAACTAATAATAATGTGTGTACAATTAACTAATTAAGATGTCCAATGCCCAATTGAACAATAATAATAATAATCATAGGTTCAATGTGTGTACAATTAACTAATTAAGATCTAAGGGTATAATATACCTAACATTATAATTTATATTGACTATGTTATTATTTATAGGTTTAATGTCCAATGTCCAATTCGAAAATAATAATAATAATCATAGGTTCAATGTGTGTAAATTAACCAATTAAGATCTAAGGGTATAATATACCTAATATTATAATTTATATTTACTATGTTATTATTTATAGGTTTAATGTCCAATGCCCAATTGAAAAATAATAATAATAATAAGCATAAGTTCAATGTGTGTACTTCTTGTTACTTGTTGCTAGTTGCTGGTTGCTAGTGTGTAACATTATATACAAGTTATTCTAATTTAGTTGTAATAATTTAACATATTAATTATTACATGTATGATATGTCATATATGAATCATATGATAGGCTACTAGTTAGTCTAGTTACTTACTTACTTAGTAAATAGCAACCTAGGGATAAGTTGATAACTAAATAATCTAACATTATAAGTTACTAATATTAACTATTAATTACTACTATTAGACTACTAGTTAGTCACTTAGTATTTAGTAAGTTAGTCACTTACTATTAATTACTACTATTAGACTATTATTTAGTCACTTAGTATTTAGTAAGTTAGTATGTTATATATTTAATGGTGTTATATATTGACAATTGAACATATTAATTAAAATTGTAAATAATATTACATATAATATGGTAAATTGGTAATACTAGAGATTAATACTACTCTCTTCTAGTTTAAGGCTCATGTATATCATATATGAATCATATGATATATCATATGATAGACTACTAGTTAGTCTAGTTACTTAGTTAGTAAATAGTAACCTAGGGATAAGTTGATAACTAAATAATCTAACATGATAAGTTATTAATATTAACTATTAATTACTACTATTAGACTACTAGTTAGTCACTTAGTATTTAGTAAGTTAGTCACTTACTATTAATTACTACTATTAACTATTAATTACTACTATTAGACTACTAGTTAGTCACTTAATATTTAGTAAGTTAGTATGTTATATATTTAATGGTGTTATGTATTGACAATTGAACATATTAATTAAAATTGTAAATAATATTACATATAATATGGTAAATTGGTAATACTAGAGATTAATACTACTCTCTAGTCTCTTCTGGTTTAAGGCTCTCTCTCTCTTCCAGACAATTTATTTATTTTTTTAAAAAAAACTGTCACTTAAGAGAAATGTTGGGTCTTAGTTGGGTTTAAGTTGTGAATTTATCATTTTCATAATTTTTAAACCTATTTACTTAAAAATCGTTTATTTTAGAGTTTTTATGTGGTACTATACACGCACGGTTTATTTAGTACTTTAGTTAATTAAACGGTTGAGATTTATTTAATACAAATTTGTATTTAATTTGAACAGTTTAGATCTATTATTGGATAACTAAGAGGTGAGCTCACCTAAAATTACCCATACTAGATTATTTTGATTTTTTTAATTTTAAACATTCCAACCATAGTCTTCCGATTTAATCTGATTTAATCAAAGCTGTTGGATTAGATAAATGGAATACAGCTGTAATCCATTTCAATTTGAGAGTTATACGGTGTTCCACATGACACCATGAACTCACTAATCCAACGTCCTTTAATCGATTTAGAAAATACAGACCAAAATAAACGGTCAAGATCATTTATTGGGTAACTAATAGATGAGCTCAGCTGAAATTACCCATACTAGATGATTCTGATTATTTGAAATTTGAAATATTTCATCTTATTATCTAAGCCGTCGGATTTAGTTTCATTTAATCCCAGCCATTGGATTTAGTAAATGGAATACAGCTGTAATCCATCAAGAACGTGATAGTTATATGGTATTCCACATGACACCATGAGCTCACTAATCCAATGGCCTTTATTGAATGATAAAATACAGATCAAAATAAACAGTCAAGATTATTTATTAGATAACGCATGGAACCAGTTTCACCAACACACACACGCAGACGATACGCTTAGTCTCGGAAATCCACCCCACGCACGCACGGTCTACGACGCTGACAACGCTTGATGACTCTCGGTTTGCACGCAATGGATTATAGCCGTCCATTTTTTTTTATGAAGTATAAGCCGTTGGATGCATGTAGTTGACGCCAGCTGTAGACCATTTTCACGCGTAAGATTTATATTGTGGATCCAAATTTTCATAAGCTTTCCCTGGCTGAGATGATCCAACAAGTGAAATTAAATATTGAGAAGATTTATAGAATCCACAGACTCTATTTACTAAGTACATAAGATTTAATTACAAATGGCCGCATGGGAATAAATTTTTGGTAAACTAAAAAGTTCGATTTATTCATTTGTTCATGCAAATCCAGTTGTTCATTTTTTAATATTTCTGATTTTTTGCAAATCTAACAGCTGGGATCCTTTGATTGAAACCAAATGTCTAATAACATTTTGTTTCCAAACCAGAAACGCATAAACCAAACGACTCGTCTCTCTCGACTCTCACTCACCCTCGTCACTCTCAAGCTCTCTCTCTATCTCTCTCTCGAGTCTCTTGTTCATTTCAGACTTCCAGTCTTTCCAGTTACCAACTTACCAGAGACTCTTTGAGACTTGACGGTTTGAGCCTTTGAGGGCTAGACTAGGGCTATGGCGAGAGAGAGGTGATCCATTGAGTGCAGCCTGCTATGACTGTGAGCATTCAATGCATCTTTCATCATGGTTGTGGAGTGGTTGAGGAGTTGAATGCATGCATTGAATCCTTCTCAACCCCCTCCCAACAACCCGTTCCTTTCGGACCCTCAATCGAGCCTTTGATAGATCATTTGATATTGATATAATGGTGTTCTAAACAGTCGTACTAGTTTTATGAGAGAAACTCTCTTCAGTTCTCACGTGACTCACTACCATCTCGAGCCAAAAGGGAATACTAATTTTTCTCCTATCCCATCTAATCTTGCAGCCAAATCCCACTTTTTTGTGTTGTTTCAATTGTTTAATTTGTTTATTTATGTTCATTCAACTGTTCTTTGAGTCGTGTGACATTTTGGTTGAGGTATTCTGCAGGTTATCTTCCCCAAGCCCTAGCTCATATCGAAGGCAAAGAGTTTCCACGATGACTCTTGATCTAACTTTTATTTTTTATTCATTTCCAAAACCCCCCATCCCCCTTTTATACTTGAGTATGAACCAGAACCTATGATGTATGCAAGTTAAAACAGTGAAGAAAATCTCTTTGTCTCTTGACTCTCTTCGACATTTAAGTTATGTTTTTCTCCTGAACCCTAATTCCTAACTATTTCAATTTTGACAAGTATTTTTTATTTATTCCATTATTTTTTTATTAATTCTTAACTAATGTTCATTTTTGCATCATTTCAGGGAGGAAAGTCTATCAAATTTGCAAGCTACAATCCCAATTGGCTTCTGGAAATTGCTTGAGCCTTGAGGTTTTATTTTTAAAAAAACTTGATTAAAATTGTGTTCTATCCTGTTATGAATTGATTAAAACTTGATTACAATTGTGCTCTGTTCTGTTATGAATTGATTCAAACTTGATTAAAATTGTGTTATGTTCTATTATGAATTGATTAAAACTATTAAAATTGTGTTATGTTCTACTATGTTACTTAGAATTATTTGCTATATTAGAACTATTATTATGTTTTGTTAAAATTTTTGCTATTTCTATCTATGATTCTGATTCTATAAAATGAATTGACTAAAATTATTTGCTATGTTAGAAATTGTGATGCTATGTTAGAAATATGAGTTGCTATGTTAGAATTATTTGATAATTATTGGGAAAATTACTATTCACCCATCCGAAGTTGGCAACGATTTTCAATTCGACCCCCAAAGTTTCAATTTTCTCAATTGACCTTCCTAAAGTTTCAATTTTTTCAATTCAGGCACTCCGTAAGTCATAACCGCTATGACTGACGGAACAACGCAAGTGATCACTTTTGATTTTTTTTTCCTAAAATACCCCCATCCCTATTTCAAAGTCTCTAACTGTCTTCCTCGTTGAACCCAAACCCAAGCTCTATGAATATGCACCCTTTGACCTCATGCAAGTCCTCGTTGGTGAGGTCATTAGAAAGCAAAAACCCCAAAATCAAAAGACCAAGCTCTTTCTCTCTCTCTCTCTCTTCTCTCAGTCTATTTCCCCATTTGATCGGAAGCTCTCATTCCTTGTACAGAGAAACATTCTAGAAGCATCGTTCGGGTTACTGTACAATCAGTGGATCAGAAGCTCTCTCTCTTGTCTCTATGCAATCAGTCCGAACCGTTGCCGAAATGGACCGCGACGGGACCAGAGACCGGGCACCATGGTAAGCTCAGAGAGACTTTGCATTTCGATTCCATTGTCGTTTTGTTTCGATTCCATGCTGTAGCTCTTTGTCGTCTGACCGGCACAATGACCAGGGAAAAAATCCCCATATTGGGAGTAAAACCTAACCCTAACTATGCTATCTCTTAAATTCCAACCAAATTAAGATCATTTAAGCAAAATGGACATAAAATCTTGTAAAAACAGTCTCGATCCCATACCAGTTTGGTTTGATTGAGTAAAAACAAACTTCACAGGGTATTGACAATTTTTATGTTCTTCGTCAAAACAGGGAAAGGCGAAATCTAAGATAAAAATTGTTTGGTTCGAAGAACATAAGAATTGTAAGATAAAACTTCACAGAGAAAGGCGAAATCTAAGTGGCCAGGTTTCGCCGAAATCTGGCCACGATTTACCGGCCAGGTTTTGCCAGAATCCGGCGAAGGCAAGCCTGAATTGATCGCTACAGGGATGAGGGTATTTTAGGAAAAAAAAAATCAAAAGTGATCACATGCTGTTCCGTCAGTCATAGCAATTTTGATTGACAGAGTGCCTAAATTGAAAAAAATTGAAACTTTGGGGGGTCAATTGAGAAAATTGAAACTTTGGGGGTCGAATTGAAAATCGTTGTCAACTTCGAGGGGGTGAACAGTAATTTTTCCATAATTATTTATGTTAGTTAAAAATTTACCATGTTAGGAGATAGAAAGCTATAAGTTAATCATCAATTAAATTTTTTAATTAACAGTTATGGAGAATACGAGTCAGTCTATGGCATTGGAAGATGTTGAAGTTGATTTAGATGATGATACACTTACTGTCATTCCTACATTTGGAACTGTTGAGTCTGGTAACACTGTTTCTCTTACTGTTGGTAAGGCTAGGTCTGGGGCTAGAGATAGGGCTAGGGTTGGGGCTGGGGATGGTACTGGGGCTGGGGATGGAAGTGGCCTGAGTGAGAAAGGACAATTTTAAAAAAAGGAAAGGCAAAAGATTTCCAAAGTCTAGAATGACTTTGTTTCAGTAAAAATAGGGAGAGTTAAAAAATCATAGTGCAATTGGTGTAAAAATTGTTTGTTGTTGACAAATCTAATACTACCTCAACCCTAAATAGGCATTTGACTTCATGTGTTAGATTTGTGGAGTTTCATAGCACTAAAAAGCAAAAGACTTCGTCTTTTGAGCCTAGCCGTGAGTGCAGTGACCATGATGGTTTTGGAAGTCTGACAACTTTTAGTTACAAAGAGAGTAAGGTTATGGAACTTGCTGCCCATATGGCGCTACTCCACAAGTACCCTTTTAATATGATGGAGCATGAATTTTTTAATAAATTCATGAGGACTTGCACACCCCACTGGAAAAAAAAAAAAAAAAAAAAAAAAAAAAAAAAAAAAAAGCCGTGCAACTGTTAGAAATGATTGCATTACCACTTATCAAAACGAAAAAAAGAAGCTAAGAACAACTTTTGAAAACTATTGACAAGGTGAACATCATTACCGATATGTGGACCTCTTATAAAAAATTGTTATATATGGTAGTGACTTGCCACTTTGTGGATTCAATTTGGTGCCTCCAAAAAAGAATTCTAAATTTTTGCAATGTACCTCCTCCACATTCTGGTGTTGTGATTGCTAATGCATTAATAGATTATTTTTATGATTGGGTAATTGATGATAAAATTCAGACCATTATTGTTGATAATGCTTCAGCTAATGATTATGCAATTAAAATTATAAAATATGACTTTCAGTTGAAAAATACAATGCTGGTTGGGGGTAGGTTGTTTCATGTTAAGTGTTGTGCACACATTATAAACTTGTTGGTACAATCTGGACTTGCAGAAATTAAGGATATTATAGATGATGTTAGGCAGGGCATAAAGTATATAGTGGTTGCTGAAAGTAGGATGGATGTCTTTAGTGAGATAGCAAAGAGGTTGGATTTACCCCGTAAGAAGCTGATTTTAGATGTCCACACACATTGGAACAACACCTATATGATGTTGGATACTGCAATTCAGTTTAGAGATGTGTTTCCTAGGTACCATAGAGTTGAGCAAGGATTTCAGTGGGTTGTAAGTCTAGAACAATGGGAAATGTTGGAGAATGTGAACTAGGTTTTGTTAGTTTTCAATGATGTAACCAATGTTGTATCTGGTATTGAGTACCCTACTGCAAATCTGTATTTACTTGAGATTTGGAGGATGAAAGAAGTTTTGACAAATAAGTGTGAGGATAGGAATGAGTACATGAGGTCAATGGAACCTAAGATGATTGTCAAATTTGATAAGTATTGAGGTGATACCAATTTGTTGATGTCCATAGCTGCTGTTGTAGTGACCCAAATTATTAACAAGGCATAAGTAGCTTAGTTGGGGGAGCTAATTTGGGCTTTGGGTCACTAAGAATACTAGAGGGGCAATTTGGACTTTAGGGCGGACGTACGCTAGGTTTGGCAGACGTACGCTGCTGTCTGTAGTGCGAACATACAATGGGGACCACCGGACGTACGCTGTGCAAACCGTACAAGTGGACGTACATGGGACCTCCGGATGTACGCTACTTTTTGAATATCCTCTAGTTAATACCTAGGCGTACAAGGTAGCCTTTGGACCGCTGGGCGAAGACTACCGGATGTACGCCCCTTTTGTAGGACGTCCGCTACTTTTCCAGGGGAGTTGTTGGCAGCCCTCTTCTATAAATACCCTTACCCCATTTAGTTCTTCACTTGTTTTCAGATGCCCCTAGGCTGCTGGTGTGAGTTCTTAAAGTGTTGAGTGTGTTTTGTGAAAGTGTGTGAGCCGTTTGTGAGTTTCGAAACGTTCGTGAGGCGAAACTTTTGTGATTTTGTTTCAATGAGGTAACATTCGATCCTTAGCTTTTAAATACGTTGTTATGCTGCTCGTTTTATGTTTAGTTGTAGTTGCTAGCTTAGTTACGCTTTGAACTTGTTTGGGTTAGCATTTTCGTTAGCTTAGCGTTGTTACGTTGCGTGGAGGTTACAAACTAGACTAAAAGGCTTTAAGGTGTTCCTAGTAGCCTTAGGAGTCGGAGAATAGACAGACAGTGGAGAGAAAATGAGGTTCTCCCTGAGAACCCATATAGCGGACGTACAGTATTATGCCGGACGTACGGTCCGTCGTGATACGGCGGACGTAAGGCCCCGAGCTCGAATTTACGGTCAGTGTATGACAGGAAAACCCTATTTTCACCAGCCGTCTCATAGCTCCTATTTTCCTTACTTTAGAGTTGTTTTAGTGGAATTATGACTAATAGAAGGTTTTCCACAGATTTGGAGAACCCGGATCTTTCGGATTTTTCGGAGACGCTTTTCGATCCAGGTAAGTTTTAACTCACATAATGCTCATTACTATTTTCCCATGCACTGCACATCTATTTTGTGTATTGAGAAAACATGCATATTTTACAAATCTCATAGTTTATACTTATTGCACATGAACTTTGTCATTTTGAGAAAAATGTTGTGCTAAACATGTTAACCAAGTGAGACTTGTAAAATGACATGCATGTAAAATACAAACAAGATAATTGCATCGTATGACATAGTACACCGGTACGTGCGGTAGTAATGGTCATGGGCTTACTATACATGTTAGCTTTATGATCAAATGTGTGTGTTATATGAGGCTTTGGATCCATTGGTTTCGTGACCTTGATGCAACCAGTCCCAATGGTTCAATCACTATAGAATGGACGTCATTAGTTGGTGTGAGCCACTCGGGGTCGGACTCGATCGTACCACTAATGTTACGTACGGTATGTTATGCAATGGCTGAGGCACTGGCATTATATTATAGGTCCCTCGAGACAACATCAACCCTACTGAGAATGGGTAATATCTCGGGTAGAGCATACTGTTAAACTATGATTGTTGTTTACATCATACGCATATATCATTACTATATATATGTCACGCATAAATAAGCTGTCATGGTGGAATTGCTTTTGCTATTAAACATCTGAGTTTATTACTAAAACTGGCATGAGTATTATCTGCGTTAAAAGTCACTAAGTCTTAGACTTATACCTTTTTATTTATGTCTTTCCTCATCATTACGAATAATTGCGCGGTTTAACTGCACTAGACGAAGATGTCGTCGGAGACTACTTGGGTGATTACTCAGGACCTAATATGGGTGATCTTTGAGGATATGGATCCTGTTTGGCTTAGCACTGTGTGGGAAGACGGATGATCTACTTGTGCAGACATGATAGAGATTTTGATCTCATTAGCCCTGCTTAAGCTTAAGTCTAAGCTTTGATCTGTTGATCTTTTGTGAACAATGTTGGAGTTTGTTTATTTTAGGCTGTATCTATTTTCCTACTGATGGTCTGATGACCAGTACATTTGTTAACTATTTATAATATTGTGATGACGTAGTACTTTATCTCTAGTATTGATGTGTGATGTTTTATTATTGTCTCTTAATCCCATAGTCTTGGTAAAGTCTTCCGCTGCAATTTTCTCGTTACGACGAGAAAAATATTTTTCTGGAGGTCGTGTCCTGGAGGGACATGGTTGGGATGGCGCGCCGTGGGATCAGATACTAGTTAATTGATTTGCCCATCTGGCGGGGCGTCACAGCTGTCTTGGATCCCAGTTACAAGATGAAATTGATCAATTTTTGTTTTTCGATCATGTATCCTTTGCCCCCAACTGTTGATAGGCCTGGTGCTGGTTATCACATTGAAAATGTGTTAACAGTTCTGAAAGAGTTGAAGTCTGTAATGTGATACAGAATTTCAGACTGGGAGTGTATTACAAATTGTTTCAGTCCTTTCCTTGTTTAAGTCTGTAATTTGATTACTACATTTTTGGATTCAGTCTCCTTTTGCTTATTAAGTTTGTAATTTGATAACTGTGTTTTATTTTGAATTGTTTAAGTGCAATCTTGTACTTTTATTGGAAACTCTCTTCATCATTTGAGCCAATTGAGGTATTAACTGTCTTCCTTGTTCATTTAATTGTTTTCATTTTGCAGCAACAATTTGATTATTTGAACCTCGCTTGACTCGTTTATTAAAGGTCAAAAACCTTTTTAGTCTTTGACTAACTAAATGCAAGGGAGTAAAAATTTACTAACAAATTTTTTTTGGTATGTTTGTGTATGCAGTACATATTCATTCCTTAGGTCCTTGTCTCCATTTTCAAGAAACTTCATTAAAAGTTGCCACATATTTTCACATGCTAGTTGCTAGTTTGGTATTTTTAAGTTTCTGCATTTTATATTGCTTGAAAATCTCTAAAAAATGTGCTTATAAATATCAAATTTATTTCTTTATTCTACTGATTTGAGATTACTTGTAATACACTGGTTTAAGATTACTTTGTCTTTCTGATACATTGGTTTATGCAATTACTCTTATGCTTCTGCGGCTGCTATCTGTTGAGATTATGTGTGATACACAGTACACTGGTTTATGCTGCTACCATCTATTTGTGGTTTGTGATTCAATTTCTAATTTGTTTTATGTTGCTGCTATCTGTTGTCTGTTGAGATTATTTCTTCTTCTTCTTTTTTTTAACCTTATTGTTCTTGTTTATACTTTATAGGTGGTTTATAATTAGTAGTTTCGGTTGATTAACTTGATTCTATGTTTTTTTTTTTAGTTTTGCACATTTGACTATTTGAGTACATAATTTATTATTCTATTATACCATATATTGCTTTCATTTACATCACACATCACACTTCACTGCATGTTTTACTAATTACTATATGTTTTACTAATTACTATAATTTGATGTACATGTTGATCTTTGTTATGTGTGGGTTTAGGTTGTTTGGCTATAGAAAGTCCTTATGAATTTTGTTTTATTTCTAAATCTTAACTCTTAAGTGATAAAGCTCCCTTGCAAATTGCAATAAACGGCTAACACCTTCTTTTCTTTTCTTTTTTACATGGATTGCAGTGTAGGTCATGGTCAATTGGTCATACTGGTCAGTGTCAACTTGCAAGTGGAACACATACACATTACACATATCCTAATATCCTTAACATTTTGCAATGTTTAATTTTATGTGCATTTACTCATCTGTTTTTTGAATACTTGCTCATTACTCAATCTTAATTGATAATGCTCCCTTGACATCTTGTAAGGGAGTTAAAAACATTTAACACCTTTCCTTTTTCAGTGAATGCAATGTGGTGTTTGCAGCTGGTGGCTAGGTTGAAGTGTGTAGTCTCTTTAGATGAATTTTGCCTTTCGGTCATTTGTAATTTCTTTAATTTGTTTTCGTCAATTTGAAGTTGCTTGTAATTTGTAGGTTAATTTGAAGTTGCATGTAATTCCTCAATTTGTTTCTTTAAGTTTGCCTTACAGTAATTTCAAGTATTTATAATTTTTGCAATTGTAAGTTAGTTTTAGGTTTCCATGAATCATGGCTGTAACAGAGCTTACCGGTTATAAACTTATAATTGTCTTGCTATTGTTTTTTAGTTCTATTAGACAGATTTTAATTGCAACAGATTTTTTAGTGCATTTTAGTGTTTATTTAATGAATAAGGGCCCCATTTTAATCTATTGATTCGTTTTAGTAAAAAAATTTGCACATTAACCTTAGTGAGCCTTAAACGAGCTGAGTTGCTCATTTAAGGCTCGATCGAGCTTCTAATCGGGCTCGAGCTCGTGTCATGTAACGCCCCGATATTTAAACTAGCAAATATCGAAGTCATTACGCTGCAACTTTAGAGATATAATTTTACAGCGGAATATGTATATAATTTTTTCCTTTTTCTATGGCCTATGAATAGTTTGCACAACACAATTGAGCTGACTGAAATACCTCAAGGTGATATATTATTTAATGAAAATAGAAATATGG